>CM033742.1:33927988-34246431 GCA_019671005.1 Hibiscus mutabilis
GCAATTAGGTAAATGAAAAGATGAATTCGAATGAGAGAGATAGGCTAGGTTATCGTGAGTTGAGGTGTGATAGCCGATTGGATTGTCTTGGTAAAAGAGTGCACGGGCAACTTCGGTTGCCGTGGCAACTTGCACGACGGGGTTGCCGTAGCAACTAATTGATGGTTACTTGGGCGACTAGTTGGGCAACTACTTGGGCGATCGGGCAGCAACTTCAAGGTTCGGCGGAGCGTTCTTCAATGGTTTCTTCTTATCCCTAAGTCGAAACTCTAGCTATTTGTGCATGCCTTGATAATACATCCTGCGTGAATCAAGGGTGAACAACAACCAATCTTGCGCTCCTCTTAGCCGTTGAAATCCTTAACTTATTCCTAAGCCGGATTAATCTTCACCATCATTGGATTGAATAAAGATCATATTCATTCGTTTCTTGAATCTAACTCTCCCGATATTAGATAAATGGATGAAATCACGAGATCCTCTCCCAATTCACCAAACAATAATAAGAACCAAGAATGAATAAACCTTGAAATAGAAAAGTGCAAACTCTTATTTCCTAAACAAAAACCAATAGTTTCTCACAACCACAAAACACAATAACCATAGCCAAGTAAATTTAGTTCATGGCTAGGTTCCAAAGAAACACAAGATAAACAATCCCTAGCATGAACCCAATCGAACAAGAAAGAAAAGATGAAGCTTGTCGAAAATTCCTTGCCCTAGATGCTTGCCGAAAATTCCCCTTGCTTCCTCTCTTGGAGTTGTCGAAATTCCCTCTTGCTCTCCCCCTTCATCTTGTCGAAATCTCCTTGGTATTTATAGGGCTAGGCCAAAGTCCTTCTTTGAGGAGGAGTTTGAGTTGGAATTAAATTATCTTTAAAGAATATAATTCTTTATTATAATTTTATTCCTATTAGAACTTCTCCTATCCTCTTGGAATTTAATTCTTCTTTAATCTCTGCATGACAATCAAATTCCTTTGGGCTTGGGCCTTGCTCCATGTCATCTTGGGCTTGTAAAGTCATGAATTCCGACATCCATATTGCTTTTAGTCTTTGTCGACAAATGCCATGGCAACAGGCTCGGCGTCTCCTTCATGCACTGCCCTGGCAACTAGCTCGGCATTGCTTTGGCAAGTGATCCTGCACATACACACACAAAAACACACCAAAGCAGCATCTATTTCCACAAAAATCACCAAGTTATGTAATCAAGTTCAACGTTTGAAGGAAACATGGATTAATGCATGAATGGCTAACTATGCGACTAATATGAGCCTAAGTCTAACAATAATATGAGTAAAAAGGGTAAGAAAAATAGTACTTTTGAACACTTATCACATCGCGAAGTCTTCGCCGCCAATAATTGTCTCCATTTGCTGCAGCTTCTTCGAATACCCTAATTCACCCCTTGTAATCTTGAACGGATGCCTTCAGTGACTCAATACGGGCTCGTAACATACCAATTTCACGCTCACTTTCTTGTAGTTCGATGAAGCCATTCCTCTGACGATAGGTCTGAAAGGACTGCTCCAACTCTGCTATTCTCCCTTCTAACTCAACATTTTGATCTTGGCTCTGATTCAGGCTTTGAACAGTGTCGCTGTACAAGTTTTGCATCTCTAGTAGTCTATTCCTGTTCCTCATGGATTTCCTCTTCTAAACGGCAGTGTTCTCTCTTTCGCGGGCAATTGCTTGCTTGCCTTTGTCGATCTCTTGTCCAGCTCTTTCTTTCTCTTGGTTAATGGCATCCCTAAAAGACCGCATTTCACTCTCGATGGCTAACATGCAGCTTTCTAACTCTTTCTCGATTGCTTGCCTTTCTCTCGTTCTTCTTCAACTAAACGCATACCGTTTATCCTTTCATTCTCCACGGCTAAGAACTGGCTTCGGCTGGCATTTTGCACCTTTGCTTGAAGTTGGAAAGTATCTTTCTGATAAAGAGCATTCTTCTCACTCAGATCTGCGTTCAGCTTCTTCAGTAGCCTAATGGTCCTATCTCGTTCGTCGACATCTAAACCTACATTGTAGAGCTCACTCACATGCTGAGTCTGTAAAGCCTCCATCTTCTTCTTAACCTCCTCGAGTTTATTTTGCAGAATGTCAGCCTCAGACGGTACTATCCTCATATGTTCCTCAAGTGACACTGTTAGTCCTTAGTCGGGTTTTAGAATCTTGTCGTTAATCCTCAAGCGCCTCTAAAGATCATAATTCGGGCTGAACATGCACTCGGTATCTCATTCTACCCTTATCCGATAATAATGATCCCAAGCTCTCATGATGGTCTGAACTTTCGCCCTGAACTCACCCTTGAAAGGAAACTCACTTCGACTTAAACCGGCAGTGATGGGAACAAACTGTCACGATCTGAATTGTTAGGACACCAAAAGCGGAGCACAAACAATTCCACCATGTATCCCTAACATCATTAGCCAGTCATAATCACCGCAGCTGTATAGGAAGTAACTAACCCTGCCGAGCCAAGGAACTCTCCACACTATGTCTTCGTCTCGAATGTTCTTAAAGATCCGGGTCCATTTCTTCTTGTTCAAGTTTTCTCGCCATTACTTCTCTAAGTACTCTCACAAAGGTGAAAAGTCTCGAAATGATATTCCCGGCAAAACCCTCATTGATGTCTTCCACATATGGCTCTGAATCCAAACCTGTAGTAATTGTGCACACCCTCTGAAACGTCCCTCTTCATGCTTCCGGGTTGCATTCAAAGAAATGAAAGTTTCAGTTAAGATTGCTGGTACTGGATTCGCCTTCTGTTTCATACGCTCAAACAGATCTAGGATGGCTACATTGATGTTTCCCAGAACCCTTGAAAAGATGACCAAGCCATGTATCCCTAAGGATAATAGGTCCATCTTCACCCCCTCATCTGGGTGCGCGGGTATGATGTCTCGGATACTCTCCTATGCAAAGGCTAGGTCGTCTCCTCGATTTTGAATCAGGTCATTAACCCAATCGTAACTTATCCTTGCAATGGTTCTGAGCTTCGAAGGGTAATTCTGGTTCCTTAAAGGCTTCGCATAGATCTAATCTTTCTGGACATTCTTCTGATTAAGTAAGGCTGTGTATTCCTCTACCATAGGTACCATATCTTGCCCGTTGAAAGTGAAGCAGCAAAAAGCAGGATTCTAGCACTGGAAGATGGCTCAGAGTAAAGGCTGGTTGACTCGGACATACATCAATTGTGCTATGTCTCCATAACTATCGAAGAATAAGTCTTGTAGTCTTTGACCCCATCATTCCCAAATCTTTTTAAGTTCCCATAGGCTATTCTGTTGGAGGCTCACGTAAGTATACCCTGACACTATGCACTCACTCGGCAAACTATTACCTTGGGTCCTCTGATTGACTTCTGACCAATGTCTGATAGCTGAGTTGAGGTCGTCCTTCTTAAGATACCTTTTTTCCACGATGAAAGATTTTTCGATCGGGCAAACCACTCGATTCAATACCTTTATGTAATGCAGATGCAATGGTATATGCAAAAACAAAACAAAAAAGAAAACAAGTCAGTACCGGATAAAATTAATAAATACATAAATAAATAGCAAGTTAAATAAGATAAACAAACAAAACAACCCTATTTACATCATGTCTAAAACACCTAGGTTATTTGCATAGCTCTAAAAATGGTGGGTTTTTTATGTTCTCTACATGCAGTGTTGGTGCTAGGAGGTACCCGAATTGTCCTTGTTGTCCCCTACTAAGGGTAGCAAGGCCCCCGATCATCACCCATTATAGGCTCCTTTCAACCGGGTTCAATTCAGGGGGACCCATTCGCTTATGCCTATACGAAGGAACGATATCCTCACGAAAGCATAAGGTACTCGAGCCCCGAAGGTACTTTGCTAGGCCCATACGGAGGAACGATATCCCCACGAAAACACTAGCGCTTTCCCCCACTTAAAAAGGATGGGTTTGTATGCCAAATTTTAAATGCGTTAAAAAAAACGCGCCATTATAACCAAATGTTAATTTAATAGTCACTTTTATCTGAAACGTCCGATATTAATAAAGCGGTAATTATTTAAAAAGCTTCACCCTCTTTTGTTTTTGAAAAATAGAAAAAAATTCCCCAATGGAGTCGCCATCTGCACCGATCATTTTACGTGGTTTCGCTAAAAAAGGGGTTTCAAGGTGTTTGGTGGTCTTTCGGGTATTTAAAAATAATGTCTTCTTTGGGGTTTCATGAAAACTCGTATTTTATTTCACAAATGGAGTCACCACCGGCCACTGAGGCAGGCCGGGCACCATAAAACTAGAGATTTTAAAATGTTGGGTTCAGGAGTCGATTACGGATAGGGAAGGATTAGCACCCCCACACCACCCAAAATTGGCACTTTAATAATTACTGTTTTATTTATATTAAACTTTCAGGATTAAAGTGACGATTAAATTAAGATTTGGTTATAAGTGCGAGTAAATTTTAAGGGCCCCATTATTCGAGAATAAACCGATAGACCACCATCAATACGCTTGATACTGGCCACGTTTACGCTCGAATAAGAGGGCATCGCATTGACAAATAATATATCCATTATGCAATCTTAGAAAACATATTATATCAAAACTAATCACAAATAAAAACGACATGTCGCAAGAATCAAAACTAATTATAAATATGAACACAAACATATAAACATGGTAAAAAGAAAAAAAACATGCTTCAAGGTTAAGCTAACTAACTATAACATGCTTAAACACATAAAAAACCACAAATGCAACATATACATGACATATATAAAATATGATACTAAATTAACAAAGCAGCATCACCACAATATTACACTAAAACTTTATCATATGACACAATTTATATGCATACATTAAAAGCATAATGACATTACGTGTAACAAATTTATCACCCATTTCTAACATGAAACCTAAGATGCAAAATGATCATAATATACATGCTAAATATATAAACATACCATGAAGAAACCAACTAAACACGATCCTATAAAAACATATGCATCAAAACATTAATGAACCTAATATGCAAACTAAAATACATGAATAATTAACCAAATGAAGAACATCACCAATCATGCTAAAAAAACATAATAGTAACATGCTTTCAAACATAACAACTTGAAACAAAACATGAATATACAAGACCGAAACGAAATAAATATAAAATCAAGAGACCAGAAACAAAGAAAAAACACACACTTCAGGACCGAATTAAAAAATTGGACTAATCCTTCAAGGACTAATACTATAAATTACCCATGCGTCAGAATCGAAATGAAAATAAAGGCTGGGACGGAGGGACTAACTGGGTGATTCAACCATTTAAAAACTGAATTCGTTTAATTAAGGGACGAAATTGAAAGAAAATAAAAAGAAAGGAGGATCTGACTTGTAATTGGACCAAGGGGCAGACTTGAAATGAAAAGTTGAAAAGGGCGGAGGTCCTTATGCGGTAATTGTATCTTTTTTTTAAATTACCTCCCCCTATATATTAACCCAATCGGCTCAAAATCTGACATTTCCCTATTTTTTACCCTTAAAGTTAAAACCCTTATTCCTCTCTGTTTTTATATAACCCCACCTCAAAAACCAAGCCTTCACAGCCGCCGTGCCCAGCTAGACTCAGACGAGGCTCGGCCACAACGGTCGCCTCAAGCCTTCCTTGTCTAGGGCCTCCAACAAACTAAAACCCCAAAAAATAGAAACCCTTATTTCAAAACAAAAAAAAACCCTTCCCTTTGAACGGCTCACCACGAATGGCTTATCGCCGGCGGGACACCGAAACGACCAAGGTAAAACACCCTTCTTTTATTTATTTTTACTTTGCATGCATGGAAAAAAAGAAAGGAGAAAAAGATTACCCTGGAAACCCTCTTTTTTCTTTTCATATTTCTGAAAAAAACCCCTCGTCCTTTACAGATTTTTTAGTTTTTATACATATACCCGTTCCCACCTTTTTTTGTAGAGATAATACATAGATTACATATATTCTGGTTTGGTACTGACAAAATCTCTTTTTTTTCTCTATTTTTGCACGTCTCTGAGTGCGGTGGTTAGAGATCTGGTGAGGATCGACATGGTGGAGGGATTCGCTCGGCCAGACTCGTTCTTGGCCATTGGATCAGATCTGATCCAACGGCTGAGATTAAGTGAGGAACAGACGGCTCAGATTTGATCTTGGAATAACGAGGCAGTCTGAGATGATGACACGTGGCACCTTGGTAATCGGATAGTCTCGTGCGTGCGACGCACGCGCTCGTGAGGAGCTGAACGGCTCGCGCGTGATCTCACGTGGCCAGCTGGAGGGTCATCTCCCTTCAATCGTGACCGTTGGATCAATATTTGATCCAACGGCTCTTGGTTCTCTGCACATAAAGGGATAAAGATTAGGGTTAGATATTAGGGTTTAATTGGGTCTGGCTGAAAATGGGCCATGTAATTACTTGGTTTTGTAATATATATTGGACTATGGACTTTTAATATAATTTGGGTTTTAATATTTTTTGGATTTCATTTTAAGTTAGCCTAATACCAATAATAATAATAATAATAATAATAACGACAATAATAATAATAATAACAACAATAATACATATACACACACATATATATAACATACACATACATTCAAGCACATAATACAAACATATATATGTGTTCACACATAATTAATATAACTATACTCATATTGTTCGTATACAAATAATGCACACATAAAATAGAAACATACATATGACACGCATATACCATAATAATTATTAATACATACACATACATAATATATATAATATACATGCACTCACACATATCACACACATATTTTACGTACATATTAATCACACGTACATAATGACATATAATATATAATATATGTATACATGCAATAATAATATATATTAATAACTACATAATATTTACAAACCAGATAAAAATGAGTGATTACAAGCTCATAAGAATTCATGGAATCCTTCAGGTCATTACGAGCAACATCCGATTCAACATGTATGCTTACACGATCCAGCTAACTCTTTTTTCTCTTTTTTCAAATCATAAGTTTCTAACTACAAAAATACTTCTACATTGGAAAAAGTCAATTAATTTCTTCTCCAACAAATGATAAACAAAATATTTCAAGGACAAAACCCATATCCCAAATCACAACTAAACTCTACCAATGCTAAAAAAAAGAATGGACAAGAAAGACCAGTATTTTTTAGCTTTTTAGCATATTCTGCACATTTTAGTAATTATTTACTATATTTAACACTTAATTAGCATCAGAATCAAGATATCAAAATTACTTCTGTAATCGAATTAGCCACTTAAGCAGATAATCGCAACCGTTGAATCTGATCTAGTATTTTAATTATTGGAAATAATAACTACAAAACAAGGGCGTTAGCACTGACTGGTAAAAATAAGAACCGAAAAAGATTGAACCGTGTCGTGCTTGAACCGCTGCCTTAGAAACAGATTCGCCCCAACTGGTGTAGTTGCTACTACAGGCGGATTGTCCCCCGAGGTTAGCACGGTCTCTTTGAAGTATGTACACCCAAACTTCAAAGTGGAAACGATGGTATTGCTCTTCTCGATCGGAAAACTCAGAGGAAATTTGAGTGTTTGTAAGAAAACGTTGTAGATGAGCATGCAAAATGAGCTGAGAGAGGCTCATATTTATAGTTGAAAAACTAGGGTTAAAACTGTAAAATCACGTTTAGGATAATGACAGAATTTAAACCATGTAATTATGTCATTTAAAACACGTTTTAAAAATACTGTGAAATAGTTGTAATATCCGTTGCTTTGCTCAATGAATCTGGACGTGAAACAGTCCAGGTTCAACACGTTTTGCACACTGAAAATATGTTTAACGGATAGCTGTAAATACATCACAAAAAACGTGCTTGATTATCTGTCAAAAATGTTTCAGATAATTGGGTATTTTATCCGTTTAAAAATTTATATAATTATTCCATTAATTACTGTAATAACGTTCAGAATTTCAAGCCTTTCAAACTCATTATAAATACAGTAGTCTCAAAGAAAATAATTTTTCTAGTGTTCAGAAATTTTGTAAAAGAATTCTTCCGAATTTTCTATAAAAATATAGAACGTGCGCAGACGTGTCTTCGACACGTGTTAACACGAACACGAATACGAACCAAACCGAGCCGAGCCAGACGACAACGACGCACGCGTGCGGGGGCCTTGTCTACTACTCTTCAACAAGAAAGGCTATAAAGGCCTCTATATAAACCCAACTCAAGTTACTTTCCCACCCAATATGGGATACTAGACTTGCGTATTTTTTCAACAATCCCTCACAAATGCGAAAGAAGTTTTTCGAAAAAATAGAGTTATAAAATATTTGAGTTTTAAAAACATGAGAAGAGCAATAGCGAGATTAGTTGCTTAAGCACTAGTGAACGTATCTGGAACTAGTACATAGTGAAATGAGTAATTCTTCTCTTAGATAAGTGAACGAATCTGGAACTTTCTAAGATAGGGGTGAACTCATAGCACACAACTAACCCCTTCATCCACCGAAATCCTCGATGTGTCAGAAAATATACAAATGTATAAAATACAGATAAACAAGTGTAGCCATCTGACCTCAGGATTCTAGTAAGTGTACTAGAAAAATAGCCCAATGTTTTCCATAGAAGGTGGCTAATCCTTCTCACTTACGTAGGTTATTTCATCAGGTTTATCTATACATAAACCACTCAAAAGAGCTATGAAATAATTAAGAGCTTTTGCAACAGCTCATCCTCACAATAAATATGGTGAATTTCTTCAAGTTCATATGTAAAATGAACCACCCAAACTCCGGGATAAGAATTCATTAAGAATAAAAACTCAACCTCTTTAATCGGCGAATTCAATAAGTTCTTCTCAATAGAACAACCCAAACTCTTGGGATTGAATTCATTAAAAGTTGAAAACTCATTCTTTCTAGCGACAAGTTCATTCAGTCATTCGCGATAGGATTATCCACTCATCACTGGGCTATGAACTTATTAAGAGTAGTTATTCAACCAAAGTCGGTAAATTCATCAAGTCTTTCTCACTAAGACCACCCAAAATCTGGGCTATGAATTTATCAAGAGTAATAAAACTCAACCTGGGCATGTACATTATTCGTCATAGGGATAGGTAGAAATAAATGTACTCTATGAGTACTCTCCATGGTTTCGTTTGACCACATTGAACTTAGATAACTAAGTTGGGTATCCACCATGAATTCCTCAACCAATGGGCTTTAGATCCATCCCTCTCGACGAATCTAGAACCAATTTCTGACTTAACCCTTTGGCAAGCGGATCAGCTAGGTTCCTTTCTGACTTCACATACTCTAAAGAGAGTACTCCGTTCCTTATTAAGTGTCACATTGATTCATGTCTTATGCGAATGTGTCTCTTCTTAACATTGTAAGCTTGGCTATTTGCCATACATATCGCTGCTTGTGAATCACACAGCAAGGACACATGAGGAGTCAATTTTCCCCACAATGGAATTTTTGCTAACAGATTTCTAAGCCATTTGGCTTCTTGTCCAGCTAAGTCAAGAGCAATAAACTCTGACTCCATGGTAGAGCGTGTGATACAAGTTTGCTTAGCAGACTTCCATGAAATCGCTGCACTACCTAAGGTAAAGACATACCCACTCGTAGAGCTTACTTCATCATTGTTGGTAACCTAATTGGCATCACAATATCCTTCTAAAACAGAAGGAAAGCCAGCAAACTCGAGTTGCCAATTAATAGTACCCTTAAGATACTTAAGTAAGCGCTTGAGTGCAATCCAATGTTCACCACTAGGATTATGAGTATATCTACTTAACCTACTCATGGCATAGGCAATATCAGGCCGAGTATAGTTCATTAAGAACATAAGGCTTCCAATAATTCTAGCATACTTTTCCTGGGAAACACTATTTCCTTTATTCTTAAAGAGATGTATACTAGAGTCATAAGGAGTTTGAACAGGGCTGACATCAAAACTGTCAAATTTCTTTAACACCTTCTCAATATAGTGTGTTTGATTTAAAGAAAAACCCTGATCAATTTTGGTAACTTTTACTTCTAAGATTACGTCAACCTCTGCCAAATCAGTCATCTCAAATTTAGTAGACAAGAAATTTTTTGTTATGTTAATGGATTCAATGTTAGTACTGAAAATCAACATGTCATCCACATATAAGCTTATGATGACACAATCAGTACCAAACATTTTCGAATACATGCATACATCTGCTCCATTAACAATAAAACCAAAACTTGAAATGGTTTTATGAAATTTCTCGTACCACTGCTTAAGAGCTTGTTTAATGCCATAGAGAGACTTTTTAAGTCTACATACTTTTCCTTCCATACCAGGTGTCTCAAAACCTGGTGGTTGCTCCATATAGATCTCTCCGTCTAGATCTCTATTCAAAAATACAGTCTTTACATCCATTTGATGTACATGCAACTTATGAATGGATGCGATCGCAAACAAGGCACGGATCTTAGAGATTTTAGTCACAGGAGAGTACGTATCAAAGAAGTCAATACCAAACTTCTGAGTGAACCCTTTGACAACTAGTCTTGCCTTATACTTATGGATTGACCCATCTAGTCTTAGTTTCTTTCTAAAGAACCATTTACTACTGATAGGTTTACATTCTCTAGGCAAGTCAACCAACTCCCAAGTGTGATTAGACTTAATTGATTCTAGTTCATCATTAATGGCACTTCTCCAAAAACTAGCATCAATTGAACTTATAGCTTCATTATATGTTTTAGGATCCTCATCTAAAAGGAAAGATTGAGCTATAGGTTCATTTATAGAGTCTAGATCACTTATTTCTGTAATAAAGGAAGTTATGAAATTCGGTCCAAAGGTAGTAGCTACCTTTTGTCTTTTACTTCTTCTAGGCTCTAATTCAAACTCTAGAATCTCCTTACCAGGACTACTAGAAGAAGTAGGAACATGACTTTCTCATTGTGTCTCATCATTTAATCTAGGTTTTTTAAGAGGAAATGAGTCTTCAAAAAATACCGCATCCCTAGATTCACAAATTGAGAAGTCATTTAAAGACATAAACCTGTATACGGCACTATTCGTAACATACCCTATAAACACTGCATCAACGGTTTTAAGACCGATGGTGGCCTTCTTAAAGTCAGGCAAACCAACTTTTACCAAACACCCTCATACTTTCAGGTATTGCAAATTTGGTGCATAACCTTTCCATAATTTGTATGGGGTAAATCTAATTTCTTATGAGGCACTCGGTTCAATATATGATTAGCCGAGAGAATGGCTTCCCCCCACATATTATCAGATAACCCATAACTTATTAACAAAGAGTTCGTCATTTCTTTAAAAGTTCTGTTTTTCCTCTCGGCAATGCCATTTTGTTGAGGAAAATAAGGAGCAGAGGTCTCATGTATTATGCCATTATTCTCACACACATCTTTAAGAAAATTAGATCCATATTCACCACCCCTACCAGATCTAACACGTTTTATTCTCATATCAAGCTAATTCTCAACTTCTGCCTTATAAAATAAGGAAGAAGTTTTCAGCTTCGTCTTTAGTTCTAAGGAGATAAACCTTGTATATCTAGAGAAATCATCTACAAAGGTGATGTAGTAGTGTTTTCTTCCCTTACTTTCACAGTTTCTAAAGTCTGCTAGATCAGTATGTATAAGTTCTAGAAGTTTAGATCTACGATTAGAGACTGTTTTAAAACTAGGTTTGGTATGCTTAGCTTCTACACAAATTTCACATTTGTTAAAGCTATTATCTTCTAGATTAGGTATTAACTTCATTTTTATGAGTTTTTTTAAGTGATTGTAAGTTCACAAGACCTAATCTATCATGCCACATATCAAGAGTCTCAACAGAATAAGTAGAAGTAGTGGCTTCATTATTCTCATTAAACTGGGTTTCGATTACAAATAAATTATTTTGTAAAAAACCTTTCCCTACTTAATCTCTATTTCAGAAAAATATTAGTTTCTGCCCCTAAAACTAGTTTAACGCCTACCTTATTCAATAATCCATCGTTAATCAAATTTCTTCTCAATACAGGTACATACATAACATTGCTTAAAGCTAAAGTTTTACCCGATGTTAGTTTGAGTTAAATTTTCCCTTTGCCAAGCACGTCTGAGCTGCTGGAGTTCCCCATATAAACTTGCTCTCCTTTGTCTATGGCTTCGAACTCAGGGAATAGCTCCCTTTTGGCGTAGAAATGTCTTGAAGCGCCGGTGTCCACGATCCATTCGGTGTTGTTCTCCACGAGATTGACTTCTGAAACCACCACTGCAATGACATAACTGGCATTCTCTGCAACGTTGAGTTGTGATTGATTCTGGCAATCAGATCGTTGTTGACACTGGTAGGCTTTATGACCAGGTTGCCCACATACGTAAAAATTGACCACTTTGCCTTGGGCCTTGTCCTTTCCTGGCTTCTTGAAGTTGGTAGTCTTATTGGGTTTGCTTTTTTTTTGTTTGCCCTTTTGTTTGGTTTGAATTTAGAACCTGAGGCACCACCAGACTCAACCAGGTTAGCTTTTAAAGAAAACTAACTAGAGTTGGAAACCTTATCTTTTAGACAGTTTGCCTCATCTATCTTCATATGGGCCACCAACTCCATGATCGTCATATCTCTTTTTTGTGTTTGAGAGAATTGTGGTAGTCAGACCAGGATTTGGGCAACTTCTCAATCAGGACGTTGGCTTGCAATACTTCGCACATTTTCATTCCTTCAGAAAGGATGTGGGACACCAGCTTCTTATAGTCGTGTACTTGCTCCATGATTGGCTTTTCGTCCGTCATCTGGAATTTCAGCCATTCGCCGACCACATATTTTTTAATTCCAGCACCGTCGGCTCCGTACTTTATTTCGAGAGTATCCCAAATCCACTTGGCACTCTTTTCTTTGTGAAACATATCAAATAGTTTGTTTGACATGTGACTCAGCAAGTGTCCTCGCATCGTCTTGTTGTCTTTCTGGAATTTGTCGTTGGACACTTGGACAACAGCGAGGTCATCATTGGTGATGATTGTGTCTGCAGCATCAGATATTGTATGTGATAGTTCTGGATTGATCAGTACGTAATCCAGGTCTAATTGTTCAAAGAATATCATGATTCTCTGGGACCATCTCCAGTAGTTAAACCCGTCCAATGCATCGAGCTTAGAGAGGTCAGGAACAAGCTTGTTGGATTGGTTTGCCATTTTGCAGCATATAATATGTTTCTAAATTGTTGGAAATAATAACTGCAAAACAAGGGCGTTAGCACTGACTGGTAAAAATAATAACCGAAAAAGATTGAACTATGTCGTGGTTGAACCACTGCCTTAGTAACAGATTCGCCCCAACTAGTGTAGTTGCTGCTACAGGCGGATTGTCCCTCAAGGTTAGCACGGTCTCTTTGAAGTATGTATACCCAAACTTCAAAGTGGAAACGGTGGTATTGCTCTTCTCGATCAAAAAACTTAGAGGAAATTTGAGTGTTTGTAAGAAAGCGTTGTAGATGAGTATGTAAAATGAGTTGAGAGAGGCTCATATTTATAGTTGAAAAACTGGGGTTAAAACTGTAAAATCACGTTTAGGATAATGACAAAATTTAAACCCTGTAATTATGTCATTTAAAACACGTTTTAAAAATGCTGTGAAACAGCTATAATATATGTTGCTTTGCTCGATGAATTTGGACGTGAAATAGTCCAGGTTCAACACATTTTGCACACTGAAAATATGTTTAACGGATAGCTGTAAATATAGAACAAAAAACGTGCTTCGACACGTGTTAACACAAACACGAGCCGAGCCGGTCGGACGGCGGCGCGCGCGTGCATGCGAGGGCCTTGTCTACTACTCTTCAACAAGGAATGCTATAAAGGCCTCTATATAAACCCGACTCAAGGTACTTTCCCACCCAATGTGGGATACTAGACTTCAGCATTTTTTCAACATTAATCACCGCACTCTACTATCCAACTTGAGCTAACTTCAAATCTGTGCTTAAGAAGAAAAACGCTATTCTTGAATGCCAGGATTAGGACGAGATTTGCTCAAACAACTTCTCTAGAAATAATAAAAAAACAAAATCCCCATTTCCACAAAGTTGGTAACCTTATGCATCTAACTTAGATTATGAGAAACAAAATGCAAAGTTTAAGGTCTTCATATGATTGGGTAAGCCATGGTTAAAGAGACTTTACCTACGAACCAAAACCCAGCAGATTCACAAGCTCCATTGCTGCAAAAATGGATTGTTTAAATGAGTGAAAGAGTTCGGGAAATAAGAAATAAAATGAGGGATTTGCAGTTTTAACCCAAATATTTAAGATGATTATTAAATTGATAGAGTTTGGACCAAATTGATAGAAATGTATAAGTTTTAGGGACTAAAACTGTGATTATCCCAATTAAAAATAAGCCATATCATTATCTCCGTTTGTTTTTAACGGCCGGAGTACCAAAACAGCACAAAAACGTAACGCTAGGTATGATTTTGCCAAAAAAATGTGAGAAACTAAAACAGTTACGCGAGAATATATGGGGTACTATTTATGAAGTTATCTCATTAGTTAATGTCTTTAGAGATTAATTAAAATAATATTTATAAGAAAATATTAAGGAAATAGATTTACCAAAAAATAACACAATAAATACAATTAAAACTTGAAATTAATATTAATAATTAAACACTTTTTTAATTGCCCTTTTGGTTTTTAAGGTTTTGCTCTAAATAATCTGGATCGATCCGCGTCGCACACCTATTTTTGGTGAGTAAGTCTCTTAACAGGGATTTTCTGCATATACAAGGACTCGAACTTGAGACCTGCTTAAGCAATACCAAACTGTTTACCACTTGGACCAACCCCTGTTGGTATAATTAAACACTTTTTAATCATTATATTTAATATAATATAATTAAAGTCTTTTGTTTGTTTGTTTATGTGGTGAAGTTAAGCATAAAAGGTGAATAATAATTAAACTAATTAACAAGAGTTGATTAAGTTGAGCTTAAGTGCCTAACTAAGTAACTAAGTAAGATCATTATTGTTATCATTAATTATTAATCATCAATTAAACTTTTTTGTGGTATCCCACTTTAGATTGATATATGCCAATGTTGGTTGTAATAAGTAATGGCATCCCACTTGCAGCGGAAGTAAGCAGCCAAACGTGGCATATGCCTGAATCAGGTGCGGTCAGCCCTAGTCAGACTGGATCATGTGTTCCTTCCTATCATGCAACATGATTCTGCCACCTGCCATTCAAAGACAAAAAAAAAAAGTTGTCAAAGGTTTGGTTAGTGGTTAGATAAACATGAACATCATCGTGATTCTAATATTGTACCATAAGAGATTTTTATATCAAGTTAATATTACTTAATTTTGCACTCATTTTTCAAAGTTAATTCAATATTATATTGTGCACATTTTTATTTTAAGATTAAAGATTTAATTTAAAATTTAGAATAAAAAAATTTAATTTGTAAAGTTTAAAATAAACGTATTTAATATTAAAATCTATAGTGTACGTATAATTAGGATTTAAGGCTTATAAAGAGTAAATATGCTAACGTGTGTAATTTTTTTTATATAACTTATATATATATATATTTGACAATAACTTATATATAAAAAGTACTCATAATTTAATGTAAAATTAAGAATCATAGCGACTAAAGATATTTTTATACATCATCGGCTGAAATATTCTCAAACAATAACTAGCATGAATTGTAACACCCTCAACCCGAATGTCATGTTTGGGCTTCAAGTCCAAGTTAGTAATCATAAAATTTTGACATAGTTTAGCCCAATCCACAATTAATTACCAAATTTATTTTATTTTCAATCCAATAACACATAGATCAATATTTGAAAGCATTTACAATGAAGCTCCTTTAAAATTATATTATAAAAATATTCGACTCAATTATTTTAAATCCAAATACGAGTTACAAAACATATGATAGGGTCTTACGAATATATTATAAAATCCATGGAGTTTGGTTAGGACGACATTAAGTTATTAAACTATGGATTTTAGATTGTTGCCTTTAGTTACCAGACAAGCTAAGACCTAACCATGAACTTATAAATAATGCCGAATCAAGAGATTCGAAACCGAGGATAATGAAGCCTTGTATTACTTTAACAGGTCCAAGGGATGCAGGAATGGAGCCAATTGTGCATTCCAACATGATACATGTTCCCACGAAAGTTCCGTGCGCCCCTAATGCAAAGAGAATGAAAATGGATGGAGAGATAAGCAGTTAAAAACATGCTAGTATTCCTTGTAACCTTCAGTTCTAAAATTTATACAGCCAATGACATGTACAACAGCAGAAAGAAACTATTTCCTCAATCAACTCATCTCTCTCGAATAGTGTAGAATGATGCCTTTCATTTGGCGATCTTCTCTGGTCAACCTTCCCAACTTGCTAACAACCTGCAGAGAGATAGATACACTGATTTAAGTTTTGGAACTACCAATTTTACACATGGAAGGGCTTGTAATCGACTTAAATCTTAAATTATGGTTACCTTGGGTCTTTGCTCGGTGAAAAGTTCCCCTCTCTTCTAGTATGAATTCTGGACTTCCTTTGCATTCTTACCACCAAGTCCCCAAACTTCAACTTCTGATATCCAATTGCCTTTCGGCCACTCAACTTCTAGCTCATGAACACCTTTGTGCCACCAATCACTCGACAATAGGTTCAACTCACCATCCTGCCACATCAACGATCAAGGACCCATACAAGCTTACAGATCTTTAAATTATATAATGCCCATGATAAAAGTACGTTCCAAGTTGTATAGTATACCATTATCTGGTAATTCTCGATAATAATAAAAAATTCACCAACAGATACATATTGAATTTCTAGATTTTTTAATATTCTTATAAATTTTAGAGGTTTTTTACAGTTTTATGAAATGACACTTTAGGATGTTTCACATGTCATCATCTTATTGGTTTGTTGTGAGTTAACTGTCAAAAATAAATTTTCTTTTTACGATTTTAGGACGTGGCACTCCTAGGGCGTGCTAGTGTCATTATCTTACTAGTTGTTTGTGAGTTAACATTTGAAATTTGATTTACTATTTTTAAAATATATATATATATATAATAATTTTACATTTTTTCTTATTTTCGATTTTATGACGTGGCACTTTAAGGGTGTTCCACATATCATCATGAATTTTTTTTTGTGAGTTGATGATCCCAAAATGAACTTTTTTACGATTTTATGATGCGACACTTTTAAAGTGTATCATATGTCATTATCTTATTAGTTGATTCTGGGTTAACAATTAAAATTGAATTATTTAAATATTTTTTATAATTTTAATTTTTTACGATTTTATGATGTGACATTTTTAGAGTATTCCACGTTTCCTTATTTTATTAATTGCTTATTATATAATGGTCAAAATGGTTAACCTCTACGGAAGGGTCAAAATTGATTTTGTTAAGGGTCTATATAACCGTTAGTAAAAATAAAAAACAATTAAGTCTTCAAGATTTTTTTACACCAAATTTAGTCTTCATTAGTCGAAATGTACTTAATTTCGCCTTCATTAATCGAAAAAACCATTAATTAGTATTTAAATATCAAAGATTTAACATACTAATTTCACCACCATGTTGATGTCGATGTGCTGCAAGATTGGTTCGAATGTAAGTATTGAGATTGTATTATAAATATTGTACATGATGCAGCAACTGAAACGCCATGTGATTTCTTAGCACTCCATTAGTTCACAGCCCCTGGTTCTTCACCTCGTATGCATTGCAGTATGTGCTCCAACCAATGAGAAACCGGCAACTGTAATGTTACAAATTATGGAGCAGCTTCGGCTGTTAGACATAACTTACCGATGTCGACATCCCCGTTGGTATCGTCTTCCGACAGAAAATGGTGCAACATGGATATAAACTATGAAAAATGTTAACGGCAAGGCACCTAAAATAGCAACGATGAAAATATTAGGCTACTTAGGCATATGGATTCTACAACAATCAAGCACTGTGATTGAAGGTTAAATCATATTCATTTTATCGCTTCTTCTATTCTTTATGATCTTAAGATTTGGTTAAAAATGTTTTAAGTTTGATTCTCAACCATTTTGTATCTATAATGTTTTGGACCCATTAATGTTTTTTTTGGTCTAACATTCGTATCACTAGTATGGTTAAATCTTGGCTTAAACCAAAAAACAACCCTTAAACTATGCCTTTTTTCTACTTTTGGCCTTTAAACTATGATTTGGGCAAAATAGGCCCTTAAATTATTATTTTGGGCAAAATAGGCCTTTAAACTATTATTTTTGTCACTTTAAGTCTCTAAACTATTTTTTTTGCCAAAATAAGTATCCAAACAATGTCATTTTTCTTCTTTTAGTCCCTAAAACTAAGGGTGTTCAAATCCGGGTACCCGGGTATTTGGGTACCCGAAGTACTGGGTACCCGAATCTTCGGATAGTAGAAAATGCGGCCCGTGTCCCGACTCGGGTTTTGCGGGTACCCGTTAGTCGGGTACCCAAAAATTCGGGTATTTAGGTACCCGGATATAAAAATATATATTTTTTAAATATAAAAATATTTTATTAGTTTAATATAAAAATATAAAATATGTATATTTATTATTTTAATATAAAAATGTGTATTTATTAAATATAAAATATAAAAAATTTAATATTTTTATTAGTTTAATATAAAAATATGTATATTGAATATAAAAAATATTAACCGGGTACCCGAAAATTCTTAATTTTGTGACTCGGGCCCGACCTGGGAAATGACGGGCCGGCACCCAACCTGGGTAAATGTCCGGTTATTTATGTTCGGGTAATCTGGTCGGATCAGTCGGGTCGGGTATTTTTGAACACCCCTACCCAAAACTATCAATCGGTCAAAAAATCTTTGTGATGTGTCAACATCTTATTAGTTGAAATAATTTTCTTTTGACTTAAATAACTATCGGACTTAAAATGACCAGAAATGATAGTTAGGGACTTATTTTGATATATGATATTTTAAAATTTAAAAAGAACATAAATATTTATATATGTTAGAAAAGCCTATAAAATGATATTTTTGTAACCATAAACTTAAAGTAACCAAAAATGATAGTTTAAGGGCTTATTTTGCCCAAATCATAGTTTAGGAACTTAAAGTGACCAAAATGATAGTTTGAGGGCCTATTTTGCCCAAATCATAGTTTAAGGGCCAAAAGTAGAAAAAAACATAATTTGAGGGTCGTTTTTTTGGTTTAAGCCTTAAATCTTTATCCAGTATGATTGTTTGATTTTCTACTTATGGTAAATGATGAATTTTTATTTTTAAAACCAAAATATATTTAGAGTTCTTTATATTTTGATTTGAGGATTTTATGATGAATATGATTTAGGGTAAAACTTTGATATACAGGCTGTGTAAAATTAATTTTACACAAGCTTGTGTATTTACACTATAAAAACTCAAATCTTAAATTCTTAACCCTAACCTTAAAAAACTAAACCCCATAATCTAAACCCTAAACCCTAAATTCTAAACACTAACCTTAAATTCTAAACACTACAACCTAAACCCATAAACCTTAAACCCTAAACTAAAACTTTAACCCCTAAAACTAAAAGGTACGTATAAACTAAAGTTTATACGGTTGTATGTCAAAGTTTTTTCCTATGATTTATGCATAATATTATGATTTGTTCACTTCTCCACCTTGATCCCGTCACGTGTACAGACAATGAAAATTGTAACTTCCTATATTATTCTTATCAAGAGGGTTAATTACTCATTGATCACTCCACTGTTAGAAGTTTTTTTTATTTTGGCCACCAAACTAATATTCTTTTCGATTTCTTCATTAAAGTTACAAATTTTGATCATGTTAGTCCCTCACCAATCACCATTAAATTGTTAATGTGACAATTTATTAAATTTTATATAAAATATCAATTTGACTCTTAAATCTACAAAGTCTCCCACTGCCATTCACCGCTCACCACTGTCAACGTTCCGATTGCTTCCTTCATGTTTCATTTCTTGCTTTGCTTTACTTTACATTGATTATGGGAGTTTGTTAAACTTCAGAACTGTTGAAGCATATTTTTTGTTGGACCTAAAAACCCGATTTCACCAAACTGGTAAGCTCATATTTGAAAGTTTTAAGAAATGAGAGAGAGAGTTGATGGCTTATTTACCTTCACGGCTTCACTCATTTGGAAACACGTAAGCACGGTCGTTCTGCACTACCCAGGTTCCATCTTCCCATTGCATATCACAGACGAGCATCATTTGTTATCATCTCTGGAATTGATATTATTAGACCAAAATGTTCAAATTGATATCTATCTAAAGTTCATAGGTTAAATTAGTATTTGTTTAAAATTTAGGGGTCAAACTAAAAGTTAACTCCGTTTACTAACGTGTCACGATATCAAACTAACGGTCTCTAACGTCTTAGTGACCAAAACTTTATAAATTGACAACGTAAGTGACCAAAGTATTACTTTTTTAAATTTGGTGAGTAAAAGTGGACACTTACTAAACACAAGTGGCGATTGTATAGTTTACCCTTATAAATTATATCCATTTGATCCAAAAATCCTTTATCGTTTCATTTATCATCATCCCAACTCAGTGATTAATTTAACAGTGAAGGAGTTTTAGGATTAAATTGATATGATTTGTAAATTTGAAAGATTAAATTTATTGAAATAATTAGAATTTGGTCTAACATAATAGAATGTGCAAGTTTATAGAACTGAATGTGTTATTATACTAATTTAAAAACTGTGAATTTGGAGCCGTTGATCATGCTAACTTTAAATATTTTACTACCGAATAAATCCCAAGCCAACCGACACACTGGCCCTCCTGACAGTCTCTTAAATCTATACCTTCCTTCACTGGTAATAATAAAAAAAAAAACTTCTTTTTAATAAAAAATCTCAAAGGATTAAAGGAGCCATTTTTATTCATTTATTTTCCATCTCTTGCTCCACAGGCTTCACTCTCTATTGTAGAAGCAAGAGCCGAAAGCTATGGGCTCGGTTTCGCTGAAAATCGGAGATGGAACAGCAAGATTCAAGAGAGCAACACTTTGTTCTTCAGCTGTCAACATTCTCATGCTTTTCTCCGTCATCACCACCAATCTCTTCGCTTTATACGCCTTCAATTTCTCCCCAAACCAGCACTTGAACAACCCATTTCACCACCCCCACAAAAACATCTCCTTGATCTCCCAACAAGTCTCTCTCATCATAAAAGAGATCGATTCTTCCCAGAGGAAGCTCGCCCAAATGGAAAAACAGATCCTCGGTTACGACACTCTGGATCTTTCAAGACCCAATCTTGCTGCCGAACTCAAGCTGTTCTTGCAACACCATCAGCTCCCTCTGGGGAAGGACTCCAGAACCGGGATCACCGAGATGGTGGCTTCCGTCGGACATTCTTGCGAGAAATCCGCTGATTTATTGTCCCAGTACATGAGTTACAAGGTCTCCGGTTCTTGTCCCGATGACTGGAGCCTTGCTCAGAAGCTAATCTTGAAAGGGTGTGAGCCTTTGCCGAGGAGGAGATGTTTTGCCAAGACTGTTCCTAAACCAGGTCTTACTTCCTTACCTGTTTCTATATGGAAACCTGTTAATGACAAGATTGTGTCTTGGAGTGGCCTAGCTTGTAAGAATTTTACCTGTTTGAATGGTAAGAAATTGAGTAGAGATTGTGTTGGTTGTTTTGATTTGGTTAATGGATACGAGACTCAGAGATATGTTAAGGCTAGAAGCAAGATTGATTTTCTCATGGATGATGTTTTAGCTATGGGGAATGGTGGTTTTAGAATCGGATTCGATATCGGAGGTGGGTCTGGGACTTTTGCTGCTAGGATGGCCGAGAGGAATGTCACTGTCATAACTAACACCTTGAATGTTGATGCGCCGAATAGCGAATTCGTTGCTGCTAGGGGACTTTTCCCTTTGTTTCTGAATTTGGACCATAGGTTCCCTTTCTATGATAATGTATTTGATTTGGTTCATGCCACGAGTGGATTAGATGTTGGAGGTAAACCGGAGAAATTGGAGTTCTTGATGTTCGATGTTGACCGCGTTTTAAGGGCTGGCGGCCTGTTCTGGTTAGATAACTTTTATTGTTCTAGTGATGAAAAGAAGAGAGCTTTAACTCATTTGATCGAAAGATTTGGGTACAAGAAGCTGAAATGGGTTGTAGGAGAGAAAACAGATGCAGCGGGGTCCGGAAAACCTGAAATTTACCTATCTGCTGTTTTACAAAAGCCGGTGAGAATCTGATGATCAGAGAAGAAAAATATTGTTCAAATTTCTACCTTTATCCACAAAATGTGTGCAAATTTATCAAGTTTCTAAGGTGGAATAAATGCTGTAAAATGTTGAAGAACGATCTCTATCTTCTGTAATCTAAAACCCTTTTTTACCCCTTGAATCTCTCAGCATTTCAACTCATGTTGGTTATTTGTTTTGAAGCAAGGAACTATTGGGTGTAATTCTTGAAGTTGTTTAAGTTATTCATATCTACTTTTTGCTTGAATTTAAAGATTTCAGTTGATGTCTTTGAAGCATATATAGCACAACCTTAAACTATTTGTGGTTGATACCAATCTCAAGGATGTAATGGATCTTAGAAATATATATTATATCTCATTACTCATCAGCATGGATTATGTTCTGACTAGTACAATTATTTCGCTGCAAGTTCATTTCCTGCTGAAAAATGTAAGCTTAAAATTCCTACATTACATTTCCAACTACAGACATACTGGTAACAATGGAGCTTTGTTGGAACCTTAAGAATTGCATTCTCAACCGTCTGAATCTGTGCCATTGATGCCTTGCACTGTTGCAGCACTGTTGAGCAGCTTCATCCCCTCTTCGCTCATCTGTTGTACTTCAGTAGGGGATAGAATTCGGATGCAGCGAACACACCCGACAAATTCCCTGCTCATATATCAAAACCACAGCCATTAGAAGGTGGATGCTAATGTCACGGTCCGAGAGTCGGACCAAGAAATGTAAAAAGTTTGCAGATAAACTTACTCCCAAGGATCATCCCCAACGAGAAGAACATCGTTCTCGTAATCCACATATACCAATTTCCATCCTGAACCTTTGGGATCATCCAGCAGACCCTTAAGTCCAAACATGCATTCAATAGCAGAGATTAGTTCATCATAGTTCTTAAAACTAGTGACATCAATCGACCTTCCTACAGATCCTGCCTTCTGAACCTGTCAGCAACAGACCAAGAAGAGTTATAATCGTATTGAAACTATGCAATCTGCACATAACTTCGATGTCTCAAGAATTTACATATCCAGAATCTAAATTGAGATTAGCATACCTTTGTATATGTTCTAACACGTGGAGCCGTTTGCTTCCAGGAGCTGTTTTGCAGAAGGCCACTCTCATCAAAATCAATGTTGCTACGAGACGTGCCACCGGAGCTGTCGGGCAAGTCTTGTCGAGAGAAAGCTTGAGAATCTGCAAGACTAGTCGAGGTAATCTGAGATTGAACATCCTGACAAGAACTGAAGCTCCCAACCAAACAATCTGAAGGGATTTGAAAATCGGCATTCTTCAACGAGCAAAACTCGTCTAGAATGGCATTGGATACAAAAGGATCGATCACCGTACTGCCACCATTACTAACATCAACGTTAAGACAGCTATATATCCCACTTTGATTATTGCTGTCATCAGACAAATCCCTCGCCCCACCACAATTAAGACTGCAGGGATCGTGCTGGGTGAATGAAGTCAATTGGTCAGCTTGCGATGAAAGCCTGCAATTATTCAGCTTCTGATCCCACATGTCCTGACCTACTGTAGTTAACGAAGCATCTGTTTCAACAGGAAAGACGGCTGAAGAGTCCTGTAACCCAACCATCGATATCTGTTGGCAAGAAGAAAGGTTCGACATCCACTCATCGGTGTCTGAAAAAGGAAGAAAGCTGTTTAAGGTAGTAAGATCAGCTTGGGATACAAGCATTTGATGAGCTTGGACTGATGAATCCAATGGTGACTGAACCGACCATAGATTATTTTGCACTTGGAGCGGAAACTGGTTCTGATTTGGTAAAGAAAGTTGGTTCCACATAGCCGGACTCGCAGCATTTGCAAACAGTTTTTCCTCATTGGATTCGGATGCCGAAGCCAACTGCTCAGGTGAATGCTTTGATTCAGACTTTATCCTTTCATTACTGCTCCCAGTCCCAGCTTGTGTTATGCTTTCAAATTTGTTTGCAGGACGTGGACTCCCATGAGCATTGATTTTGGACATATTCGAGTTGATGGGATCCGATTGGTCAGGGACCAGGTTAGGAAGATTTTGGTTCTCCATCGACATGTTTTCGGATTGGATAAGATTAGGTTTTTGGTTGCTTATAGACTGGAAGTTCTTCATTTCTTCCAATGGAGATGGCTTAACATCAGTTGTGAATTGTTGTAAAGTAGATGCAAAAATTCCAGGATGGTTACCAAGCTGAGGCTTCAGCATCATCAATTGTTCGGAACATAAATTCGAGATCGAATAGGGAATATTCCCATTTCCATTTTCAGGGAACTGGAGGAGGGGCCTTTTCATCAAGCTTCCCCATTCGGATTCTGCTCCTGTGAGCATAAAAAAGAAACAAACACAAAGATAAACATCTAAAAATGTTGTCCACCACTCAATAATTCAAACAGAAACTTACCTGAAAATCCAGGATATAATTGTCGCTTGAGACCTGATGTTAATGAAGGAAAAATAAAGAGGCTTTCTGGAGTTTCGATATCCCATGCACTCACCCTATTCTTCTTATCGTTACACCCAGGTTCATCCCATTCAACCTGTTCCGAGAATGAATACGAGAAGTTCCATGTTTAAACCGAGCAGCAAGTAAAGCTCTACTGCTTGAACCGTATTCAGTTCGATGAAAACAAACCTGAAGGTTTCGCCACTTCGAGCCAGGCCATCTCAGAGGATCCAAGTCGCTTATACCAACTATTGTACCCATGTATCTGCAGAAATTTGAAAAATACATTAAGAACAATCTTTACAGCGATTATATCATATGATCATTATGAACAAAATTTCTTTAACTTACCTACGTTTCCCGGACTCTTCTGTTTCGAACATCATTCCAAACCTCATACCAACTGAAACTTGAGACCCGTATACCGATCTACGGTATTTAGGCAAAGGGATGACGAATTCCGCAGGGCAGGCTCTACATAGACATCAAGAAATAGATAACTAACAGCGAGAAGGGCGAAAGGAGAGGAAGAGGTAGGATATGAATGTTACACACCTTGGATTGTAGAAAATTGTGAATGAGCTTCTATTGGCAGTAGCATGAGCGGCGGCGGCAAGGACACCAATGTGCATACTATCAGCAGATAGAACTGATGATGGCAGTGTTGTTTGTTGACGATTCGCACGCCTTACACCCACCATTAACTGTGACTTCTCATCCCTGCAACAAATAAGATATAATCATGAATTTAGCAGTTAAAATATCTTGCATCAAACATATGACAGTATGTGACTATGGCATACCTGATAAAGAGAACAGAATCACCTGCCCGGAGCCTTTTCGATCCAACAAACAAACTCCACCCAGTTGTAAGAAGGTGTCGCTTCGGCTGCCCTGTGCAAAAGAACATCATATGTTACACTCAAAATACACTGTTAAAAATGTATAGCTTACAGATACACGCATCTTGCCAAATTCTAGTTATTGAATAAGATTACTTGCTCGAACAGACGGTAAATAATCAATAGAACACTCACCGCGGTATATATGGCGAAACGTCCAGGTATTATCATGCAAATCTCTCACAACAAGCTCTTGAGTTGGGGGTTGCATGGTGTAATCCTGAAAAACAGACAAAAACAGTCATGCTAATTCACATGATGCTCTTCATGATCATGCATGCCGGAAACACTTTGATCAACCTACGAGAACCTTACCAATGGAGGGAAGAGCTTCTCAGCTGCTCTACGTGGCACTGAAAAACCACCATGCGTACTTGTATCACTTGCAGTCAAGGTTTTGCAGAAATATTCATTCGGATGCTTGCTCAGCTTCAACCCGAAGTCCGGTATATGGAACACATCTTTTTCCTAATCAAAGGGTTCTTTCTTGTTATCACATCTACATATATGGTAAATTCATAAGAGTTGGAGAGATATATATATCCAACTAGAGAAGCTTACAGAGTTCACTGGTTGAAGACTCATTTGAGCATATATTTCATCGGTATCTCTGTCGGCCTGTCAAAGATTACGAAAACGGAAAACATCAGTGTTTATTTAGAAAGAAAGAAAAAAGGATACACATAACAGGAGCATACTTGAAATCATATATAAATGGCATACATGTAATGTGACATTATGAACTTGGCACATTAACTGAGAAGGAAGGTTTGGATAGTTGGGAATCTGAGAGGTCGCCATTCTTTTTGTGGACACTGCTACCTGCTCAAAAGAAGAAGAAAACAACATCAAAACAACATAAGGGAAAACAAAGCAGGTTATCAGAGTTTATTGTTTTAAGGTTTCATTATGTTAATGCTAATGAATGTCATAAAATAAACAAGGGAAATACGATGCAAAAGAAACAAGACAAGCGGTAATCAAATGTGAGAAATAAATGCAAACCTGTTCGCTATGTCCTTGAGGGAAGTAATACACAAGACTTCCCACCTGAGGCAAGGAAACAAGTGGACCAGCACAGGCATGCCATAACTCGGAATTTATAGCCATACGGGTCCCTGAGATCGGTCCGGAAAACAAATCCATCACACGCATGCTTTCGACAGAGATTACCTTATTGAAAGACTTAAATGTGTTCTTCCATATTGGATTAAAACATGTTTGAATTGACAAAAACATAAAAAAGAAAAAGTTTTGTATGAAAACAAACCAGATTGATCTTGCATTTCTTTCAAAAGCTTCATTTCCTCAAGCAAAGTCGACTGTGCCCTTCCATTAACTATAGATCCTGGTTTGATCTTCTCTTCAACAACAGAACCCATCTTTGCTAAAAGAATTCTTCCTTTTTTAGACACTTTTACAAATACACACCAACCACCATAAGAACTCAAAACAAAAACTCCACCTTTACATCTTCACTAAAGGAAAAACAAAAGAACCTGAACTTCCAAAAAGAGAAGAAACAAATTCCCATCCCCATTGCTCCAAGCAAAGTCACGTATAGAATATTTCAGAGGGACAAATTATCAAAAGGGTAAAAGGTATCCAATTGGTCCAAAAAGGAGAACCTTTTTAGCCCCTCTCTCAGTCTCTCACCACCCTCAACCAACACAAACAACAACAGCAGTAGCAGAATCAGAGTACAAAATCAAGGAACAAAAACCTGCAAAGAAAAGGGAACAACACTGGGGAGAAAAAAAAAAGTTGATGTGGGGCTTTTTGTTATGACCAAAAAGCAAACGCCTGCCCTCCCCTTCAGTTAGCAGGCATCAAAGCACGCCGACCATAGCATTTGAGTACTAGCTTCTCACTCTATCAAAAAAGATAAAAACTTTTCAACGAAAACCCCAGTACCCTCTAATCATTCGCTTTGATTCCTTCCCCCTCTCTATTCACTCCATCATCAAAGAATAAAACAAACCCGAAAGCTAAAAAACTTGTAAATTTTCTATTTTCACCACTCTGTTTTTATAATACCAAAACAAATAAAATGAATGAATGTGTAAGTTGCTTGAAACTAGGAAGAGTGTGCATGCTACCCTGCTCACACACTTTCTATATAGGTGTGATTCCGTTGCAGCTTTAAGCTTCAAACCAGTGCATTTTATATATAATATTATAAATAATAAAATAAAAATAAATGTCGAAAAACAGAGCAAAGCTAACAGAACACGAAAACAGTACAGTGTAAGAGCGAAAAAAAAAAGTATAAAAAAATTTCTTTTAAAAAGGAGGGAGAAGAGTGCGTAGGATAATGAACAAGGCCCACGTGGCTTACTATAGCACGTGGAGAATGAGGATTGGTTGTTCTGAATCCTCTCCAATTTTCGGCGCGTGTTAAAGTCATTTTTATTTATAATACAAAAGTAGCTTTTTTATTCTGCGTATGATATTTGACCGATCGTCGTCACGCGTGCGATTCACGACAAAACCAAAAGTGAGGAAAGTGGGGGCACTGGCAGCTGACACGTGTCGCCTTATTTTTCTGACTCCGCTGTCACGGCGCCGTTTCTTTTTTTCACATCACACACAATTACTCTATAGTTTTTGCAACTTGCCATTGTATATATGGTTTCCTATTTTTATCTTATTTTTTTAACCATATAATTTTAAAAACTTTACACAAATATGATTCTTGCCATTGTATATATGGTTTCTTCTTAGGTAAGATTTGATTAGTAAATTTATAAAAATATGTAGGCACGTATAAATATTTTTGGTTTATATCACATATAAATATTTATATTTTTCATTTAAATATTTAATGTATTTTTATTAAAACATATATTTAAAGTATATTTTTAATCAAAATAGTTAATTAAAATGTTTTTTTTATCAAAATAGGTATTTTATTTTATTTTCGCCTTGGTTCTTAAAAGGATGACATGCAGGGGCGGAGTCAAAAATTTATTTAAGTATTTCATTTTTTAATGGTAATTAAGGGGTAGTTTTATTTTGTAAATATGTGTCATTTTATTTATAAAAAGAGTGTCATTTATATATATAGAGAGAGAGAGAGAAATTATAGAGGAAAAAAATTTCAAGAAATTTTAGGTATCAACAGGCACCTCATTTTTGTATGTGGCTCCACCCATAATTCCGCCCATTATGACATGTGACATTGATTAAAAAATATTTTATATATCTATTTTGACTAAAAAATATATTTTAGCTACATACTTTGATGAAAAATATTTTAGGTACCTAGATGAAAAATGTGATATACTTTGAGTACATACTTTGACGATAAAAGAATCTAGGTACTTAAATAAAAAAATTAATGTACTTTATATACTAATTTATAGTATAAATAATTTAAAAAATATAATACAATTTATCATATTTTATTCTTTAGTGATTAATTTGTACACTTTTATGATATTATGATAAATAACAAATTATTATAATTTTTTGTTGGAATTTCTCTCCATTTAATAAAACTAATAACT
This sequence comes from Hibiscus mutabilis, assembly GCA_019671005.1. NCBI lineage: Eukaryota > Viridiplantae > Streptophyta > Magnoliopsida > Malvales > Malvaceae > Hibiscus > Hibiscus mutabilis. Next base: position 33,957,185 of record CM033742.1, read on the forward strand.
ATTATTAGTTAAGAAAATAAACATAAAAGTATTTTTAAATAAAGGAGAAGTAATTCTCACCCTAAGTGTCCCTTTTTTTACAATTGTTTATCAAGATTACAATTTTTATTTTAATTATATATATATCTTACGACGTGTTAATTTACAATTTATAAATTTGTAATGTTTTTAGCAAGACATAATTATGTGATTGATAAATTATTTATTGGCTTGAAAATTTTGTATCACGTCATGTCATTTTTTTAGATAAATAATTATAAATGTTATATTATTTTAATGGAATAAGTTCAATCATTATAATATTTTTGACTTAAGGGTGTTCCAAGTCTTTGATTTTTTGAAAAAAAAATTACTTAAATCTTTAAATTAAAATATTTAATCAAGCCTAGACTAATTTTGACCATTAAATATTGACAGTTTTATTTTATATATGGATAAACTCATGCACACTTGCACACTACAATGCTCGAACCTGAGTCTCCTAAGGAGAACAACTCACCCTTTACTGTCAGGACCACTCAATGAGTTCCAAATATACTGATATCTATTTACATTGCTGTAAATAAGCATTGATCACTTATTTACACAATTGTAAATAAGCTGTTAGAGCTGTGATCTAAATTCTTTTAGGTTTGGTTTAAAATAAAAATATTACTTTTAGTATATATTGTTTAATTTACATTTAGTAAACGTAAGAAACTCAGTTTGAGTAAAATTTGTTTCTATTTAAGTTTTCTTTGTAAACAAATAATATATCCCTATAAATAGATAGTAAGAATTAAGATTTTAGTCCCAACACAAGATACAACATTTAGATCAAAGGTTCTACATAGCATTATATTGCAAACATGTTGTAATCTTTTATTCTTCGTCATAGTGAAAGTTCTCATCATCTGCTCGTTGTTTTTCCTTTTGAGTTTTCCACGTGAATCTCGGTGTTATTTATTTTCTTATTTTGTTTACGATCACCATCTTTGTTTGTTTCGCCATTATCATTCGTCGTCGGTATATCCGCGGTATTACATAATCATTGTTAACTTATTTACACCATTATAAATAAGTATTTTTTTTACTTATTTACACCTAGTCATCTACGTTGCGAACGCTAAACGAACTGAGCCCAATATACCGAAGAATAAACGAACCGAGTTTGAATATGATATTAAAATTTTGTATTGTTAATATATATGTGTCCTTTCTAAAAAATAGTTCTAGACATATCACCATGTTTGACGCGTAAGAATTTCTACCGATTGAAATATACAATTGTACATAATTAAGAACAGACATTAAAAGACCCTCATCAAAGATGGATGCTTACTCTACAAGGATTTAAATATTTTGTTTGCCCCTATTATTTATGATTATTTATATTTTACCCCTTAAGTTTAATTTCTAACTCCGTCCCTAGGGATACACATGAATGTTGTTGTAGCTGCGCAGATGGGGTCGAATGTGGATGACGTGCGACACTAAGGAACAAACGTATTTACTGTCAATTTCTCTAACGCTACACAAGTTGGATTTAAATGCTAAACGTAGTAAATAATATTTTCAGAATACTGGTTGCGTATGCAATATTTAATATTGTCGATGTCATGTTGTGTATGCAAATATTAAATAACTTTAAATTATATCTTCAGCATACTCGTTGGATTTAAATGCTAAACATAGTAAATGAACTTTTCTCCAAACTTATACAATAACATTTAAGATGAAATATAAATGTGGGCTGCCAAATAATTCCTTTGCCTCCTTATTTATGTCTATGAATCTAACACATCTATGTGCCTCCAATCTATGTCTTGGTAGTAAATTTGTTTCTTCTTCTTGTGCAATATCAATTCAATGCAAACATTAAATTTACTCTTCATTATGCTTTTAATAAATATACACATTGTTTTTTTTTACATTAAATAAATATTTTAATACTTTTATTTTTATAAGGGTTTTGCGGCTGTGTATAAGAACTACTAGATTCCTATCATTAATTGTTATTTTACTTTTCAATATAATCTATTAGAATGTAATTAATTATATTTCTAAAATATTAAACATCGTTCATTCGTGTTGTTTAATGTAATTAATAATCATGTAAAAGGGTTTAGGTGTTTAGGGTTTATAATTTATAATGTTAGGGTTTATTGTTTTAGGGTTTTAGTGTTGTATTTTTATGGTTTTATTTAATATTTATGAGATTTAAGGTTTATGGTTAAGGTAACGGTTTACGGTTAGGGTTTATGATTTAATTCTATTAAACACCATAAATTAATGATATTTAATTTTTTAGGAATGTAATTAATTCCATTGAAAATTAAAATAACCATCAATGATAGGAATCTAATAGTTCTTATACACAGCCTAAGGGTTGTGTATAGCAAAACCCTTTTTATAATCTCTGGTATCCAATTTATTGACCGATTAATTCAAATCAAGTACTACATAATCTCATTAAGGATAGAACCTTCCAACTCAGTTTGATCCCTTCACAACACCAAAATTCAAACCTATGTTTTTACTAAAGAAAAATTAACGCCTTATCTCATTAGATTATCCGGTAATTAGTATCTTAAAATTCTTTTACTTGTATTGTTTGTAGTTGAGAGTTAACATTAACACAATCTAGAGTTACTAGCCGAGAATTTAGTTTCTCTCCTTTTCTATTTGGCTAAAATAATAAAGTAACAAACTACTTTATTTAATTAAATATCTACACTTCTACACTTACCGAGTCCTTAAACTTTTAAATTATACTCTAATAAATCTTTAACCTCATAATTTAAGCCTAAATAGAATTCTTAATCATCTAATTTGTACGTGGATAAACTATGAGTTATGCTTTGATACACAAGCTGTATAAAAAAATGTACACAGCCCTTCAATTTAAGCTATAAAATCTAAAACCTAAATCTCTAACTCTGACATCCTAAAATCTAAAACTTAAACCCTAAACTCTAAATTCTAACCATAAACCTTAAATTCTACACCCTACATACTAAACCCCTAAACTAAATATTTAAACCCTAAAATTAAAAGGCTTGTATAAACTAAAGTTTGCACAAGCTTCTGTGTCAAAATATTTTTTTTCATAAACTATTAAATAAATTAATCTTTCACTTGAAATAGCGATTTATTTGAAGAGTATATAAAAATGTATGGATTTATATCAATGAATTGGTAAATTTTAGAGGCTATTGTACTATATTAAACTTTCTATTTTATACAAACAAAATGTTTTACCATTAAGATAAGATAAATAGATTTTTTTTGTTTTAACTAATGGTTTCCGACCCACTATCAAATTGAATTTTGCAGAGACTCGTTATAATAAATGGGTTTTGTTGACAAGTATCCTTAGGAGACCCATTTTTTCTATATTATGTGATAAGATTTTACTAACAAATATTTTAAACTGCGCAATTTAAAAGTTATTATTGCGCTTTTGTAAATAAAAAAAACGTTAGTATTGTGCTACTTATAATAATAAATTCTGTGTTTATTCAATACCGAGTAAGAGTTCATCTCTCATTTTACATTGACAGCTGGAGCTATAAGACTAATAATGTTGTATATAAGGTTAGTAAAGTTCATATATATATATATATATATTTATATATATGAAAAAAACTTTGATATACAGGTCGTGTAAACTTTAATTTATACGTGCTTTTTAGTTTTAGGAGTTAAAATTTCTGTGTTTATTCAATAGTGAGTAGGAGTTCATCTCATTTTACATTGAAAGTTGGAGCTATAAGACTAACAAGGTTGTATATAAGGTTAGTAAAGTTCATATATATATATATATATGAAAAAAACTTTGATATACATGCCGTATAAACTTTAATTTACACGTGCCTTTTAATTCTAGGGATTAGAATTTAATTTAGGATTTAAAGTTTAGGGGTTTAGATTGTAGGGTTTAGAATTTAAGGTTAGTGTTTAGAAATTATGGTATATGGTTTAAGGTTGAGGGTTTAGTTTTTTAGGGTTAGAGTTAGAAATTTAGAATTTGGGTTTTTATAGTGTAAATACACATGTTTATGTAAAATTAGTTTTACACCGCCCGTGTATTAAAATTTTACCCTATATGAGTAAAACTTTGATACACAAGCTGTGTAAAATTAATTTTACACAAGCATGTGTATTTACACTATAAAAACTCAAATCTTAAATTTCTAACCTTAACCATAAAAAACTAACCCTAAATCTTAAACCCTATACACTAAATTCTAAATATTAACCTTAAATTCTAGACCCTACAACCTAAACTCCTAAAATTTAAACCCTAAACTAAAACCTTAACCCCTAAAAGTAAAAGACACGTGTAAACTAAAGTTTACACGGCCTGTGTATCAAAATTTTTTCCTTTCTATAAAAGCTTATTACATTAAAACTCATGCTAATATGATTTGAATGAAAATAACTTTTTTTATTTGCAAAATTACAATTTCTATATTCATTTAATTCAAAACTGACAACTATAAGGAGAATGTCTTTATATAATTTTAATCAAAGATCCATACAAAATATTTACGAATGATGAGATTTAAACCCGATACATTAAAGTTATTGTGTCTCAACACCATTAAGTCAACGCGTCAGCGAGGGTTCAAAATTTGAAGCTTTGTGATTTAAGGTGGTGTAGTCAGGGATGGACCGAGGAAGTTAGAGAACAATTTCCCTTGAAATTTGAAATTTATATATAATTTAGAATTTTTTAAATTCTTTTATGTATTTTCTATTAAAAATCTATTTTCACCCCTAACATTTTATAAATTCGCCATTAAAATTTTATAAATTTGTCTCCCTAACCTAAAGTCTGTTATACTAATGAGAGAAATGTTGGATTGAGTTGCTTTCAGAATGGGGAAATTAAGATGGTAAAGATATTTTCTTATTGAAATGGAAAGAAAAGTGAGGCTTTTATTTCGCCACAAGTCATGCTATGTAGATGATAAAAATAAGGGTAAATTGCATGAATGATCGTCTAATTATGTGAAGGTTCTAATTTAATCACGGATCTATTAGTTTTGTCAATAAGGTCACTTGACTATCTAAAAGATTTCAATTAAGCCACATATTGTTAACATCTAACGAATAAGATGACGTGACAGATAACTCAAAATTATGACCATTTTATGACACGGGTTAACGACAAACTGCCTTAATTAATATCATTTAGATAGTTATATGACTTGAATGACAATTAATAGATGGTCAAATTAAAACTCTCATAATTAAATGATCATTTATATAGTTTACTCTAAAATTAAATAAGGAAATAATTTTTAATTGTAACAATAAATAGTAATAAAACCATAGGACATATTATTCAAAGTGTTGCCCCCCGAAAGGGGTGGCCAAGGGGACAACTTTTTGCATGGTGGGTCGGGGTCCGTCTTGCATGGATGCTAAGCCGAAATAAAACAAAACAAAACAAAACAGTGAAAGATCAAACATGTAAAGGAATACTTTTCGCTTTTGGAAATAATATTGATTTTGTCTTCCCTTCACTAATTTGAAACAATAACAAAAAAGAGAACCCTATATAATGTTGTTGTTTAGCAATATTTAGATACACTTAATAATGTGCTAACAATACATGATTTTATTAACTATTTTTAATAGGTCTAGTTGAGGTGAAATTCCATAATTGTTTACCAATAACTAAGTTTTTTTTATTAAGGAGAGGTAATTATAAATATCAGGATTTGAACTCATATAAAATGGGATAAAATGAGCATCCTTGACCACTCGGTCCAGGGACGGAGTTAGGATTTGGGGTTGGGGAGGCAAAGTATAAATGTTTGAAAGTGGTAGGGGCAAATTCAAAAATAAACCATTTTTTAAAAAAAATATATAGGAGTACAAAATTAAAAAAAAAAATTCTTCGGGGTGGGGGAGATTGCCCCTCCCCACCCCTATATAGTTCCGTCCCTGACTTGGTCAATTAATGTATCTAAAAAAATGTATAGTAAGATGGTCGAAAAGAGAAGGTTAAATTATAGAATTTTAAAGGATAAAAACAATTACAATGCAAATTGTGTTTATATTTATTTATTTAAGACTGTGTGTGTTTATGCTATTTTTTTATAATCGAACTAAGCTTTTTTTAATTATTTAATATATTAAGAATCTAAAAATGAATATTTTTTTCTTCCAGTTAGGTTTAAGAAAGCTAAGTTTACTTTAAGGTTTTGCTCTTAATAAAACTGTTGAGCAAAAAAAAATAGTAATAATTTACAAACAATTCGTCAAATACTCATTTACAACTCTGCACTCCACACCACCTACCCCGTAGGCTAAAAAATTACCAAATAATTATTGTTTAAATATTTACTTTTTATTACATCCAACGATCATATGTTATTCTTACAACTCTATTCGTGAAATCTATTTTATCTTGCACAAATTATATATAGATTTTTTATTGAATAAGTAATTCCATGCATAAAAAAAGAAGCAAGCTGTTCCTTATTACTGTGTAATCCACACAACTGTATAGAAGAACAACTGTTTAACGTCCCCGTACAAATTTAATATTTGCACACCCAAATGATTAATTATACTTCTTAAAATTCTGAATTAATTACTATTTTTTATATAAATATCACGTTAAAGTTGGTTAATAGTTTACATAATTTGATATTTTTAAAACATTAACTAATGTAGATACATTAATTAAAATGATATTAAACTAAAAATAATTATTATTGAATATGAGTACGATAATTTTATTAAAAGAAACAAAATTCAAATATTCAATGAGCGTTTACAATTCAAGTAAATAAACTTTATCCCGACATGTTTTTATAAACAAAGAAACACGAAAATTAACGTCTCTAGATCATAAACAGGACCATACAAAGAAAAAAATAAAGACCTAACTCAAAGACTCTAAACAAAATAGATACATACATCACCAAAGTTCGAAGATGAAAGGTAAAAAAACAAATTAATATTAAAATGCATATTTACAATAAGACACATTGATAGTACGACCATTACCACAACTCAATCGCAAACAAGAACGGTAATTGTGAACGCGTATCAAAATCTATTTCGAGGGTCCAAAATAGAAAGATCGCTGGGATAATCAAAAGAGCGCCATCTTGATCAATCGCAACGGTGTCAAATTCAACTCTGATAGAAAAACAAATGAAAAAGAAACGGTCAAGCGACCAATTAAGAGAAGCAAAGCGTGCCAAAAGGTAGAGAAAACGTATCAAAAGGAAGATAAAAGCATGTCACAAGGACAAAATTATTGAATTTAAAAACTAGAAAATTAAGGAAAAAATGATTATCGACGGTAGACAACCAACACCAAAATTGATGTCTTCGTCGGCCACGAAAAGATGAAAGACAAAGAAGAAAGGTTGTGTCTGCCAGAGAGAAAAGGGGAACGACTGCTAAGGTTAAACTAAAAAATTATTAATCATTTCACTGGATTTTTATAAGGAATTTTTACTCAAATATTGCTTTAGGATTTTTTTTCTCAAAATATGGTCCTTCCCATTCTAATTACCGAAATATTGCATTTGCTACAATACCCTGAAGTCGGATTCAACAGAATCTGATTTTAAACAGTGTTTTCCCAAAAAACCCTAAAAATTGCCTGAAGTCGAATCCTCCTGAACTAGCCTTTAGGGTTTTTTTTGGGAATTTACTGTTCAAAGTCGGATTCTGTTGAATCCGACTTTTAGAGTAATGTAGCAAATGCAATATTTCGGGAATTAAAATGGAAGGACTATATTTTGGGAAAAAATAAAACCCTAAAGCAATATTTATGTAAAAATTCCCATTTTATAATCATAAGTATTCAATTTATTGGTCTACTAATTCAAACTAGTTAGTATAAAATTTCATTATAAGAGTGGTCCTTCCAACTTAGGTTGTTTCATTCACAAATATAATGTCAGAGCATGAACTCTTAACATTGTTTAAAAAGTAACGTCTTATTTTATTAGAGCAACTGGTAATTGAATTTTTTTGCTTAAAGGTTTCATAAGCTCTTGAACTTTTGAAAAAAAATCAATTAACCCATGAACTTGTTTACATCCAATTAAGCTCTTATGCTCTAAAATTTCATCAATTCATCTCTTTGACAACATTGATTGTTAAATGTAACAGTCCTTTTAGATCAGTTGGTGCAACGTGTCTTGCTATAGTGTTGTCACTTGGCATTTTTTGAATTTTTATTTTATTTAAAAAATTCTTTAAAATTTTTAAAAAATTATAAAAATTGTTTTCTAAAAAATATGTAAATGTTACATGACAGAATTGTAGTGTGTCACGTGTAATAACCCGTTTTATCTGGTAACCCAAACCCATTTTACAACCCAGACCCAAGTTACAATCAATAACCCAATACCCATATCCATGACAAAACCCGACCCGAATCGAAACCCTTAAAAACCCTAATCGCCACCATTAACCTTGCTGCCGTGCCGCTCACCTTTCGGCCACCATCTCCGGTAACCACTGAACCCTAAATTTGAATACTGAAACCCTAAAAAATATAATAATCCAATAAACCCTAAATCTTAACCCTTTGTCAACTAATCTGACCGCCCATACCTATCACCATACCCTGAAAATCCGGTCTTGCATCATCATCCAGATCTGTATATTAAAAAAAGAAGGGGTGGTTATTGTTAGATGGGTTATAAAACCAAAACAAATGTAAAGAGAGGAGATGGGCTTTTTAGATCTAAAAAAAATCATAGAGATCGATAAGAAGAAAAGAGAGATCGAAAAAGGGAAAAAAAGTTTGTAATCGGGAGGATTATTTCGAAATCAAAAATTCTTTAAGGTAAAAGATTGGTTGAATCCTTTCTTTTCCGTTTTTTTTCGAATCAATTTTTTTTAAAAAAAAGAGAGAAAGAGTAAAGCTTCGAAAGGCTTACCTGCAACGTCCTTACTGCCGTCGTGAGGCCACCGTGCCGATGACCGGTTCGCCGGGAGCTGGAAGAACGGCGCGCCGTTGGCCGCCGGTTCGAATGAGAGAAGGGATAGTGAGATTAGAGTGATTAGATAAGTAGGTTTTTTTTACTTATTTCGAAATGAAAAAACCAAACCTTGTTTATGTTTTAACCTGGTAAACAAAACGACAGCGTATTGAATAGACCCGACCCGCAGTGACCCGGATACCCGGGGAGGATCCGCATGTCCTTAATGGGTAAATTACGCAAGTGGTCCCCTATCTTTCAACCCGCATTCATTTCTGTCTAGGGTCTATTTACACTTTTGGTCCTTTTTGTTTTTATGCGGTTCAAATATCGTCATTTTTTTATCGTTTTTTAGCTTTTAATTTTCGTTTTCTTTCAACATAGTCACTGCAGTTTAATGTTTATTTTCCAACATGTTATTTCCATTCTTTTATGTTTATTTCTTCAAGTTTTACATTTGTTTCGTTGTAGTCCTTGTTTTCATATTATTTCATGCCATGTAATTTAGCATTCATGCATTTTAGTCCTTGATATTTAAGTTTATGTGGTTTCATGCATGTCATGTAAATATTATATTGGTGTCTTAATGTGTTTAAGCATGTTGGAATTAATTCTTTTAGTTTTAGAGGTATGTTTCTTTCTTGTTCGTGTTCATCTTTGTTTTTATTTCTTTATGTTATGTTATGTTTTTATGTACTTTATTATTTTTATTTATTTTGTAATATTCATATTTTATGTTTTAATATCATGTCAATATAAATTGTATGTTTTATGTTTTATTTTCTAAGATTGCATAATGGAATATAAAATGTCAATGTGGTGTCCTTTTATCTGAGCGTAAACGGGGCCAATATCAGGCGTAGTGATGGTGGTTGGGTGTTTATTCTCGGATAACGGGGCCTTTAAAATCTACTCGCACTTATAACCAAATTTTAATTTAATCGTCACTTTAATCCGAAAAGTTTAATATTAATAAAGCGGTAATTATTAAAGTACCAATTTTGGGCGGCGTGGGGTGCTAATCTTTCCTCATCCGTAACCGACTCCCGAACCCGACATTTTGAAATCTCTGGTTTTTACGGTGTCCGGTCCACCTTGAGTGGCCGATGGCGACTTAATTTTTAAATAAAATACGGATTTTATAAAACCCAACGCGGAAGACAATATTTTCAAAACAAAATAAAACAAAATAAAAAACATCATTTTTAGCGAGAAGGACATCGCTATAGATGGCGACTCCGCTGGGGACATTTTTTTGTTTTTTCAAAAAATAAGAGAGTCGAGCTTTTTTTTTAAATAATTATCGCTTTACTAATATTAGAAGTTCTAGATTAAAGTGACTATTACATTAACATTCGGTTATAATTGCGCGTTTATTTTAACGCATTTAAAATTTGGCATATAAACCCGTCCTTTTAAGTGGAGGAAAACGCTAATGCTTTCATGAGGATATCGTTCCTCCGTGTAGGCCTAGCAAGTACCTTCGGGGCTCGAGTACCTTATGCTTTCGTAAGGATATCGTTCCTTCGTGCAGGCATAAGCGAATGAGTCCCCCTAAATTAAACTCGGTTGAAAGGAGCCTGTAATGGGTGATGACCGGGGGCCTTGCTACTCTTAGTAGAGGACAACAAGGACAATTCGGGTACCTCTTAGTACCAAAACTGCATATAGTGAGCCATATGAGCCAACCCTTTAGAGCCATGTGAAACTCTGCCTGATTAGTGGTCACCCTATTTAGGCTCTGGTGCCTTATTTCTTGTTTATGTACAATTTTTTATTACTCTATTTTTTCATTTGTTTTATTTAATCATTTTATTTGGTACTAACTCGTTTCATTTTATTCCCATCGCATTGATTTCACCTGCATCATTGCACAACATCATCACAATCTTGATTTTGCATTGCATCAATTTAGGACACATTTTGCATGCATATACATTCATTTTCAAAATAAGAAAACTGACTCTAGGGATGCCCTATGACAGTGATACTGGATAAAGTAGAAGATCAGTCAGCTCAGCATCCATACAGAACCCGGTACAAAACAAAGATGGCAAACGATGAAAGATTGAAAAAATTGAGCAAGATCAGAAAGAATTGCAAGCGAACATAGCCAAGCAGGTTGAGGAACAGTTAGCGAGAGTCCAACAGGATATGAGGGAACAACTTGCAAAGTTACAACAAGACATGCTGGGCCAAATGGCACAAATGCTGGGATTAAAGCTTCCAGAGCTTGGAGAGGCCTCTGTTGTAAATCCCACTGCAAATCCTAAACCCACTATTGATGACGAAGATCTTATGTATCCTCTAGGGTTCATGCCCATTCAAACCATGATACAACCGAAAACTCAATCTCAGATGATCATTTCTCAGGGAAAGTCTCATCTACATTAGGCCAGTACTTCGATCCCTATAAATCAGCCATCTACATCAGAAGTTAAGCCTGAGGGCAATCAAGCTGAAAATTTTATCTCAGAAATGGATCATCTGTTTAAGACCGAGAGGCCGAAGGTAGAAACTTCAAAGGAACTCGAAGATCGATGTAAGAGACTCGAAGAGAAGCTAGAGGCTATGGGAGTATAGGATACCTTCAGTGGATTCGATGCCAGTGAACCCAGTCTTGTCCCAGATTTGGTTTTACCTCATAAATTCAAGGTCCCAGAGTTTGAGAAGTATGACGGGACAAGCTGTCCCTGCGCTCATCTTATTATGTTCTATCAGAGGATGACAGGATACGGCCGAGACGACAAGCTGTTAATTCACTACTTTCAGGGCAGTCTATCGGGATCTGCCACCCGATGGTATAATCAATTGAGCCAACATCATATCAAATCCTAGAGAGACTTGGCCAAAGCTTTTCTGGAGCAGTACCGACACGTCAATGATATGATGCCAGACCGATGGACGTTGCAACAGATGAAACAAAAGCATAATGAAAGCTTCAGACAGTATGCCCAACGTTGGAGAGATGTGGCAGCTCAAGTCCAATCCCCACCCAGCGAAAGAGAGACGGTGGTCATATTTGTCCAGACTTTGCAGGGTCCAGTCTTGGGTCGCTTGATAGGCAACGCGACTACCAACTTTGCTGACCTTGTGTTATCCGGGGAGCTCATTGAGAATGCCGTCAAGACTGGCAAAATTGATGATGGAGGTAGTTCATCCCAGAAAAAACCCTACCATGCAAAGAAAGATCATGAAGTAAACTCTACGGGAGTTTATAATGCCAGTTATTCTAAGCCTATCACAGTTGTGCAACCTAAGGCCATGCCAAGTGCTCACGGTTCCTCAAGCCAAGGCTCTGGTCAGAGGAAGAACACTGAAAACGTAGAATTTACTCTACTACCAGTTTCTTATGGAGAATTGTATAAGCAGTTGTATGATGTCCACATGGTGGCACCTTTTTACCGAGATCCGGTATAACCTCCCTTCCCGAAATGGTATGATCCCAATGCAAAATGCGATTATCACGCGGGACAGGTTGGCCATACCATTGAAAACTGCTTTAGTTTCAAAAAGTTGGTGGAAAAATTCATTAAGCTTGGGGTGGTAAGCTTTGATAACTCAACAAGAACGGCTACAAGTAAAGACCCTTTACTGAAGTATGAAGATGCCAATTGAGGGTGTGTTGAAGGTTTTTTGAATTGGACCACGTTTTAATCCAGCTTAAGTATTGCACTGTCTTGACCATAGTAGGCCCCCTTGTAGTTTTTATCACTTTCAGAGAAATACCTTTTGTAAACCAACCTCACCGACTTAATTACGATGGTGGTGAGAGTATTTTGTAAGAGATCAAAACTATAAGTAGCAATGCAAACATCTTTTGTTCGTATCTGAGTCTTGAATATCCAAAATACATCACCCTAAAGTTTCAAAAGAGCAGTGTCAGACGATGTCATGTAATGAACAAAATTTTGGGGCATCAACTCAGATGAAAGCTGATCGAACCCAGGACAAAATCGGGGCACCGCCGCATAAAAAACCAAGATTCTGACGGGACCAGTGAGGAGTCAGGGGCATCCTTTTGAGGATAAAAAAATCATGTCACATTCATGCACGTAGTTGCATTTATCTTACATGGAATCATTTTTGCATACGTCATACATTTAGATTAAGTGCATACACCAAAATCACCATGCATTTAGGGTAGACACATGCATTTAGGCATAAAATTAGATGCATTCACGCATTTTTTCTTGTACATATAAACAGATTCCTGAAAGAGACTGAACATCCTTAACATGGGGGCAATGGCATGATGACCAACCTTAGTCATGGAAGAGGCCAAACAAAAGATGCTGAAATATCTAATAAAAGGTATCAACGACAAAATCTTTGACAATTATTGACCAATGTTTTTTCTTTTGTAGGATTTTATTCCTCCGACGATGGTTTGACGGACGCCAACATTCCAGATCTTACCCTCTACCGACAGAAGAAGAGCAATTTTTTCCAGACATAGTCTCGCTGTCAATAGTACAACAATTCAATATCTTGCAAATCATACCTCCGTCAGTGGTGGTACGCCAACTTAATGTAGATCTTGCCTCCGCCGGTGGTGTTGCAGATCAGATTTTCCATTCGGTCATATCTCTCTGTCACTGGTGTAGCGGGTCTCATATTTTGTTGATCTAGTCCATCCGTCAGTGGTAGCAGATCAAAAAACTATCCAGATATCGTCTTCGTCGGTGTTGCAGATCAAAGTTTCCATTCAGTCCTACATCTCCGTCAGTGGTTTAGTGGGTCCCACATTTTGCTGATCTAGTCTCTCCGTTAGTGATGTGACAGATCAAATCTTCTCCGGGTCTTGCCTCTTCGACGGTGTTGTAGCTAGACCTAAATTTTACTCAGAATTTACCTTTTTATTATAATTGTAGCTAAAAAAACAATCAAAAAAGAAAAAATTAGAAATAAAAGAAAGAAAAAAGAATAAGAGAAAGAAAAAAATCAAAAAAGTTAAAAATAGAAAAAAGAAGAAAAAAACAAAAAAGAGAAGAAAAAAAGAAAAAGAAAAAAATTGAAAAAATTGAAAGAAAAGAAGAAAAGAGAAAAATAAAAAAGAGCAAAAAATGAAGGAAAAATAAAAAAATAAAGAAAAAAGAAGAAGAAGGAGAAAACTATCCGATCTTGCCTCTTCGTCGGTGTCATGGGTGGATCAAATCTTCAGACCTTGTCTCTTCATCGGTGTTGTAGCTTGGTCAAATATAACTCTCCGATCCTACCTCTTCGTCGGTGTCGTGGCTGGATCAAATCTTTAGACCTTGCCTTTTCGTCAGTGTTGTAGCTTGGTCAAACTTAACTTCAGATTCTGCCTCTTCGTCGGTGTTGTAGCTGAACCAAATCTACAAACTTCCGGTCTTGCCTCTTCGTCGGTGTTGCAGCTAGACCAAATTCACTGACTTTTGATCCTTCCTCTTCGTCAGTGTTGTAGCTGGATCAACATTACTAACTTTAGACCATGCCTCTTCGTCGGTGTTGTAACTTGGTCAAAATTTACTAATTTTCAAATTTTATCAATGTTGTTTCTTGAAAAAATAAAGAAAAAAGCAAAAAAAGAGAAAAAATGAAAAAAGCAAAAATGAAATTCAAAAAAAAGAAAAATAGAAATGAAAAAGAAAAAAGAGAAGAAAATCAAAATGAGCTTCCAATCCTTCGATCCTGCATCTTCGTCAGAGTTGTAGCTGGGTCAAACATCAGAACTTTCATCCACCGATCTTGCCTCTTCGTCAGAGTTGTAGCTGGATCAAATCTTCAGACCTTGTCTCTTCGTCGGTGTTGTAGCTTGGTCAAATCTAACTTTCGGTTCTGCCTCTTCGTCGGTGTTGTAGCTGAACCTAATTCACTAACTTCCGGTCTTGCCTCTTCGTCAGTGTTGTAGCTAGACCAAATTCACTAACTCTTGATCTTGCCTCTTCGTCGGTGTCGTAGCTGGATCAACATTAGTAACTTTAGGCCATGCCTCTTCGTCGGTGTTGTAGCTTGGTCAAAATTCGCCAACTTTCAAGTTTTATCAATGTTGTATCAAAGAAAGGGAAAAATAAAGAGAAAAAAGAAGGAGAATGAAGAAAAAGAGAAAAAGGAATAAGTTGTCAATTTTCTGGTCTTGTCTCTTCGTCAAAGTTGTAGCTGGATCAAACATCAGAACTTTCATCCATCGGTCTTGCCTCCTCGTCAGTGTTGCAGCTGCATCGAATTTTGTAGACCATGCCTCTTCGTCGGTGTTGCAGTTGGGTCAAATTGTCTTTAAGTATTACCTTCGTCAACAATGTAGCAAGTTGGAGTCTTTTTGCTTCCCCAACAAACAACCCCCTATTTTGAAGACTTCCCTTCCCAACAATGACAAGGTGGATCAACCAAGTCAAGAGAGAAAACATGCGTCGAAGAAAAAAAAGATCTACGGAAGAATGAAGACGTACGTCAAAAGGGAAGAAGCTCAGCCGGACCAGACAAAACGGGTCATTTCTAGTCTTTGCTCTATTGTTGTTACACAATAATGAGCAAAGAGGGGCAACTATAATAACCCGTTTTATCTTATAACCCAAACCCGTTTTACAACCCAGACCCAAGTTAAAATCAATAACCCAATACCCATATCCATGACAAAACCCGACCCGAATCGAAACCCTAATAACAAACCCTTAAAAACCCTACTCGCCGCCGTTAGCCTTGCCACCGCGCCGCTCACCTTTCGGCCACCATCTCTGGTAACCACTAAACCCTAAATTTGAATCTCGAAACCCTAAAAATATAATAATCCAACAAACCCTAAATCCTAACCCTCTATCAACTAATCTAACCGCCCATACCTATCACCATACCCTTACCCATACCCTGAAAATCCGGTCTTGCATCATCATCTAGATCTGTATATTAAAAAAAAGAGGGGGTGGTTATTGTCAGATGGGTTATAAAACCAAAACAAATGTAAAGAGATGTGGGGGCTTTTTAGATCTAAAAAAAATCAGAGAGATCGAGGAGAAGAAAAGAGAGATTAAAAAAAGGAAAAAAAGTTTGTAATCGAGAGGATTATTCGAAATCAAAACTTTTTAAAGGTAAAAGATTGGTTGAATCCATTCTTTTCAGTTTTTTTCGAATCAATTTTTTTAAAAAAGAGAGAGAGTAAAGCTTTGAAAGGCTTACCTGCAGCGTCCTTACTGCCGCCGCGAGGCCATCGTGCCGATGACCTGCTCGTTGGGAGCTGGAAGAACGGCGCGCCGTTGGCCGCTGGTTTGAATGAGAGAAGGGGGTGAGATTAGAGTGATTAGATAAGTAGTTTTTTTTACTTATTTCGAAATGAAAAAACCAAACCCTGTTTATGCTTTAACCTGGTAAACAAAAGGACAACGTACTGAATAGACCCGACCCCGGTGACCCGGATACCCGGGGAGGATCCGTGTGTCCTTAATGGGTAAATTACACAAGTTGTCCCCTATCTTTCAACCTGCATTCATTTCTGTCTAGGGTCTATTTACACTTTTGGTCCTTTTTGTTTTTATGCGGTTCAAATATCATCTTTTTTTATCGTTTTTTAGCTTTTAATTTTCATTTTCTTTCAACATAGTCACTACAGTTTAATGTTTATTTTCCAGCATGCTATTTCCGTTATTTTATGTTTATTTCTTCAAGTTTTACATTTGTTTCATTGTAGTCTTTGTTTTCATATTATTTCATGCCATGTAATTTAGCATTCATGCATTTTAGTCCTTGATATTTAAGTTTATGTGGTTTCATGCATGTCATGTAAATATTATATTGGTGTCTTAATGTGTTTAAGCATGTTGGAATTAATTATTTTAGTTTTAGAGGTATGTTTCTTTCTTGTTCGTGTTCATCTTTGTTTTTATTTCTTTCTTTATGTTATATTATGTTTTTATGTACTTTATTATTTTTATTTATTTTGTAATATTCATATTTTATGTTTTAATATCATGTCAATGTAAATTGTATGTTTTATGTTTTATTTTCTATGATTGCATAATGGAATATAAAATGTCAATGTGGTGCCCTTTTATCCGAGCGTAAACGGGGCCAGTATCAGGCGTAGTGATGGTGGTTGGGCGTTTATTCTCGGATAACGGGGCCTTTAAAATCTACTCGCACTTATAACCAAATTTTAATTTAATCGTCACTTTAATCCGGAAAGTTTAATATTAATAAAGCGGTAATTATTAAAGTACCAATTTTGGGCGGTTTGGGGGTGCTAATCCTTCCTCATCCGTAACCGACTCCCGAACCCGACATTTTGAAATCTTTGGTTTTTACAGTGTCCGGTCCACCTTGAGTGGCCGATGGCGACTCCATTTTTAAATAAAATACAGTTTTTATAAAACCCCACGCGGAAGACAATATTTTCAAAACAAAATAAAACAAAATAAAAAAACATCATTTTTAGCGAGAGGGACATCGTTACGTCACGCGACAGTAATATCTTAAGAAAAACCGTCAAAATTGATAAAAAAAACTTAATTGCTTCAATTTATTGGTTCGAGAATTTAATTGAATAAAAAAATTAAATGTTTAATTTTTTCTTAAAAATTTAAGGACTTCAAGCTCCTTTAAAACATTTTTCTACCATATAAATGTTGGAAAATTATGATAAATTGAAAACTTTGAGGCATGTTTTCTATGAGTAAATATGAATATTCGAATGATGAATTTATAGGTTCATAATATACTCCACGAGATCTTTACAACAGTATCTCATATGCTCAAAATGGTTGAGTGATGAATGAGAAATTGATGCTCAAAGTAGGGTACGTGTGAATTGTGTGTAAGGAAAAATGAAGAACTCATATCCCACATTGGTAGGATATCAAGTATGGGAAGTGTTTATATACACTAACCCACTTACTTAAAATTTAATGATTTAGGTTGAGATTGTGCCTTGTGCACAAGGCGCAAAAGGTGTGAATCGAAGCTTATTGAACTCATTTGGGTTGGGGACGCATGTTATGGGCAACACAAATGTTCAACTGGCTGAGTCCTACGTGGGCCTTCAAATATTTTACCCACCGTAAATTAATTTTTTCCTTAAATGTGGCATATCCTTTTGAAATATTTCGAATTAAATATATAGTAAGATATTATTTCCAATTATTCTCCCATGTGAAACCCCTATAAATACCTTGTTAACCTACTAGGTTAAACACACAATAACACAGAGAATTTTCAATTTTTTTACTCTATGATTTTCGAAAAATCTTTTTTGGTGATAGAAGAAGAAGAGGTTACGGTTCGCTGATCACTGCAGCTGTGCTACTGCTGTGCTCATTCTGTTGTTATATCCTGGGAGATAGACGTCTGACGTTTCTCAAGTACCATAGGAATGAGCGAATCCGTCTTAAGAACACATGCATGTTGTGGGCAACACAAATGTTCGACCGGTTGAGTCCTACGTGGGCCTTCAAATATTTTACCCACCGTAAATTAATTTTTTCCTTAAATGTGGCATATCCTTTTGAAATATTTCGAATTAAATATATAGTAAGATATTATTTCCAATTATTCTCCCATGTGAAACCCCTATAAATACCTTGTTAACCTACTAGGTTAAACACACAATAACACAGAGAATTTTCAATTTTTAGACTGTTGGGCTGGCAGGTTAAGGCCTTGTAAACTATATTTTTTGGATTTTATGTGATTTGGACTGAACATTCAATTTAATTGGGTTTAATATGTTTTGGATTTTATTTATATTAGTCCAATAATAATAATACTAATATTAGTAATAACAATAATAATGATAATAATAATGATACGCATATACATACGCACACAGACACAGACACACATACGTATACATATACATACACGCACAAGCATTAATACGAACATGTATATATAATATTAACACTCATATATAACATACATTCATACATACAAACAATTAAACCATACGTAACATGCAGACATACATATGACAAACATCCCATGATAATTACTAATACGTACACATATATAATATATAGTATACATGCATTCACACACATATATTACATATATTAATCACACGTACATAATATGATATATGTATACAGGCGATAATAGTAGGTATTAATGATTACATAACATTTGCAAGTTAACACAAAATTTATACACCAGATAAAAGTGAGTGATTACAGTTCCCCCTCTTTTCTTGTTCTCGTGGAACGGGAACAAAGCAAAGATCATAAGCACTCATTTTTATCTGACTTCCTGTTTGTAGCTTTAGAATCACGTGTTCTTCTAAAACTCTCCGCTTTTCCTCGGCTGAATCTCCAGGCTCATAAGTTCTTCCTATATAGAACTTCTTTACCTTTCGATCTGGGAGCTACATGCTATTCTTATATAGAACATTTCGCTTTGAAGCCTCGAGTTACGAGTCCCTCATATATAGAACTTTTCACTCTTAGACGGTAAAGCTCGGAGCCCTTCCTATATAGAACTCTTCGCCTTCAATGTGGGTTTTTCCTATATAAAACTTTCTGCATTACAGATGGATTCTTCCGACTGGGAGTTCTTCCTATATAGAACTGCTAGTCTTCGAACCCTGGAGCCGCTAGTCCTTCTTATTATAGAACTTTTAGCTTCTAAAACCTCGGAGCTATGGGTTCTTCCTATATAGAACCTTTCATTGCGATGGCTTGAAAATATATGCCCTTTCTATATAGAACCTTTATCTTCGAATTACGGATTCACGCCAAACTGGCTACTAATCTGTTTGGACTCACACTACTAAGGCTGCCGCAATCTTTCTTCAAATTGATCCACCTCTTCATTACGAAGTTGGAGATCAAAAGTCACTGGTAACCTGTAAATACCTGTTTAAAATGGACAAAATGTTATGATAAATGAGTTAGCATGCTCATAATCCTAGGGATGCCTAACTAGATATGATGCATGAGTGTCAATATCTCGATGCATCTGCTTCCAGAATCATTCAATCTTGACTTTCTGCTTTCTTTCTCTTCCTCTTCTTCTGGTGGCGGTACCTCATCTCACTGTTGGGTTTAACCATTTCAGCTTTTATTTTCCGAGTTTCTGATTCGAAGGTTCTAAAATGTTCTTTCGGGTTTTTGCTTTAGAGAGTTTTTTTAGGCGCCCTTACGAGTTTTCACCTGGGAGATCTCTATTGTTTTCTTGAATATTTATTCAGACAAGTATAAATGGTGCATGACAATGGTTATCTTATTCTGATGCTCAGAGTCTTCCTTTCATCGTGCATCGACATATATTATATAGACAACTTGAAGACTAAGTTAATCATGTTTTCTAATCACTTGCATTTTTAGGGTTATATCATAGTAATCCTCAGAAATCTTTTACTTATCATAAGTCTATGTTAACTTGTTTGCATGATGTTTATGAAAACAAATGAGAGGACAAGAAAGAGAAGGCACAAAAACATGATTTTATTACCATTAAGGACTTGGAATAGTTTTAAGAAAGTCATGGCAAACACAGGAAAAAAGGAAAGCAAAAGATGAAATGAAAAAACCCCAAATATCCACTGTATGAATGATGCGTGATCCTGTCGATCGAGATAGAATCTTTGCCTATAGCTCCTTCTTCTGGTACCCGTAGGGATAACTCTTCTTGTCATAGGCCCAACCTCAAAATTTATCTGAACCGCCCTTAACAGGTTTTTAACTCGGATCCTTCATTTTCTTCAAGACGCCCTCTTTCGGTTTTTCGCCTCGAGCTTTCTATTTTTTAGATGAATCGCCTTTTCAGGTTTTCACTTCATTTTTTCTTCTTCTCCTTCTTTTTTTCTCTTTTTTCTTTTTTTCTTTTTCAAACATAATATTTCTTAACTGAATTGGAATTCACGGGATTTTTTAATTATTCTCCGTCTATTTCAGTTAAAATCAATGCTCCCCCTGAAAAGGCCTTCTTGACGATATATGGCCCTTCCCAGTTAGGCATCCACTTTCCATGAGAATCTTTCTGAATTGGGAAGATCTTCTTAAGCACCAAATCTCTCTCTCAGAATTCTCTCGGGCGTACCTTCTTATCATATGCCCGCATCATTCGTTTTTGGTACATTTGACCATGGCAGATGGCTTTCAGCTTCTTTTCCTCAATGAGGTTTAACTGGTTGAACCTAGTTTTCACCCATTCTGCTTCTTCCAACTTCGCTTTATTCAGAACCCAGAGTGACAAAATCTCAACCTCAATGGGTAGTACCACCTTTGTGCCATATACTAAAGAATTGGGTATTGCCCCTGTTGATGTGCGAATAGATGTTCGGTAGGCGAACAGAGCAAATGGCAACTTCTCATGCAAATCTTTGTAGGTGTCTGTCGTCTTCGTAATGATTTTCTTTATGTTCTTATTTGCCGCTTCTACAGCCCCATTCATCTTAGGGCGGTAGGCCGTGGAATTATGGTGTGTTATCTTAAACTGGTTGCACACATCGGTCATCAATTTGTTGTTCAGATTGGAAGCATTGTCGGTGATAATCCTTTTTGGCAACCAATATCGACAAATGATCTCCTTCTTCAAGAACTTGCACACCGTTGTCCTTGTGATATTGGCATAGGATGCTGCCTCCACCCATTTAGTGAAGTAATCGATGGCAACCAAAATAAAGTGGTGCCCGTTGGAAGCTTTCGAATGAATATGTCCAATAACATCCATGCCCCAAGCAACAAACGGCCACTGTGAGTTCATGGTGTATAAAGGTAATGGAGGAGCATGAATCTTGTCAGCATATATTTGGCACTCGTGGCATTTTCTGGCATAATCGATGCAGTCTCCCTCCATAGTCGACCAGAAGTAGCCATATCTCATGATTTTTTGGGCTATTGACAGACCATTGGCGTGTATTCCACACAAACCATCATGTACTTCTACCAAAATTTCTCTCGCTTCCCTGGTATCTACACATCTCAACAATGTCTGGTCATGGCTTCTTTTGTATAAAATCTCCCCGTCTAGAACATATCTCGTTGCCATATTTTTGAGTATTTTTCGGTGATTTTCATGTGCTCCTTCGGGATACTTTTAAAACTTGATATATATTGAAAAATGTCGTAATACCAAGGGTTACCGTTTATTTCTTCTTGCACACTACAACAGTGAGCTGACCTTTCAAAAGTTTGCATCTGAATTGGCTTTATTTCTGCTCCCGTATTGGCTTTGAACATGGAGGCCAGGGTTGCCAAGGCGTCCGCCATCTGGTTGTCTTCTCTAGGAAAGTAACTGAAACTGACCTTTTCAAATTCTTTAATGACCTCCTGGATCAACTCATAGTATTTGACTAGCTTCGGATCCCTAGTTTCCCATTCTCCTCGTAACTGATAAATCACAAGGGACAAATTTATGAATACTTGAAGTTCTTTAATCTTTTTCTCAATAGCTGTGTTCAGTCCCATGACACAAGCTTCGTATTCAGCTATGTTGTTTTTGCAAAAGAATTCTAATCTGCTGGTAAAGGGGTAGTAGACATCCTCCGGAGAAATTAGCACGGCTCTTATCCCGTGGCCAAGGGCATTGGAGGCCTTGTCAAAATAAAGCTTCCACGAACCGTCATCTGAAACACCGTCTTCCCCGATTGTAATGCACATCAAGTCCTCATCCGGGAAATTAAAGTTCAACGATTCATAATCATCTGAAGCACGGCTAGCTAAGAAATCTGCTATGGTGCTTCTTTTCACAGCTTTCTGGTTCACATATATAATGTCGAACTCGGATAACAGCATTTGCCAGCGAGCCATCCTCTCCGTTAATACCGGTGCTTCTATTAGAAACTTCAAGGGGTCTAATTTGGATATCAACCAGGTGGTATAGTACAACATGTACCGTCTAAGCCTTTTGGTAACCCAAACCAAAGCACAACATAGCTCCTGAATTGGCGGATACCATGCTTCGCAATCATTGAACTTCTTACTTAGGTAGTAGATAACTATTTCCTTCTTCCCAAACTCATCATTTTGTCCCAACACGTAACTCATCGAATTCTAAAAAACTGTTAAATAAAGGATTAATGGTCTGCCTGGTACCGGCGCGACTAAAATCAGAGCATTTGTCAAGTACTTCTTGATCTTCTCTAGAGCTTATTGACATTCCTCGTCCCAGACCCCGGGATTGTTCTTCTTGAGTAGTCTGAAGACATGGTCGCACTTATCTGTTAATTGAGAGATAAAGCAGGAAATGCAGTTTAATCTTCCTAAGAAACCTCGAACTTCTTTCTGAGTATGAGGCGGTAGGAGGTTCTGGATAGCCTTTACTTTCTCCAGATCAATCTCAATCCCCTTTTCTGCTTACTGCAAATCCCAATAGTTTTCCAGATGTGACCGCGAATGTGTATTTAGCTGGGTTGAGCTTCAGCTGGTATTTTTGCAGTCTTTAGAATAACTTTCTCAGGTTTCGAAGATGTTCTTCTTCGGTTCGGGATTTAGCGATCATAATATCCACGTATACTTCTATCTCTTTGTGCATCATATCATGGAAAAGAGTCACCATCGCTCTTTGATAGGTCGCTCATGCGTTCTTGAGTCCAAAAGGCATCACCTTATAACAGAACATGCCCCACATGGTTACAAATGTAGTATTCTCAATGTCCTCTAGGTCCATCTTTATCTGGTTGTATCCTGAGAAACCATCCATGAATGTCGCGCGGTGTTGTCAACCAATGTGTCAATATGTGGCAAAGGGAAGTTATCTTTAGGGCTTGCTCAATTAAGGTCCCTGTAATCTATACACATGCGGACTTTTATATCCGTCTTCGGCACTGGTACAATGTTTACAACCCATTCAGGGTATCTGGCCACTTCCAGAAAACCAGCATCAAACTATTTTTTTACCTCCTCTCTGATTTTTAACAACATGACAGGCCGCATTCTTCTGAGTTTTTGCTGGATTGGTTTGCATTCGGGCCTCATTGGCAGCTTGTGCACCACTATGTCTGTATTCAAACCCGGCATATCTTGATACGTCCAAGCAAAGACGTCTTTGAACTCTTGGAGCAAGGCTATCAGTTCATGCCTAGTTTCTAAGGAAAAAGTAGTCCCGATTTTCACTTCTTTTCTCTTCTTTTCGGTTCCCAAGTTCCCAATTTCTGTTTTTTCGGATGGGGCATGATTTGCCTTTCTTCATTAGCCATCATCCTTACTAACTCTTCAAGGACCTCGCATTCTGCTTCATCTTCCTCTTTTTCAATTTTTGCCGAGATCTCAGGGCATTCAAAATCTACCCCGGGATTGGATTCTAAATCATTCATACAGTTAATTATGGGGACCCTGCATGAAATAATAATGAATGTATTGGGAAGAGAATGATTTTAAATGAAGTGAATGAATATGAATAAAAATGAATGAATGAAATAAATAAGATGTTTTCCATTTGAGAAAATGAGGAAGATATTCTTTCATTGAAAATAAAAGGTTAACATAGGTACCCTATACAAAAGATCCCCATTTATTATGGGCAAAAACAAAAAGGGTTAATTGGAGCATTACTCTGATATGGCCCTAAAGACTACATGTAGATCAACATAGCTCTAGTTATCAAGAGTTTCCCCAGGACGGCAAGGGCGATGGTGGTCAACACACTGCTGTCGTTGTCATTTTCAGCTATTATGTTGATGGACATCCCTTCAAGTAATTCACTAAACATCTCATTCTGATTAAGCCTGTAATTTTCTCTAATTGCTTCCTCAACCTTCTATCATGTATGGTCGAATCCTCCAAAGACAAAAATATTTTTCACATGAGGGAAAGACATCGGCCTCCACAGAATGTCTTCTCCCTTGAGTCTAGCTCTTTTTTGTTCTTCTTTCCTCTTATACTCTTCCCTCCTCTGTTGAACACTCGGTCTGTAGCCAAGCCCAAAATGATCTTTCTTAGAGATGACGCTTCTGGCTCGTAGGCTTCCTTGCAATCTCTTTCCTAGCCTTCTTCCTGCTTTGGCTCATCGGCTCAAAGTTGCAGAAACAGTCATCTTGGTGCAATTAGATAACCTGGGGCAAGGGATCCCATTACCTTCCGCGACAAATGTAGCATTTACCAGTTCTAGTGCTCGGAAAGAGCATTCCGCGGCATCTTCATCATTTTGAATGTAGGGGGCATCTGTCGTAACTGAGGTGATGATTTCCTGCTCGGCTTCTACAGTGACCAATTTACCTTCGATCACGAATTTTTATTTCTGATGGATTGATGAAGGAACCGCTCCAGCAGAGTGAATCCATGGTCTTCCCAACAAGTAACTATAAGTCGGCTTTATGTCCATAACTACAAAATCAATCGTGTACTCGGTCGGCCCGATCAACAAAGCTACTTCAATTTTTCCAAGTGTTCCCCTTTGTGTTTCGTCAAAGGCTCCCACAGAGTTGAGACAGGTTTTCATGTAGGAATCATATATCAGTAGCTTTTGCAAAGTCACCATCGGTAGTACGTTTAATGTCGACCCATTGTCAATCAATACTCCTAGTAACATATACCATTTGTAGTGGGTAGTGATGTTAAGAGTTTTGGTGGACCCTATGCCTCCTTCCGGGATCTCGTCATCGCTGAATGTGATATAGTTGTATGTGGTGATATGCCCCACTATTCTGTCTAGCTTGGACACAAAAATATCACCAGGTACAAATGTTTGATTCAGCACCTTTAACAATTTCCCACGATGCTTTTCCGAACTCAAAAGTAATTCCAACACTGTAATTCTTGCCGGTTGCTTTCGCAGCTGCTCCACCACATTGTATTCACTGTGTCTCAGGAACTTTAGGAATTCCTTTGCCTGAGCCTCGGTTACAGGCTCATTAATCTTCAGAGGGGCCTCCTCACCAAATATCTGAGCATGACTGGTTGATGTATCTTTTCCTTTATCTTTGGCAGCTTCGACAGACTTCAAAGTTCCGAAGAGTAGCACCTGTAGCTCCTCGTGAAGTGACCTACTTCGCTGACACTTTCATATTTCTTTGTCTGTTCATCATTTTGTGTTGGCTTTTCTTCTACCTTTTGTCTATATCCTCACCAGATTCCGCATTCTCTGGCATGGTCATGTTTGCAGCATAATTCCAAGGAGTTTGTATTATGTCTTTGAACGGGAACAGTGCTGAGATGATAGTTTTAGGAGCCACATTTGCAGCTTCTCCTTGGGATGAACTTGCTCCCTCTGGTCTAGAGGAGATGACAAAAGACATGTCTCTCCCATATTTGACGATAGGGCTATCTGACGCACATACATCTAACCCCTGCCTTCATGCAATCTCTTCAAAGAATTCTACCTTTTTGCTTTCCATTAGCTTCTGAACCAATCTCCTAAATTTTTCACATTGCTGGATGTTGTGTCCTCCATCCTGGTGGAACTCGCAATAGGCTGTACACCCTTTTTGCACCACTACCATGCCCCTATTAATCAAAGGGCCATGCATAACTGTTGGAATACCCACCGTAAGGGAGACTTAATTTCAGACACATCCCTTTTAGCCTTCCTGGCAGAGTACTCCTCAATAGCATTCACCCCGCGGTTCTCGTGATTAGGTAATGGGTTAGCGGCCACGTTTGGTTCTTTAAACATTAACACCCCAGAATTGATTAGACTATGCACAAGCTTCTTGAACGTGAGGTAATTTTTTGTGGGATGACCAGGGGAACCGCCATGATAATCGCAATGCGCGTTAGGGTCATACCATGATGGAAATAGAGGTTTGAACGGAGTAACATAGTACGGGCAGACTAAATCAGCTTTGTGCAACTGAGAGTAAAGCTCAGAGTACGAAACTGGCAACGGAGTAAAATATGCTTTCTCTTTTTTCTTTCTTGGGGCTCTCTCTTCTCTTTGGTTCGGGTTCTGAGCCTTCCCCGTAGATGCTTATGGCTGGGAAACCGTAAAGTTCTTCAGAGCAGTGTAAGTACTCGTAGTGTTTACCTTATTCTTGTTGTTGTACTTCAGAAAACTTTCCCCGATATTAATCCTGCCACTCTTGATTGCCAATTCAAGAGATTCCCCAGTCCTAATAAAATCAGCAAAGCTCTGAGTTGTATTATTGATGAGGCGATCAAACAATGTTCCCTTCAGAGTATTCACGAACAGGGGCGTAATCTCATGCTCGGGAATTGGTGGGTGGATCTGAGCGGCCACCTCTCGCCACCTCTAAGCGTATTGTCGTAGACTCTCGTTGGACTTCTAGCTCATATTTTCCAACACGATATTGCTGGGAGTCATATCTGTTACATGTTTATACTACTCGATGAACGCCTTCGAAAGGTCCTTCTAGGACTTGATGTTTGCCTGGCTTACTAGGTGTACCACCGGATCGCTGCTCCAGTCAGACTATCCTAGAAATAATGGATCAAAAGCTTTTCATCCTTGAGATAATCTGCCATCTTCTGACAATACATGGTCACATGCGCTGAAGGACATGTGGTTTCATCGTACTTATCAAATTCGGGAGTTTTAAATTGGTGGTAGAACAAGGTCAGATACCAGGCTCAGGTCACTAGCCTCGTTCCCTGGTTCATCTGTAGTTTGCAGCGCTCTAAACTTTTCCTCCATGAGACGAAACCTTTCTTCCCATTTTTTCCACTTCATTTCTGATTTTCTCGACCAAATTTAGATCTGGCACATCTTCTTCATATAATGCCTCTGTGTCGATGGGTTGGATTTCGGATGCCCCTGCTTGGAGACTAGCAGATATCCCAACAGGGTCAATGTATACCCTTCTTATCGGACTTGGTGTATTTGGTTAAACCTTACTATGAGATGTTGTACCTTCTGGCTCCTGGGCGACTTATCTTCCACCCATTCTTTCCTAAGGCTTTTTTGCCAGCAATGCAGTTATGTCGGATACTATCACAACTTATGATTGAGCGATCTTCTCGCTGAGGCTCTATCTAGCTTTATTGAAACGGGCTTCCAAATCCTTCTGCCCCTTTTCTAAACTGACTATTCTGTCTTCCATTAACTTGCTTTGAAGTTGAGTAAAGTATGGATGCTGAATGGTTGCGGCTTAGCTTTTAGTTTCACACTGCCACAATGTTTACACTATTAATATTACTGCAAAAAATAACCAAATGCATGTATAATGATGCAAATGTCATGACGCAATGCAAGAATGTTATGCAAATAAAGGTACTGATTCCCCTGGTAGTCACCCTTTTAAACTACTTTCATGGGAATTAAAGGGTCCAGATTATAAAATAATAGAGTAGAGTTTTACACATAAACCCTAGCTCTATCTCCTGACTTCTCGATAGCCTTGAGCAGCTTGATAGACCTAGGTGCTTCTTTCATATCCGAGGTTATGAAAGGTCGAAGAGCTTCAGCTTCGGCAGCTAAGCCATTCACGTGTCTCGCAACCTATCGTATCTCCACCACCAGGGTCGCGTAATACTGGTCTCTGTCTTGAATCATCTAAGAGGCGTCACGAAGTCTTCGCCGCCAATAATTGTCTCCACCCACTGTAGCTTCTTCGAATACCCTAATTCTCCCTCTGTAATCCTGAACGATTGCCTCGAGTGACTCAATCCGGGCCCGTAACATACCAATTTCACGATCCCTTTTCTTGTAATTCGATGAAACCATTCCTCTGACGATAGGTCTAGAAGGACTGTTCCAACTCTGTGAACCTTTCTTCTAACTCGGCATTCTGATCTTGGCTCTAATTCAGGCTTTGAACAGTGTCGTTGTACAAGTATTACATATTTAGCAGTCTGTTCCTGCTTCCCATGGACTTTATCTTCCAAACGGTAGTGTTTTCTCTTTCGTAGATGATTGCTTGTTTGCCTTTGTCAATCTCTTGCCTAGCTCTTTCTTTCTCTTGGTTAATGGCATCCCTGAAAGATCGTCTTTCACTCTCGATGGCTAACTTGCAACTTTCTACCTCTTTCTCGATTGCTGGCTTGCCTTTCTCTCGTTCTTCTTCGACTAAATGCATACCATTTATTCTTTCATTTTCCACGACTAAAAACTGGCTTTGCCCGACTTTCTGTACCTTTGCTTGGAGCTGGAGAGTATCCTTATGATAAATAGCATTCTTCTCACTCAAATCTGTGTTCAGCTTCTTCAATTGCCTAATATTCTCATCTTGTTTAAGTCGACCTCTAAACTTGTCTTATAGAGCTCATCCATATGTTGAGTCTGTAAAGCCTTCATATTCTTCTTAACCTCTTCGAGTTCACCTCGCAGAATGTCGGCTTCGGATGGTACTATCCTCATAGTTCTTCTACTGACATGGTTGGTCCTTGGACGGGTTCTGAAATCTTGTCGTTAACCCTCAAGTGCCTCCAAAGATCGTAGTCTGGGATGGTTATGCACTCAGTATCTCATTCTACTCTGATCCGATAACAGTGATCACAAGCTCTCATGATGGTCTGAACCTTCGCTTTGAACTCGCCTTTGAAAGGAAACTCACTTCGACTTAGACCAGCGGTGACAGGAATGAACTGTCGCAATCTAAATTATCGAGATACCAAGAGCGGAGCACAAGCAATCCCACCATATAGCCCTAACATCATTAGCCAATAGTAATCACCGCAGCTGTACAAGAAATGACTAACCCTACCAAGCCACGGAACTCTCCACACTATGTCTCTGTCTTGAATGTTCCTAAAGATATGAGACAATTTCTTCGTCTTCCAGTCTTCTTGCCATTCCTTCGTTAAATACTCCCGCAAAGGTGAAAAGTCTCAGAACAGTATTCCTAGTAAAACCCCAGTCGGTGTCTTCCACATGTGGCTCTGGATCCAAACCTGTAGTAATTGCGTACACCCTCTGAAACGTCATTCTTCATGCTTTCGGCTCGCATTCAAAGAAATGAAAGTTTCAGTCAAAATGGTTAGTGCTGGATTCACCTTCCTCTTCATTCACTCAAATAGGTCTAGAATGGCTACGTCAATGTTTCCAAGAACCCTCGGGAAGATAACCAAACCCTATATTCCTAAGGCTAGTAGGTTCATATTCTTCCCCTCATTTGGGTGCACGGGTATGACGTCTCAGATACTCTTCCATATAAAGGCTAGGCTGTCTCCTTGAAGCTGAATTAGACCATTAACCCAATTGTCACTCATCCCGGCAAAGGTTTTGAGCTTCGAAGTGTAATTCTGGTTCCTTGGTGACTTCACATAGATCCAATCCTTCTGGACATTTTTCTGATTAAGTAAGGCCGTGTACTCATCTACCGTAGGCATCATGTCTTGCCCATAAAAAGTAAAACAGCAAAAAGCTGGAAGATGGCTCGGAGTAAAGGCTGGTTGACTTGAACATACATTAACTGTGCAATGTCACCATAATTATCACAGAATAAGTCTTGTAGTTTTGGATCCCATCCTTCCCAAATACTTTTAAGTTCCCATAAGTCATTCTGTTGAAGACTCACGTAGGTGTATCCTGTTACTATGCGCTCGCTCGGCAAACTGTTACCCTGGGTCCTCTAATTGACTTCTGACCAATGTCTAACGGCTGAGTTGAGTTCATCCTTCTTCATAAACCTTTTTTTTCATGATGAAAGATTTTCTGATCAGGCAAACCACTTGATCCAGTACCTTTATGTAATGCAAATGCAATGATGTATGCAAAAAGAAAGTAAAACAAAAAAGAAAACGAGTCAGTACCGGATAAAATAAATAAATACATAAATAAAAGGGCAAAGTAAATAAGGTAAACAAACAAAACAACCCTATTTACATCCCGTCTAAAACACCTAGGTTATCCGCATGGCTCTAAAGGGGTGGGTTTCTATATGTTCTCTACATGTAGTGTTAGTTCTAGGAGGTACCCGAATTGTCCTTGTAGTCCTCTACTAAGAGTAGCAAGGCCCCGATCATCACCCATTATAGGCTCCTTTCAACCGGGTTCAATTCAGGGGGACCCATTCGCTTATGCACCCACAAAGAAACGATATCCTCACGAAAGCATAAGGTACTCGAGCCCTGAAGGTACTTGCTAAGCCCATACGGAGGAATGATATCCTCACAAAAGCATTAACATTTTCCCCCACTTCAAAAGACGAGTTTATATGCCAAGTTTTAAATGCGTTAAAATAAACACATAATTATAACCGAATGTTAATTTGATAGTCAGTTTAATCCGGAACTTCCGATATTAGTAAAGCGGTAATTATTAAAAATCTTGACTCTCATTTGTTTTTGAAAAACAAGAACTATCCCCAGCGGAGTCGCCATCTGTAGCGATCTCTCTTTTACTCTAAAAATGAGTTTAAGGGTGTTTGGGGGTATTTAGGCTATTTAAAAATATGTATTCCGCGGGTTTTTAAAAACCATATTTTATTTAAAAATGGAGTCGCCACCGGCCACTAAGGTAGGCAGGACACCATAAAAACCAGAGATTTTAAAAATGTCGGGTTCGGGAGTCGGTTACGGATGGGAAAGGATTAGCACCCCCACACCGCCCAAAATTGGCACTTTAATAATTACCGCTTTATTAATATTAAACTTTTCGGATTAAAGTGACGATTAAATTAAAATTTGGTTATAAGTGCGAGTAGATTTTAAAGGCCCCGTTATTCGAGAGTAAACCGATAGGCCACCATCACTGCGCTTGATACTAGCCACGTTTACGCTCGAATAAAAGGGCACCGCATTGACAATAATATATCTGAATGCAACTTAAAACGTGGCAAATAATTTTAAAACATACATATACATCAACATGATATTAAAACATAAAAATAAGGAAATTACAAAATTAAACAAAATTAATAAAAAGCATGAACATAACATAACATATCACGAAAATAAAAACACAAAGTAAACATGGACAAGAACAAGATGCTTCTAAAACTAAACTTTTAAATCTAACATGCTTAAACACATCAATACGAACCACAACTATAATGCATGACATATACGTGGCATAGTATGATAATAAATTAACAAAGTAACACGTGAACATAAAAACTAAAACCTAATACGTAACACAATATATGTATACCCAATGTAAATATGTCATAACAAGATTGACAAATTTTCATACTAACATATAACTTAGGAAACAAGGCAAGCATAAAAAATTAACACTTGTTTAACATGACCTAACAAAACCAAACATATTTGCATGAGGAAGCATATAAAAGAAAACATACATCAATAAACACAACGAAGTCAACTCATATCTATATAAAACAAAATATAATATATATATATATAACACAATTAACATGCTATTAGATAACCTATATCATAATGTACAAAAAAGGAACAAACCAAAAAAAATGCTAACATGGACATGAATGTACGAATTAAATTAAAAACAACATGAAAAAAAGACATATAATTCGAACAAATAAATTAAAACATGGTACACAAATATGAAAACATACAAAAAATGCAAACATACTAAAAAGAGATAAATGGCATAAATATTTAAAATAATAAAAGGGAATGAAATGAGCGAAAATAAAACAGGAGGACAAACATTAAAAGAAGAAAATACACATTTAAGGATTGAATTAAAAACTGGAATAAAGTTACAAGGACTGAACATGCAATTAAACCAAGGGGTAAGCCCAAAGTGCAAAATATCAAAACACGGAGTGACCAGGGGAGAGATTTTGCCATTTAAAAAATTGGACCAGTTAATTTGGGGGTGAAATTGAAACTTAAAAAAAACAAATTGGACTAGTATTCTAATTGTACCGTGCGGCACGCCCGAAATGAAAGAAATGAAAACGTAGAGGTCCTTATGACGGGAATATACCACTTTTGAAAATTAAGGGTCTATAAGTAGACCTCTTTAGAACCGATTTTAGAGTTTGGTCATTTGAAAATTTGTCTGATAAAAAACAAACCCTCTCCCCTTGATTAATCTTCGAACCAAAAGCCCAAAAATAAAAAAAAAACCTTCTTCGGCCGCCTTAAATCACCGACAGCCGCCGTCGAACCAGAAGACACAAAACCCAAAAACAACCCCCCTTTCAAACCGAACACAAATCTAGCCTTATATTTTAGGAAAAAACACCCACCTCTCCTTGGGTTTATGGAAAACTAACACTATTTCTCCCTTTAAAAAAAACGAAACTCTCCTCTTTTTGCTAACATGGTCGTTCGGCTCACCATACATGGCTCGAAGGAGACCACAAGGTTTGTCACCAACGGCCACCACGGCGAGGGTAAAGAACATCTTTGACTCCCTTTTCTCTTCTTTTTAGCCTTTAATATTTCATGTATATATTTTTTTGCATGCGTGAGGGAAAGAAAATAAAGAAGAAATTACCCTGAAACTTTTTTTGTTTGTATTTCTAGAAACTGATTCCCCTACAATGTTTGGGTTGTTGTTACATATATGCCTGATCTCTCTGATCGTTTTGGTAGAAATAAAAACATAAAAAAACGTATTTTAATTTGATTTGGTACTGACATACTTTATTTTTCTTGTGTTTCTGGTGATGCCTCTGAGCACGGTGGTTGAGGGCCAGCATGGTGGAGGCCAGATGTGTTCTCGGCTGTTGGATCAGATCTGATCCAACGACTGAGATGGCTTGAAGAATAGACGGTTCAGATGCACTCTAGGGTTGCACAAGATGTAGTCACGTGGCGTCTTGGTATCCGAAGAGCCATGCGCGTGGACGTCACGCGCACGTGGAAGATGGATGGCTCGAACATGTCCTTCACGCGGCAGATGAGGGGTGTTCTCCTTCAATCTGGACCGTTATATCAAAATTTGATCTGACAGGCCCAGATCGGGCTGCACATTAGAAAGAAAAAGAAAAATTAGGGTTTAGGATTATTTAGACTGTTGGGATGGCCGGTTAAGGCCTTGTAAACTATATTTTTGAATTTTATATAATTTGGACTGAACATTCAATTTAATTGGGTTTAATATGTTTTGGATTTTATTTATATTAGTCCAATAATAATAATACTAATATTAGTAATAACAATAATAATGATAATAATAATAATAATAACAATACGCATACACATACGTACACGGACACACATACGTGTACATATACATACACACACAAGCATTAATACGAACATGTATATATAATATTAACACTCATATATAACACACATTCATACATACAAACAATTAAACCATACGTAACATGCAGACATACATATGACAAACATCCCATGATAATTACTAATACGCACACATACATAATATAT
Source organism: Hibiscus mutabilis (assembly GCA_019671005.1). Taxonomy (NCBI): domain Eukaryota; kingdom Viridiplantae; phylum Streptophyta; class Magnoliopsida; order Malvales; family Malvaceae; genus Hibiscus; species Hibiscus mutabilis. The sequence continues at coordinate 33,991,188 of CM033742.1, forward strand.
AGTATACATGCATTCACACACTAATCACACATATATATTACATATACTAATCACACGTACATAACATGATATATGTATACAAGCGATAATAGTAGGTATTAATGATTACATAACATTTGCAAGTTAACACAAAATTTATACACCAGATAAAAATGAGTGATTATAGAGTCAAATCGAAAGATTCAATTTTTTTGAGTTGAGACAAATTTTGCTCGCACCTACTCTATCCAATGCCCTTTGGAACTTAAACTCGCCGCATTCTTAGCTCTTAAACTCACCAATCAACTTCTCTTTGGGATTTATTATTACTTTGTCTTCGTACACAATGAAAATGTTAATCCTTATTTAATTATAATTAGAATATTTAAATGATTATAATCATGATAAAAATTAACATATATATTGAATTGACAAACAAAATATACAGTAGAATAAAACCAACAAGTGGCATCAATGGAAAAGATGTTAATGTTCATCCTAAGAGATCAAGGTTTGAGCACTTATGTGTGCAAGGTATGTGTGCGTTGTCAAATAGTTAAGAAAAAGTATAAACTGATACTACCATATAATTACACCAATATCTTAAAAGAAAACTCTTTTAAAGGATCAAACTGTTTTTTTAGATTGAAAAATAATTTTACAATCATATTAATTTATAATTTCATAAAATTTAAAGGATTAAACATCAACTTTCTCATTTTTAGGGATTAAAACTGCTACTAACCCGTCGCAACACCCTTGCATGATGAGGCCCAAACATAAAATCTTAGGCCGTGAAAATATTGATGTTACGATGAAATCAAAGCTTGATTAGTGAGTAATACGAAGTTGATAGCTTCATTCATTAATTATTTTTCTAAGTATTAGAGGATTCTTAAAAACATATCCTCGTTATGCCTCGGATTTATATATTTTAATATCTAACATAATATTAATGCATGATAAATGCAATTGTCTAATTCTCAAAATAAATGGTTTCAAAGTTAACATTGAATTACGAAAAGTTGTATAAATTATTAAACTATTTGAGACGTGACAAGAAAATGTTATATTAAATTGAGAAAATGTTACGTTTATTTAAATTTATGAAAAAAATAAGGCAAACAAAAACTAAGATATTTCCTTTTTCAATTTCAATAATGATGAAAAATTATACAAAACATAAGCTTGAGACACAACACAAATACAAATACACATAAATTATTTTAAAATTAAATCAATATGATATATTATGCAAGAAAATGACATGACTATACACATGGACGGTGCCAGGATTTGAGGTTGAGAGAGTAAAACATAAATATTTGAAAGTGAGGACAAATCATGAATAAATTAATTTTTTAAATATATATATATAAGGACAAAAGTGAAAAAAATTAAAGTGAATGCAATTACCCTTCCCCATCCAATATAGCTCCGTCACCGATTATACTTGAAATGTACATAAAATGAATCATTAATTTAAAAGATATTATAGAAAATTAGATGTCTTAAGTTGGCTCTTGTGTAAATGGTAGAACCAACCCAAATCCAGACCACCCTTTTTGACATTAAGAACAACAAAATCCGATATTGAATATTAGTTTTTGGACCCACATAACTAGGGGTGTTTATGGTTGGATATCGGATCCTATCCGATCTGTTTTTTTGGATATCCGATTTTTCGAATCGACGATATAATGATCTGTATCTGATTCGAAAAAATTAGATATCAGGATATTCGAATATCAAATAATCGGATTGGATATTCGGATATCTGATTACCCAAAAATATATTTTAATTTAATTATTTTTTTCGAATTCGAAGGTCGTATTTATGAAAATTTTAGAATTTCGAATATAGCAAAGAACAAATTGCTAAATATAACAAGATTTACATATATGAAAATTTCAATTTTTTAAATTTTCGGATATAACAAGCATCAAATTGTTAAAAATAACAAAATTAATATTCATGAAAATTTGAATTTTCGGATAATCCCGGAACTTGAAATATTGTGATCCGTATTCGATCCGAAAAATTTAAAATCGGATCGGATATTCAATCTGAAAATAAAAATCGAATCAGATATCCGAATTTTCGAATTGGATCAACGAGTAACCAGATCGAATCCATCGGATTGAATATTTTTGAACGCACCTACACACAACAACTTTAAACAATATAAAGTTTTTAGCTTTTATTTACAAAAGTAAAAAATATTACCTAAATTCGTTGGAAGAAAATATTAGATAATATACAAGTGTCCATATAATATGATAATATAAATAATTAAATTTATATTATATATACAGTTATTAATCAAATCAATAGCGTGAGTCAAATGAAACTAATTGAATTGAATAAAAGATAAAATAAATACTATTAATAAAGTTATATATGTTATTAATATTTATCTATGTGGATGTCTATCATGATAAGAATTTTATCTAGGAAATTTGATTTATTTTATCAGTAGAAATATTATGGAGAAGTTATATCATGGGTCATTTCCGCCATGTCATTCATGGGACCAACCAATCAAATGCATCAAGTTCTTGAGAGAAAGCACATTATGAACGGTGCATAATTGTGAATATCACAATAATTACCGCTAAAAGTAATAATATCGTCACAACCAAAAGTGGAAATTTTAAGAGAGCAATAAAAGTTTTTAAAATAATTCTTCGAGAATTATAGATAACATATGTTATCAATTGGCATATGAAATAAGCTAATAAGTTCTTGTAGCAAAAAAAATCAGTTTAAAGCTCTAGAAGAGCTATATATTGCTACCAAAAGAATAATTTTCATTGAAAGCTCGTGAAGAGCTAAATATATTCCTATTAAAAGGAACAATTTTCGGTGGATAATGTACCATCAAGTTTCAATGAAACTTGTATTTCAAAATTTATACCATACACTTACAAGTGAGATTGAATCACATGTTATGGTAAACCATAAGTTTACAAATTCAGAGATATATATACACATATATATAGTTTGCATGATCAGTTAGACCATCCTGATCAATAATGATGCAGAAATTATTGAAATTTACTTGATCATATACTAAAAGAACCTGAAGTTTTTGTGGTGCTTGTTCTCAAAGAAATTGATTAAATTCCACTTATTAAAAGAACGTGAAGTTCTTGTGTTGCTTGTTCTCAAAAGAATTTATTAAGATCCCACTTACCAAAAGAACTTAAAGTTCTTTTACTAAAGTTGAGATTGCATGTCTTGCATATCTGAATGAAATATGGGCCCATTTATCCACAAATGTTAAAACTTTTATATGATTTTAGCAGATGCATCTACATTGTTTTTATCAACTTACAACCATAAGTTTGTGAGATTGATTATAAAAGAATTCAAATTATGCAATTAGACTATTCGTCGTGCAAAATCTAGTGGGTTTATATTTTAGGCTATATTAGTTGAAATAACTGTTACAAAGCCCGTTGATTATGAAAATACGATTTAGCAAGATTTTTGGGTGCTTCCTATTTAATAGCTAAACTATGAGAACAAAACAATTATTATCTATATGGTATTTCACATATAGCAACACTTATACGCATCAAGCCAACGAGTTATAATAAACTCCCCGTTATGATTGGTTTTTCATTAGAAGCCATACATTTCCCATTTTATAATTTTTGAATGTGCGATATACAGTTGAATTGCTCTACTACAACGCACAAAATGGATAAATAAAAAGAGTTGAGGATATATATTCTTAAACATTAATTGGAGAATCGTTTATGAGATGATTTTTCTCAATATCAGGGGAGAGAATAATCAGCTGGATAATGAAAAAAAATAAATTATCATTATCTAGATCCTCGTATATGAACCAAACGTTCATAAGATAATTCATGTTATTATATGTCAACTGCCAGACATATTTACTGACCTAATGAGAGTAATCAAGTCTCATATACCAACTAAAATGCTCTAAATTTGAATTATATGTTAGAGCGAATAGATGTAAATCATGTCTGAAGCATGATAGCTGAAACTGGTTTCAATGATCAAAATTCTCGTAAATGAAAAGTAATATGAGATGGTCATATATTGGAGGTTGGTTCTCCTGAAGAGACCCAAGACATAACTAATAATAAAACTCTAGAAGAGTTTCAAGTTCCTGAAATAAAGATTGAAAAGAGACCTCAATAAGTTATGTCACTACGAGAAAATAATATAACCGAAACAGAAAAAATTGTCGACAACAAATTTACATAGAATACTTCTATAAAAGTAAAGAAAGAAAATGAGGATCTAATATAGATATCTATCTAGAATTATATATATTGAATTGGCCAATGTAGAAAGTTGTTTTGAACTTCCAAAAGTGAAGTTTTTTGACCAGTAGTCTAAACACCTAAAGGTGTAATGCAAGTGGGGAACAAATAAATAGTCGTGAGATATAAATACGACTTGAATTATGATTTATGAAGAATTTTAATTACTTCATGGTGGATGTAATTACTTTGGCAGTTATGAAATATTTTATATGCATCTTATTATTTTGTGGATCCCTATTTATCCTTGTAGGATTTAAAATGCTAGAAGCATTTGAAAATTTATGAGGAAATTTATTTAGACATATCCCATTGATTTTTTATATTTCGGCGCATTTGGCATAATCGCCTTAGTGAGTACTAATTGAGAAAATACTATAAGAATGATCATATATCCTTATGTATTTTATAAAGGAGTTTGGATTAAGATTTATTATGATAATTTGAATATCATTAGAACTTCTGAAGAGCTTCAAATTGGAAACTCATAAAGAGCTTTCAAAGCATTTAATGAAAGTATTTGTGAAAAAGAATCTTGAGATAGGGTTTTGTCTCGACCTAAAGATCGAGCACTTAAATATGTGTTTTTGTCTATTAATGGACATAAGCTGAAAGAATCTTAAAGAAGATTCAATATGAATAAAGCATATCTATTTAATACCCTAATGATTGTAAGTTCGTTGGATATGAATAAATTTCTTTTCGAAAGAAAGATAAATGAATCCTTGGTCTGGAAGCACCATATATTAGTTGGTCCAGAAGCACCTTCTAAACGCTACAAAGATCATTACCTTTAGGTCTTCAAACATTAATCGATGTCTCCTCAAATCATGTAGAAATAATTTTTATGTATGAGGCAAGCGAAAAATGTGTTTGGCTAAGACTATTGATCTGACACATTCAGAAGATATGTGATTTACTTTCACAAGATAAGATACAAGCTATCTTATGTGAATATAATGCAAAATTTATATCTCAATCAAAATGTGGATACATCAAAGATGACAGAATGAAACATATTACTCTAAATTTTCATCCCTCACGATCTTCAGAAAAATAGTATTCAAGATTGAATTATGAAGATTCAAAGATCTTATGTGATGTTTTCATGAGGGGGAATAATACGCGTTGCACTCTTTTTCCCTTAGCCAGGTTTTGTCCCAATGGGTTTTTCTGGTAAGGTTTTTAATGAGGCAACGTGTTATGCACATCAAAGATGTGTGTACTATTTTTCATTCACTAAAGAAAATACTTTTCCCACTGGATTTTTATTTTAGCAAGGTTTTAACGAGGCACATTGTCTTCATAGACATCTAAGGGAGAGTGTTATGAATATTTATATATATGGATGTCTATCATGATAAGAACTTTATGTAGGAGATTTGATTTACTTTATCAGTAGAAATATTATCTTCATTAATTAGAGTTTCTTGTATTATGTACTTCTTATGCCTATAAATAGATTTACTTGAATATTCAGAATAAATACAAATCTCCTTCTTTTTCTCATCTATTTGTTTTTTGTTCTTATTATTGTTATTCGCTATTTTATTCACAACAATATAAGAATTTTTCGTTTTGAATAACAATTTTTTATATTAGAAAAACTTTCATAAACTATAATTATAATATTTGTATACATTTCCTAAACTATTCATGAATCACAAATAAGTGTCATATCATATTGATTGAGTTGATATTAAATTGACTTGATACAAACTTAGTTGAAAAAAAAAAGGACTAAAATATCACTCTTTCAAATGATGATGAATTAATATTATGATAGCGTTTTTTGTATTTTTCATGTTTTTAGTACATGATATTTTTTTAAAAATATTTTATTATATAATATTTAAATAAAAAATTTAAAAAAAATACTTAAATTCAAACATGAAACTAATGAATACAAATACAAATTTCTTATTATGAAAGTTGTGCTTTTGCTAACTTTATCATGAGGTGTATAATTCGATGGGACCCTTTTTGCTGACCTACATGATTCAATTTCAAAGAGTCCTGTCCAATTACACAAAGTGCAAAGGTACCCAAAAAAGTTTGTAAAATTGAGATTTTATTTTGGTAATACAACTCCAAAGAAGAATTAAAACAACACGTTGTTAATAACAATTAGTTAGTCTAGTGAGATGAATCACTAAATTTTTAAAAATATTAAAAATTCGATTTTTAATATTATGAATCGAAAAAAAAATTGACGGCTCGCTCCTATAATAAGCCTATACAAAATTTGATATAGATTAATAGTAATTTGTTTGAAGCTTATTTATCTTGCACAAAAGATATAGTAGTTTGACGCCTAATTTGGGATACTATTGGCAATTGAGGGGTTTGGTACATGTCTTCTCAAGCTAAATTATATAACTAGATATTTATGTGTTCATTTGGAATGTGGGATTTGTCATCGTATTGTTTACATCATTTATAAGGAATGATTAAAATCTTTTCTTATTACGTACCCAATCAAGTAAAGGGATAAATTAGAGGAATATTGTCCTCTGGATTTATATTTGGGGAAATGCAGGTGTTTAAACTTTATTTTGGAAATTACGGTAAAATGAATAATGGGAGAGAGACGCCATCTGCAGGTGACGTCATGAATTTATTTAATATTTAAAGTATTTAGTGTATGATAGTTTTGAGGGGAAAATTAATAAAAAATGGGCAGGTGGCGTCTTCAGTACACTGTAAATTATACTATAAATTCATAAATATATTTCAATGTCTCTTATTTTTTAAATTTAATCTCTAAATGTCTATATATCCAACTAAACCCAAGTAAAGAGCATTAGTTACTGTATTTTTCTACAAGTGAATGCCAAACAAAAAGAAGATTTTCCTTTGAAAAAGGGTGTAAAACAAAAGCATTATTATAGAACCAGAAGAGAAGAGACAAAAGATAGGAAATAATTTATGGTATTATACATAGAGAGAAAATAAAAGATGAAGAAGAAGAAGGGCGTGGTATAAAGGAAACATAGAGGCAGAGTACGATGTGGGGATGTAAGGGGACATGGGGTTCAGATAACAGAAGCCTTTGCCTCGTTTTGTCTCAGTCCCCTGAGAGAGCATCTTCGCTTCGATGTTTGTGCGAGAGGTGGGCTGACACTCATGCCTGCTTCTTGGGCTTTATCCCCTTCCTTTTTACATTTGCTTAAATGAAAAATGGGTATTTAAATAGTATTTTTTTAATTTTAAGTATTTAAAGTATTTTTTATAAAAATAATTTTTTAAAATTTTAATTGTTACATATAATTTGAAGTACTTGATCATTTAAAAAATATCGCCGGTAATCAACGAGAGATGTGTTAATTGACGAATGGTTCTATTTGAACGGCGTCTAACACACGGGATCAATTATGGGTGGTTAGGAAAAATAGACGGTGGTGTTTGACGGCGACAGTGGCGGCAATTTAGAGAATTTGTAGTTTTGGGTATTAGTGATTTGAGACTTTTTTGGATTGAGATTTTTTTATTTAAATTTTTAAATAATAAAAAATATGCTACATGTCACGTTCTTATTGAGTAACTATTTTTTTAAACGGTCGGACACTTAAAATTATATTTTTTAAATTTTAAACACTTACTTTTATAAAAAATACTTTAAATATCTAAAATTTAAAAAATATATAATTTCAGCACTTATTTTTTATTAAGCCTGTACAAAAGGCACATGAATTATAATTATCGTTCATAGTGTTTGGTTTGTGTTATTTAAAATTATAGGACGTAAGCTTAAATTTTATTATATGATTACGAGGCTTAGTTGGTGAATGTTAGTGACATTTGAAGTACATATTTCACCTGAAATAAAATTTCATCGAAGGTTATCTCTAGGTTTTTCATTTTCTTCGGGGCCAGCTGCCCCTCACCTCTCTCAGTGGTTAGTTTTATCAGTGTCTTTCTCGGCTATTTTCTATCTTTGTCTCTAGTCTCTTCTTGGTTTTTTTGTCTCGCTTTCTCTCTTTTTTTCGGCGTTTGTTTCGATGACTCACTATGGTTGGCTTGTTGGTGCTCTGTGTCCCAGACGAATATGGTTCGGGCCCGGAGTCGTTTTTACGAGGAGGAAGATAAACCCTCCTAGGTGACTTGGGTCGAGATGGTTGGGGTGATGGGCCGTTGTTGACACCCGTTTTCCTCCATTTTGGTTTCTGATTTTTAGTTGCATGTGCTTGTTGGTTTTGTGGTCCTCTCATGTTGCGGTTCTGATGTTCCCTTCCCATTTCAAACTGTTGGCCGATGTTGCTGGGTTTCCCGGTTTAGCTTTTTTCGTTTCTGTCTTTCAAGTGGTTACCTGCTCTTCAGTTGGTTTCACCGTCGAGAATGACTGCATCTTGGTTTAAAGTCCCGTGTGGGTTTTCCTCTACCTATTTCCTTCAATCCGAGCCCTTGGATCACCAGTCGAAATCTCCGACCGTCAAGATTTTTTCGTTTGGCGGACCTCCATGGGTTCAGACGGTCGACGCCGCTCATCCACCAGTGAAGCTTTCTGCTGCCTATAGTTCTAGTGCGTTTGATAGGTTCTATGATCCTTGTTATGTGTTAAGGGCTTGCATGCCCAATTTCTATCTCGACCATGTTGCCCCGATCTGTCTTGGGCCTCTGGAGCCCATGTGTCTGTATGTCCCATTTTTTTTATTAATGAATATGTCCCTTTGATAAAAAAAAAATAATAATGATATTGACATTCAGTATATGATTGTGATGTTTAGTTCGTGATATTAGTGACATTTTAGTATATGGTTATGATATTTAGTTCATGATTGTTAGTGACAGTGTAAAATAATTAGGGACAGAGCTGAGATTAAACATTGACATATGCTAAAATATTGAATTTTAAAAATACAAAGACTTGTTAAGTATTTAAATTCAATATTTAAATTCAAAATTCATGGGGCAATGCCTAATTTATCTAATAGTTACTTATAAAGACCTAAATTATTATTAGACCAAAAAATTTAAAGACACGAGCTCATTTTCTTTAGTTCAACCCAAGCTTAATTCTATATTTAATAAACTCTTGTATTTTTAATTTGAATATTTAATTTTTACAAGGTACAAATTGTTATTAGACTAAAATTTATCAAAATATTTAAATATTATAACATAGGTCGGGGGCCTTGGGCCCAAAGGAACTCCGTCCCTGAATATAATGTATAATTTCATAACAACTTATTTCGTAGGTACTAAGTTTACCCTTTATTTAATAAAATTTTGAAGTGTTTTTTATAAATGTTTACAAAAGTATTATTTTTCAAGTGTTTTTTTATGTAAATATTTTGCAAGTAATTTTAAACAATCAACGACTCTTGTATAGTAATTAAGTTATTTTCTCTATTTGAGATATAAAATATTATGATTCAGTTCATACTGAGTTATTTTATATCCTAACAGAATCGATTCAATGATATTTTTTAGTTCAATAAATTGATCGAATATGATAACATAATGTTCAAACTTGATATGATTTTATAACGATATAAAGTTGTTATATATAGACGATAAATTTGGCACATATAATTGCAAGTTAGCTTGATTTATGGACAAGTTCTCCCTTTATATAAATGTATGTCGGTCGAAAATAAATTGGTAGGTAGTTGTAAATTATAATTGATAATTCTTTGGGAAGTAAAGTTTTGGATTTAATGTAATTCAATGTGATAGTTTAGTATTTATAAGGGTTGGAGGGATGCGAATATTAATATTTAACAGAGTATGTTTACATTTATTACAAATAATAATTTTGCATGTGTGAAGTAGTGCTTACGTCTTTGACATCATTTTATTTCTCTCCATAAATTTTAGTATAAATTAAATAATATAATAATACAAATAATAATGGAAAAGGGTGAAGGCTTGAGAGATAGTGGCCGGCCGTCCAACCCCTTTGGATTTCATCTTTTTTATGGAAAATGGTAATCAATGTTTTAAAATGATATTTAAAGAAAAAAATTATAACAATTGTTAAAAAATTATTTATTTACCAAAAAATTGCAAAGACTATCGTTTCCTCCGCGATTTCAGGAAACCCTTCGTTTGTTCGACCGCCTAATCCTTCTGGGCGGCCGGCGGATCAGTTGTCTCCTACGGAACTCGTGGCCTATTGCCCGACATTGGAGCTGCTGATGGACAGGGTGGTGGTTCGTTGGTGGAGCAGATGGATATGGATGTTGCTCCATCGGCTCGTGCGGTGCCATTGGTTGTTAGTAACGATGGTGTTTTGAACCAGGGTGATTTGAATGATAGACTGCCTGTGCATGAAGGGATGGCGAAGACGCCTGCCCAGCCCTCCTTCAGAGATATGGTTACCGGGCGAGTGAATCCAGGGCAGCATGATAATTTTATTAGCGAGCTTGACGTGATTTTTAAATGATGAGGACGTGGTGATCACTAATAATGGCACGTTTCCGGAGATACGATTCTCAGATAGAATCCATAAGGAAATAGATGCGAAGTTGACAAAGTCGTTGATTGTACGGCTTTTGGGCAGATCCATAGGATATAGGGCGCTAAAGAATCGGATTCATGCATTGTGGTGCCCTAGGGGCAAAATAAGTATCATTGATTTAGACAATGATTACTATATTGTTCGATTTGCTATGGAGGATGACTATGATCGAGTAATAACTGGGGGCCATGGATGGTGTATGGAAGCTACTTGACAATTCAACCATGGTCTAGGGATTTTTCTACTTCGGAGGATCACCCTAATCAAATTTTGGCTTGGATTCGCTTACCTGGGTTGCCATACCGATATTATTGCAAAAGACTTTTTAAAATTATCGCGAATATGTTGGGTAAGGTGATTCAAATTGATTTCAACACTAGTGAAGGTCTAAAGGGTCGCTTCGCGCGATTGGCTATTGTGGTGAGGTTGGATAAACCTTTGATTCCGGGGATTGTAATCGATGTAATATACCAACTGATCAAATATGAAGGATTGTCGATCATTTATTTTGGTTGCGGGAAGTATGGGCATTCAAAGGAAGTTTGTGAGGCTAGAGAGGTTGTTCAGGCTGAGGGTGTCCCAGTCCAACAGAAGGAACCTACGGTGGATGAAAGGTTCGGTCCATGGATGCAAGTGTAAGGTAGGAAACGAAGGTAAGGGGTGCAGCGTTGGGGTTCCAATAAGAAGGGTTTAGCCGATGCACCGTCTGGTGGTTCAAGATTTGGGGTGCTTGCTGGGTTAAAAGGTGAGGGTCAGCAACGTCCTGACAAGAATGAGTTGGTTCTGGAACATGGCAATGATGGTGGTATTGGTTTGCCACGTAACCCGAGTGCGCTGGGGAATATCGAGGCACCTCAGGGTTTGGATAGCGATCGTATTATTATGGACCAGGTGATCCCAAGTCAGGATATAGTGCAAGCAATAGAGGTAACTGGCCAACTTAGTGTTGCTATTGCTGTGGAAAAGGAGCTTGTTACTGATTTAACCTGAATCAAACTCGACAAGGAGCGAAGCGATCCTACATGTGGCAGCCAAAGGAATGCTTGTTGCTTCACCATCCTCTTTAAAATCGGGCAAACACACTGCTGTGAGGGTGATTGAAGAAGGGTCCAAGAAGGTTCTAAAAGAGCATAATGTAAGGCAATGTATGGGCTAATTCGGTCGGCAAGTGCTAAGGGGGTTAAGCGTAGCTATATTGTGGCAAAAACGCTACCACAAAAAGATGCTAAAGCTAAAAAGAAAGAGGAGTTGAGTACCAAACCAACTGCGGTTGCGGATTGGGCATCTAATTTGGCCAATTCGTTAATTAAAAAAGAGAAGTTGGCGGTTTCGAGTAGTACAATAGATGTGAGCATCCCTTTGGTGACTAATAGCAAGGTTACTTGGATTAAGAACTCGATGTTTGATGATGGTCGGCGACCAAATCTGCAGTGAGTTGTGTTATTCCTTTCTCAATTTTATTTTAATGGTTAAAGCTCTTTTTTGGAATACTCAAAGCACTCTTGGCCTTGAGTTTAACCATTTCTTTTGGATGTTGATGAGATCGCAGGCACTGGATATTGTTGCCGTTATAGAACCTAAAGTGAGTGGAGATAGTGCGTATGGTTTTATTCGCAGGTCAGGTTTTGATCACTCTTATCGGGTTGAAGCGAATGGTCTTTCTGGTGGAATTTGGGTTATGTGGAAAGAGTCTGTTAGTTTGGATGTGGTGGCCGTTTCGAACCAGTTTATTCATGGCACTTGTTGTGAGGTAGGGTCGAGTAAAAAGTTTTTTTATCACTTTTTTTATGCGAGCCTCGACTATTACCGTAAGAGCTTTGTGTGGGATCAACTTTGGGCTCTGAATCTGGGAAATAATGTTCTATGGATTATGAGGGGCGATTTTAACGACATTTGCAGCATTGACGAAAGGTAGGCGGATTCGACACGATGGTCTGCTTCCAATATGGGTTGTTAGATATGGGGTTTTCCAGTCCAAGATTCACTTGGGAGCGTGGCGATCTGAGTCAGCGGTTAGATAGGTGCTTATGTAATGCAAGATGGTATGAGGATTTTGTTACATCGAAAATTTCTCATCTCTCAAAGCTAGGGTCGGATCTCAGGCCTATCTTTCTTTCTACTGAGCAAGTGGTTCATAATTTTGGTCTTTGCTCGTTCCGCTGTCTAGCAGCTTGGAATGATCACCCGGCTTTTAAACGACTTTTGAAAGAGTCGTAGAATAATGAAGCAACTATGTTTGATAACCTTATCGAATTTCAGGGTCAAAGTCGTAAATAGAACGTTGAGGTTTTTGGTCATATTGGTAGACGCAAGGCTCGAATTCTAGCACGTATAAAGGGTGTAGAGTTAGCTCTAGAATGTGGTACTTCTTAGTTTCTTGTTGGACTTGCGACAGATTTGAGAAACCAACTGAATGTTGTACTGTATCAAGAGGGGAGTTTGTGCCACCAAAACTCTCGTACGAAATGGTTATCATTGGGCGATAGGAATACAAAGTTTTATTATGCGTCAACTCTTCATATGAGACGGAGGAATGCGATTCGGAGGCTTCGGTTAGATAGTGGTGAGTGGGGCGATGATGCATCTACCTTGAAGGGCCATGTTATGGATTTCTTTCGTTCTTTTTTCATGTCTGAACCTAGATTGGCTACGAGGGAGGACTTTTGTGGGGGCTTTCTGCATATTTCTAAATCTAATAGGCAGCGGCTCACCCGACCGGTTTCTAAGGATGAGGTCCACTCAGTTATTTTCAGTATGAACCCGTTGAAGTTACCTGGGGTGGACGGATTCAATGCAGGGTTTTTCCAGCAAAACTAGGCGACTATTGAGGATTCCGTGTTCAATTTTATGAGTGACTTCTTTAATACAGGCGTGCTTGATGATTTAGCGAATCGAACTTCGCTAGTTTTGTTACCCAAAGTTGCTACTCTGGAGAATCTTAAGCAATTCTGCCCTATCAGCATGTGTACGATTATGTACAAGGTTATCACGACGATTCTTGTAAACCATTTGAAGCCATATTTACTTGATTGGGTTGAATAGAATCAGTCAAGTTTTGTCCCGAGCTGGCATATTACTGACAATGTGATCCTTGTGCAAGAGATAATTCATACGATGTGTAAAAAACAAGGTAGTAAGGCTTGGATAGCTATCAAAGTTGATCTAGAAAAGGCATATGACCGCATTGATGGAACTTTATTGAAGAAACTTTGCATGACTTGGGTTTGCCGATTTATTTTATCGCATAGATTATTTACTATGTTAAATCAATGTCAACTCAGATAATCTAGAACGGAGAAGTGACCAAGTGTTTTTCCTACGAGGTGTATCCGACAGGGGATCCACTCTAGCCTTATCTGTTCGCCTTACGCATAGAACGATTATCTCATGCCATCGAAAGGAAGGTTGACACGGGTCAGTGGAAGTGTATTCATTTGTAGCGTGGTAGACTTGGTTTGTCCCATCTATTCTTTGCGGACAATTTGTAGACTTGGTTTTATTTGCTGAGGCATCCACCGAGCAATTAGAGGTGATTCGTGATATCTTGGAGTATTTTTGTTCTTGTTCTGGCCATCGGGTTAGTGTGGCGAAAACCCAAAATTTTTCTCTAGAAATTGTCACGTGCAGTTAAAACAGATGATCGTGAATAGTTTCGAGTTTGAGGTGGTCAAAGACCTAAAAAGGTATTTGGGGTTCCATTGTTGCACAAGCGGGTCACTAGGAGCACTTATCGTTATCTTCTTGATAGAATTAAACATCAGCTCTCTAGTTGGGCAGCTCGTACTCTCTCTCTAGTTGGGCGTATAACGTTGGCAAAGGCAGTGTTGCAGGCTATTCCCGCTTACATCATACAATCTACTTGGTTACCAAAGGGTATATGCGATGAGATAGAGAAGATGATCTGTCGTTTTGTTTAAGGTTCGACGTAAGAGTCAAACGCTATAGCGATTGTGAAATAGGACACAATTAAATCACCTATGAATGAGGGTGGTTTGGGGTTCTGGGATCTCCATCGCTAAAATCAAGCGTTAATTATGAAGATTGGCTTTCAACTAATGACTATGCGGATAAGTTATGGGTGCGTGTTATGAAAGCAAAATATAAATGGGATGAGGAGTTTTCGGTGAACATTTTGAAGCCAAATTGTTCCCGTCTTTAGAGGGGTCTTAGCCAAGTTTTGGGTGAAGTTCGTTGGGGTATTTGTTGGCAAGCTAGGGATGGTTGGCATACAGACTTTTGGTGGAATATCTGGCTTGATGGGATTGAGCCTCTAGCCGCGCATTGTCCTCTACCACTGCCACCAACAACCGTGGCTGCGATTCTGACTGAAGATGGTTGATGGGATTGGAATAGGTTAGGGCCTATACTTCCTAGTGAGATTATTCAGCAGATTGCATGTGTTATGCCTCCACATGCAACGCTTGACCGTGATAAACCAGGGTGGCGATGGAAGGAGAATCGCCTGTTCTCTACATCTTTGGCTTATATGTCCCTTTGTACACCGTTACCGCAATTAAGTGGTTTTTGGAGTAATATTTGGAGCTTAAATGTACCTCAAAGGGTGCAGGTATTTTTTTGGTTACTTGTGCATGGGAGATTATTGACTAATGTTGAGCGTAGCCGTCGGCATCTCACGACTTACACAATGTGTCAATCTTGTGGTCAAGGGGATGAGTCGGTGAAGCATGTGATGCGGTCATTTGTACGTGCCCATCAAGTTTAGGCGCGGTTGGTTCGTCCTGATCGGCTGCAAGCTTTCACTATTACACCGTTTGCTTGATGGTTGAAGGAAAATCTCAGAGAGAGTGGACATGCTCGATCGATGGAGAATGGATGGGCCATTCTTTTCGCCGTGACTTGTTGGACACTCTAGAAGCGTAGGTGCAGTTTGGTTTTCAGGGGTGAGTATAACAGCTTTAAGGATTTTGTGTTGTATTGCCGACGGTACAAGGATGAGATTGTGGAGGCTGCCGTGGTTGGCACAGGCTCATCTCGGCCTATGCGGTGTGCGCAACGTTGGAAGGCACCGATGTTGGGATGGGTGAAAGAAAATGCATGTAATAAGGCAGCTACAAGAGGTGTTATTCGCAACAACAGTGGAGAGTGGATCTTTGGCTTCTCTCGAAGTATAGAGGCTTACTCGGTTCTGATTGTGGAATTATGGGCAGCTTTTGATGTATTATCGCATGCATGGAGATTAGGTTTCCGCAAGGTGGAGTTGGAGCTCGACAACAGTACTGTGGTCATGATTTTGCAGGGGGCTTCCTTGGCTTTAGGAAGCAACGCACTCGTTGCAAGGGTGGAAGATTTATTGGCCAGGCAGTGGGATGTTCGGATTATGCACGTTCATCGCGAGGTGAACATGGTGGCCGATGGTTTAGCTTCTCTAGCTCGTGGTCAGTTGTTGGGTGAATGGCTCTATGTGTCTTCGCCAGTTGAAGTGTATGCGACATTCTCTGCGGATATGGGTGTGACTTACTATTTTTTGTTTTGTTTATTTCCTGTGCGTAATGTTTTGTTTAAGACTCTTGTAATTATTGCCGCGAGTATTCTTTTCCTCACCTAAATTAGGGAGATTTTTTAATACGGCTTGTGGTAATATCTTATTTTTTCATAAAAAAGGAAAAAATATAATTAATATTGTGTTTGGTCGAAATTTTCTCGATGTACAGCTTGCAATTTCTCATTAAATGCTATATTTATTTACTAAAATTAAATTACTGATGTGAGAGGTAGAAATAGAAATGTTGACAAGAGGTTGAGTTTATAGGTGTTTATGGATCGAATGAACTTGAATTATACATTGAATTACGAAATTAATATATTTTATGTTTGTCTAAATTTCGTCTAATCCAAAAAATCGTCTAAATTCACCTAACAAATATCCTCATATTGTAGTCTATGACATGTGATGGGTATATAACCTCGGATGAAAAATTGTATAGATGATTAATATGATTCTCAATGCAAATAAATTATTACTCTTGATAACGTGTTATAAACTAAAGAAAATTTATACAAAACGCAATTCTCATTATTATTATTTTCCTCCAATTGAATCATATATTCATAAGTGGAAGATCTAGACTCTTGATTTTGGGAGCCTAACTAGAGATTTTTTTTTGAATGGGTTATATATATATATATATTAGGGGTGTTCATAACTGGCTCAATGGGAGGAGGATGAAAAATAGTAATAATATGATAGTGATATTAGACTTATTAGGCCTCTGGGTATCCATTGGGCTAGTTATGAACATATATATATATATGGATGAGATCCAGTTACACTACGTAAAACTCAATTAGTTTTACACTAATTTATGACCATTGGATGAGTGAAATGGATGGATGAGATTAGAAGTAGGATATGTGAAGATTATCACTTGAAAAAAAAAAAGTAAGTAGTTAATTTTAGCCATCCATTTTACCCATCAAATGATAAAAAAACGTGTACAATTATGAGTTTTACATTATGTGTAAGTGGATATTATCAATATATATATAGGGACGGAGCCATGATTGAATATTTGCAGGGGCCAAAATATTGAATTTAAAAAAATGCAAGGGTTTATTAAGTATTTAAAACTCAAAATTCATGGGGCAATGCCTAATTTGTCTAATATTTAAACTTATAAGGACTTAAATTAATATTAGACCAAAAATTTTGATAATGCAGGCTCATTCATCTTTAATTCAATCCCTACTTAATTATATATTTGATAAACTCTTGTATTTTTAATTTAAATATTTATTTTTATAAGGGTTAAATTATAATTAGACCAAAATTAATCGAATATTTTAATTTTATAACAGGAGAACCTTGGGCCCAAGGGAAGTTCGCCCCTGTCTATATATATATATATAAAACACAAAACTTCAACAACAATTGAACCATATTAGGAGACAAAGAAAAGAGGAACGACGACATTTTGGGAGTCTGAAAAGAGACACAGGAAAAATTGTCCATAGTATACGAGAGATTGTTAGAATTCATTTGATGGGAAAATTTATCTAGATTAAATAATATCAATAATTGGATTTGTGTAGAAGGGGCTTGATGTGATCTGTACATCATGTCTATAAACGTTTTCTCTTGTAGCATTGCTACTTTTTGGGTAATAATAACATAATTATTCAAAAAAATCTTCGACGATAAATTTTTTTCTTAATACTTATTTAATTTATAAATATATATTAATGAACAAATTAAAGCTTTTACGGAAATAGTTAAAATTTTCAAATATTTAAAAGAACCTAATGAAAATTTTAAATGGTCTAATGATAAATTTTCAAAAACTTGAAGATTCAAATATTTAAAGGAGCCTAATGATATTCTCAAAAAATTTAAAGGGCCAAATGATAATTATAAAGTTTACAAGATCAAAGGTAAATACATGAGATACATGAATACATGAAGATAAACAAATAAGGATAAATAATTGATTCATCTCAAATAAAGGGAATGGTTTATCTCCTTTTTAATATTATGAATATCCACAAACATCCATATTATTTATAACAAATTTGTATTATGTATTGGATTTATTTATTTATTTTCACCAAATTAATAATTGAAAAAATATATATTTAGATACCACTTGTCGTATTTTGATATTAAAATTATTTATATATTTTTACCAAATTAATATTTAGCACCCCTTTAGATTCTTTCCTAGTTGGTGTAGTGATTAAAAAGAACTTATATTGATACCAAGTCTTTAAATTGATATATTTAATCTCAAATTCAAATCTATTTATAAAGAACGTTTATTGAATTTCTTATAATAATAAAAGGCATGCAAATATTTTTGGCTTAAGGGCTATTTTTCTCTTGTAGTAGTCTTAATTTATCGATTTCGCCCTACGGTATTTTCGCATTAATTTGTTCCATGAAGTAGTCAAATTGCATCATCATTTACAGTTTAGGAATACTTTTATGTTTCATAATCACTTTAGATTGATAATTTTTTTTATTAGGTATAGGAATTAGGGTTTGAGATTTTAAAATTAAGGTTAGAGTGTCAGTCAAGGGGCAAACGGTGATGCAATTCGACTACTTCAGAGGCCAAATTATTGCGAAAATACCATAAAGGCGAAATTGATAAATTGAAACTACTACATGGACAAAAGTAGCCCTTAAACCTATATTTTTCAACTTTCACTCCATAAGAAAATTGTTAATTTGATTGGTGAAAGGTAGCTGCAGTGTGTAAGCTTTTTTTAATAGTCTAAAGGTAGTATATATTCATAGATATTCGACATAAAGTCAAAAAATGCCCCCAATATTTGACTAAATAGTCACTTTGGCCCTATTCTTTTTTTTAGAGAAATTCAACCCTCAACATTTCATTTTGGGTCAAAATGACCCATCTGCGGATGAAAACTATCAGTTAACTGACAGTAAATGGCTTGAAATGACGAGACAAACCTATATGATAGTTCACACTGACATGTCAATACCATATAGACAAATGTGTTGACTTGGAAAACGTTACATCAATTAAAAAATAATTTTATAAAATTATATAAAATATTTTTTCTTTAGACTTATCATTCTGCCAAGTCATTTCAAATTGTTTACCGTCAGTTTTCTAACCATTTTCATCCGCATAAGGGCCATTTTGACCCAAAATAAAACGTTGAGGGTTGAATTGCTCCAAAAAAAGGATAGGGGGCCAAAGTGACTATTCAACCAAACGTTGGGGGTATTTTTTTGACTTTATGCCTAGTTATTCTTAACCCTTTGATAATGGGCACATACCTTGCAGACATTGCGATTGAACCCGTTTCTTTAGATAAACATCATCGTCTTTTCCACCGAGACCACTTGTTGTGTTCGGGTGTGAGCTTTTAATGATTAAGAAAATCCGCATGGATAATAATGTTACTTTTGAATAATTATAACAAATATTTGTAATTGACCCACTTATCTCCCAATGGACCTTTCTTGATTTGGATTAATCAATGTTATTTTGTTTTAGTAAAAAAAACAATAAAACAATCATGTTTATAAAACTTAACAATGTTATCTATTAATTTCAAGGTTTAAAAATTGAAATTCGAGGTTTAAGATTAGATATTTAAATTTTAAAATTAAAAAAAATAAAATTATATAAATATTAGTTTACCCGGTTTATGTATAAAAAATTATTCTAAAATTTAATCAACAAATGATTAAAGTGAAACGGTAAAGCATTTGTATATAGATTCAATAATCACACGTTTAATCTCTAAGTAGTGAATTTTAATTATTTTATTTGAGGATTATCTAAAAGTATCGAAACACATTAATAATTATATTATTTATAAAACATTTTTTAGTTATTTCCTAATTGAGTTGATAGTCAGTTAATTGGTAACATTAACTCAGTCTAATATTTAAATAATAGTATAGATAAATAAAAAATAATATATTTATAAAGCTTGAATTTGGATGAATACCGACCGTTAACTAGGTCTAGTTCGAATTCAATGTTTAAATGCTTTAAAAATCTAGGGTTGTCCCAGAGTAATTGGGCCACAAGAGGGTAACAATTCATTATGGTTAGCTTCATTTTCTCGAATTTCGTCTCTTAAGCCCAAAACCCAGCTTAGGAATCCGTATAATTCTTTTTACAAATTGTTAATTTTGGAAACCAGTTGTAGAGGTAAGCTAAATTCCATTCGTTTTTTTTTAATTTAACTTTCCTCGATACGAGAAAGCTCGAGTTGATTTGAATTATATTTTATAAACTTAACTTGACTCGAATTTTTTTAAATAAAGTTTGAGTTTTAAAATGGAATTTGAATAACTCGAAACTTTTAGTATTTAGTGGATCAGTTTTTAAATTCGAGTCGAGTCCCTCAGCTTTGTCTAATATCCGTATATCACATATGAAAAATATGAAGAAATATATATGTACATCGTATATGGTTATAGAAAGCCGTTTAAATTAGAACCAATTAATATCATAACCTTATAAATATTTGCAATTAAACTTGAACAAAAACTTGAATTCGACTCAAATTTTTAAATAAAATCTGATAGAACTCGTCAACACGACTAATAAGAATTTTTTTAACTCGAATAGACTAAACACTACCCTAAATAGTCGCAGTTAAAAATATTGATGCTGATTTGGCAGTTTATTTACCGACATAGAGTAAGAAGATTTCTCAGGCTTACTTCTTTATTCTTTTCGTTAGAGTTATGACCTAATTTTTACTTTAGATTTTTATTTAATACAAAATTGATCAATCCATATGGAACTCAACTTTATCCTTTCACATACGTTGAAGAGTAGGAAACTCAATTTCAGTAGAATTTTTTTATACAAGTTATGACCTATAAATAGATACAAGGGATTAGAGTTGAAATCATTCAATTGTATTCTCTTTTCGACATAATGAAATTTCTTCTCTTCTACCTGTAATTTTTTCTCCTTTAGAGTTTTCCACATAAAATCTTGGTGTTATATTTTTGCGTTTGTGATTATTACTTATCTCGTTATTAATCGTTTCGATATTATAACACTTTTACTTTTTATCGCTTCTTGTTTATATTATACATATTATTTTATTAATGATACGTCGAGTAAACATGTGTTGGAACACACATTCTCCTAAATGTTGCAATAAAAATAATAACAATCGAATTAAGATTCAATTAGCATATTTAATCGAGGAAATATTCATGAATCAGCCCCTGGTTTTGAGCAACATGGTCCAAATGGAGACAATGGCGGATGCACGGTTTGGTGAGTGCCCATCCTGAAAAAAGATTTTGTTTGTTAAATATCAATTTTATTTATTTGTGCCCACCCTAAAATTTATTTATGCCCACCCTGAAATTAAGCTAATCTGATTAAATGTTAATATGGTCGGTGCTTTATGTAAGAGAAAATAAATTCTTCAATCTAGTTAAATGGTTAAGATAAGAGAAACATTACAAAGTGGTAAATCTTCATTGGCGGTGGATTAAGATTAAAAATATTCTTTCTCTTTTTGGTGCCCTTATCTATGCCTCAACACTAAAAAATTAAATCATATACCCTAACCCTACATTCTAAATCTTAAACTTTAAACCCTACGTCCTACAGCCTAAACTTTAAACCTTAAACCTTTTTTTAATGTTGGGCATAGATATAGGCACCAAAAAGGGGTAGAAAATTCTTATTTGTGGATTAAATTAAGAAGCTCTTATAAAGAGAGCTGGAGATGCTCGTTGGATTTACATTATAAAACCGTTGTTAGCTTGATTACTATGTTTTCTTCTTTGATGGATATGCTTGAAATTATTGAGGAAGATGGACACACTCGAAGAAAAGAGTTGAATCTTGTATGTTGTTGAATTCTTTACAGTCTTTTGAGTTTTTGTTTAATTTGTACTTGATAAAAAATATATTGGGGGTTACAAGTGAATTATCGCAAGCATTGCAACAGAGCGATCATGACATTGTAATGTTATGCAGTTAGTTAGTGTGTCCAAACAATGGTTACAAATGATGAGAGATATGGGATGACAATCTTTACTTAAAGAATTTTTTTCGTTTCGTGAAAAAAATAACATTGAGGTTCTAAAGATGGAAGTAATATTTGTTGTTTTAGGGAGGTCTTGGAGAAAAGTCCACGAAGTTTCAAATTTACATCATTTTTAGGTTGAATTGCTTTATAAGGTGATTGATAAACAATTTCAGAAGTATAATAATCGTTTCTTTGAGACAAGTACAGAGTTGTTTCTTTGTGTGGCTTGCTTGAATCTAAGAGACTTGTATATTTCTTTTGATAAGAAAAAAGTTTATTTGATTTGCCCAATTTTATCCTTATAAATTTTCTACAGAAGACGTCATGTTGCTTGATTGCCCGCTTGAGAATTATATTATTAATGTTTGTTTAGAGAAAAGATTTTGTGATCTAAAATGACTTTTTGATTTATCTGAAAAAATGGTTGAGGCAATGAAGCATGTTGTGTACCCACTTGTGTGTAACAATGGTCCCGCCGTGGGCGGCTTGACGCGTTATTATGAAAAATACTTTTGGGTTTGAAAATGGGGAGTCACCACCAATCTTATTTTAGGTCAGATTGGATCACCTGAAAACCTGGTTATTTTAGTAAAACCTATTTTTGTTGTTTTATTAAAACAACTAGTTTTGTTCTGCGAAAAACCATAAAACATGTTCGGGAGTCGGTTACATATGGGAAAGGATGAGCACCCCCACAATGCCTAGAAATTAGTACATATCGATTACATAGTGTCTTAATGATGGAAATTAGGAACTCGGATATAATTTAAAAATTGTGATCCCTGAAAAATATATTTAAAAGAATATTTCTTTATACGAAACTAATAAGAAACTTACGCCCTTTAAGCTAGAGACGTAATTTTCGTTAGATTCCCAAATAAAGGAATATTATTTTAAAAATTATAATTTAGAATTAAAAATAATATTTTTGTAATAGGGATTAACGAAAAGCAGCTCCCCTTTTAGTTCAAGGTACGTTTTTCACGAGAATCCTTAAAAAATTCGGCTAAAATGAATAAATGTCGGATATATATGATAATAATAGAAATAATAAATATATTATTAAATGGATAAATAATATTAATATTAAAAACAATAATAATAGCATTAGTAAATAAAAATAAGAATAAAGTTAATAACAATAATAATATATTATATATATAATAGCAATAATAATAATAATAATAACAAAAATAATAATAATATTATTATTATTAATAAAGTAATAATAATAATAGTAATAATATAATATAATATATACATACTTACATACAAAATATATAATATGTAAATAGGAAAATTAAACAAATATTTATAAATAATAATAATAATAATATAAATAGTGACTAAAATAGAAGGAAAAAGAAACTGAAAAAATAGACAGGTGAAGGATACAAAACGGTAGGACCGTACGTGCAACTTTCCCCTTTAGTAAAAAATGGCGAGGTTCCTAGGCCAGGTCGGGTCTTATGTGTGGGTTAGAGTAAAACGACGTCGTTTTGGTGAGCCTTTAAATAGCCATTTATTCCCCAAAAAAATCATTTTGCAGCTGATAATTAAAAAAATTATCAAATGCTCTCAACTGCGTGGTCGCTGGCCTCGGTAGCCGCCTTGCCGGCCGCCTCCGTCCACGATGGCCAAATATCATGCAAATACACTGGTGAGTTCAGCTAAACCTCTCAAACTTAAATCTCCAATTAGTTATTGGTAAAGATCGCTCGATTTTGATAAATATGAAAAAAATGAATAGTTTTTTTATTTATAATTTTTTACATTTTCTTTCTTTTTAATATGTTTTTGTTCTTTTTTTTATCTGAAATTAAACCCCTTCTCCCCTTTATTTTTTGTATCGGTTCCTTTAAAGTAGGGAAAAAGATATTTTTTATACTTTGAATCAGAATGCCTATTTTTTCTGTTTACATCGATTGTATGGGTTAAATACCCGATTTTGTTTACAACTTTTTCAGATATACATGTTTTTTTCAGATCTAACTCTTGCTTTTTCAGACGGTAGAGCAGTGGCACAAAGGAGTCAGGGCAATAGAGCAGGCATGGGTGGCAGAAGTGGCCAATGGTGTCGCACGTGGCGGCCACGGGGCACTGAGGAGCCGTGCATGGCGGCCACGCGAGAGGAGTTGGAAAGCCAAGGGGGTGGCAGTGACAGATATAGACAGGATACTAGGGTTTTGAATTTTTAAGTTATTAGGGTTAGGTGTAATTATTTGGTATTTAGGGTTATTTTGGTTATTGCGTATGGGTTATTGTAATGGGTCATTGGGTATGGGTTAAATGTATAGGTATGTCGGGCCGGTTGTAAATGGGTTTTATTGAGTATGTAATTGGGTTAAGGAAATAATAATAATAAAATGATCTAGTTTTTAATTTTGGAATTTTGGTTTTAGGTTTAATTTGGCTATTGGGCTATGGGTTAAGCCCGAACAAAAATGGGCATCTACAACTGCCCCTCTTTGCTCATTGTTGTGTAGCGACAATAGAGCAAAGACAAAAAGAGAACCATTTTTGTCTGGTCAGGTCAGGGGTTATTTCTCTGGCCATTGCTTCTTCTTAGGATTTACTTGATCTGTTCGGTCGCTCTTGTAGGCAAAATCTTCAAAATAGGGTGATCTATTGTGGAGATAAAATCTTCAAACTATGGTAATCCATTAGGGGAGCAAAATGAGTTCAGCTTGCTACGACTCTAACGGCGATGCAATACCTAGAAAAAATTTGACCAAGCTACAACACTAACGAATAGGCAAGGTATGCAAAACTTGATCCAGCTGCAACACTGACGAAGAGGCAAGGTATGCAAAGATGAAGGTTCTGACATTTGATCCGACTACAACACCGATGAGGAGACATGATCGAATAATGAAGGCTCTGATGTTTGATCCAACTGCAACACAGATGAAAAAATAGGATCAAAGAACGAAGACTCTGATGTTTGATCCAGCTTCAACACCGATGAAGAGACAAGATCTGACAGAATTTTTCTTTTTCTTTTTCTCTTTCTCTTTCTTCTTTCTTCTTTGTTTTTTTCACTTTTTCATTTTTTTATTTCTTTTTTCTTTTTTATTGGTTACAACATTGACAAAGAGGGGAATTTAAAAGTTAGTAAATTTTGACCAAGCTACAACACCGACGAAGAGGCAAGGTCCATAGTTAGTAAGGTTAATCCAGCTACGGCACCGACGAAGAGGTAAGATCGAGAGTTAGTAAATTTGGTCTAGCTACAACACCGACGAAGAGGCAAGATCAGAAATTAGTAATGTTTGACCCATCTACAACACCGACGAAGAGGCAGGGTCTGAAGTTAAAAAGTTTGATCAAGCTGCAACACCGACGAAAAGGCGGGATCAGAATTTTGATATATTTGGTCCAACTACAACACCAACGAAGAGGCAAGACTAGGATTTGACCGAGCTACAACATCAACGAAGAGGCAAGGTCTAAAGGTAAAAAAATTTGATCTAGCTACAACATCAGTGAAGAGGCAAGAATGAAATTTTGGCATATTTGGTCCAGCTACAACACAGACAAAGAGGAAAGACCCGGATTTGATCGAGCTACAATACCAACGAAAAGGCAAAGTCTAAAGGTAAAAAAAATTGATCTAGCTGCAACACCGATGAAGAGGTATGATCAGAATTTTGGCACATTTGATCCAGCTACAACACCGACGAAGAGGCAAGAACAAGATTTGATCGAACTATAACATCGACAAAGAGGCAAGGTTTAAAGGTAAAAATTTTGATCCTACTGCAACACTGACGAAGATGCAGGATCGAAGGATGAAGCTTTGATTTTTTTTGGATTTTTCTTTTGATTTTTCTTTCATTTTTTCAATTTTTTATTTTTTCTACTTTTTGGAATTTTTTTAGTTTTTTGATTTTTTGGTTTTTTTCTTTTTGATTTTTTGATTTTTTTTCCTAACTATATGTCTAAAGCGGAGATCCAAAAAAATTTGGTATAGTCGCACAATCAACGGTGAAACTAGACCTGGACAAAAATTTGACCTGTTGCACCATCAACGGCAAAGCGAGATTTAGAAAATATGGGATCTGCTATATCATTGGCGAAGAGACGAGATTCGAAGGAAAATTTTGATCTATTGTACTGTCAATAGAGAAACGAGATCTTGACAAAAATTTGATCTGCTGCACCATCAACGGAGAAGCGAGATATGTAGGATTTGCTACATCACTAGCGAGGACACGAGATCTGAAGGGAAATTTTGATATGTTGCACCATCAATGGAGAAATAAGATCTTCAAAAATTTGATCTGCTACACCATCAACGGAAAAGCAAGATTTGCAAAATGATGGATCTGCTACACCACCAGCGAAGAGATGAGATCTAGATGAAAATTTGATCTGTGACACCACCGTCAGAGATGCAAAATCTAGATTAAACTGGCCCACCACCACTGAAGGAGGCGAGATCAGGAAAAAGCTGATTATGCTACTTCATGGCGGGGAGTCATGACCTAAAAACAAAATGAAACATTAGTTAGTAATCTATTCGGAAAATTTTACCGTTGTTAACTAGATTTTTGAGCTTTTTACGTATTCGGCCTCCTTCAGGGCTAAAGGTTGGTCATCAATTGGTGCCCACACAGTTGAGGTTCTTTGGTCTCTTCTCTGGACCTGTTTGTACGTTCAAGCCAAAAATAAATGCATCATGATGTCTAATCTAAATACATGATAACTTTGGTGTATGCACTTAATCTAAATGCATGATGATTTTTACTGTATGCATCTAAATGTATGAATATGACATGATTTTTCTCGACCCTTAAAGGGGTGCCTCCAACCTTTCTTGGCTTTGATCATCTTCATGTGGAATTGTTTTTCTTGGTGTATGCCCCAAAATTATGTTCATTAAACTTCATCTGGAATGCTCTTGAAGCGAATTCAAAGCCTGGAGTATATTTTTGCCTTTTTAAGGGATTTTATTGTTCTCATGAACGCGTTATATTGCCCCCGATCGGGTATATAAATTTGTTGTTGGTTCATGGCAACTCATTACTTTTGGCCACGGCGAAGTACTATGGTTGATGATTGATGCAGTCGTCTAGGGTGCAGAAGTCTGACTCGGCATCAAAGGCTCGCTTTCTGAACTCGTCAAAGAATACCCCCAGACTGGGCCTTGTAGAGGCATGGTGTATGTATGAACGCGGAGGTTATTCAAAAATGCCCCTAGATCGGGCTCTTGCATAGTTTTAGTATGGTGCTAGATCTGCCAACTTTGCTTTATCCGGTATTTGCTAGCATGGGGCACCCGGGGATCGATTTTAAAATTTTGAAATGTATGCATGTAAATGCAAGGTGCATGTCCTAGATGCGAAGGTACTGATTCAAAAATGGTTTTTGTGGCTCAACTTCTGAATTCACGGGATTCATTCGCAACTTTGAATGTTGCGTCGATATCTAGGGTACAAGATTTTCTCTCGGTGATAATTTAAATTGGGAACCAATCGTGAATCAATACTTCATGCTAGTAAAATGCAAAAATTAAAATGTTATAATGGTGTCATATAAAATGAATGAATTTAATATGATGCAATAAAAAAGAAGAAAAATGAGTCAATTCAGATTAAAATAAATGAATAAATTAAATGGTAAATAAGGTAAAAATTAAAAAAGATAAAATATGTACATAAATAGAAAAAAAGGCATCAAGGCCTAAACAGGGTGTCCGCTAACGAGCAGCGTTTTGCATTCGCTATAAAAGGTTGGCTCCTACGGCTCGCTATATGCAGTTTAGGTTCTAGGGTGACGGTACTCAAACTGTCGCCAGAACATCGATTCGGAGGAATACGACCCTTATACCATATGGGGGTGAAGACCCCACAAAATATAAGGACCAGATTTTGAAGTGAATTACAACACCATACGGAGGTGAAGACCCCACGAAGCGAAATAATCACTCCTAATAACAAGGTGAGGGGCTCAGGTAGAAAGCCCGTGCATGAATGCCGAGGGATTAAAAATTAACTCAAATCAAATTTTCGTTTTCTTGCAAGATAACGCAAAATCAACATTGGCTTGACTCTCTAAAAAATTGTCCCAGCAGAGTCGCCACCTGTAATAAAGGTTTTTTTTTTTAAAAAGGGATATGGAGTCGCCACTGGCACTTTGGTAAGCCAAACACCATTTAAAAATAAACCAGAGATTTTAAAACTTGTGTCCGGGAGTCAGTTACGTGTGGGGAAGAATTAGCACCCCTACATCGCCAAAAAATGGTACCGCGTTGATTTAGTGTTGTCATTGCAAGAAAAAATCGAATTTTCATTTAAAATTTAATCCTAAAAAAGCGATCTAAGGAGAATATTTCTTATTTACGATAACCGAGGAAGATAACACCTGAATGAGTCAAGACACCACTTCATAGCCGGTACCCGAAATAAAAATGAAAAACATCCCCTTAATAGTTAAATATTACGGCAAAAATAAATACAAGAAA
Source organism: Hibiscus mutabilis (assembly GCA_019671005.1). Taxonomy (NCBI): domain Eukaryota; kingdom Viridiplantae; phylum Streptophyta; class Magnoliopsida; order Malvales; family Malvaceae; genus Hibiscus; species Hibiscus mutabilis. Next base: position 34,019,906 of record CM033742.1, read on the forward strand.
ATATGTGCTAAATAGCATAAATTTTATATATGACATATGATATATTATATTATAGTATCTATGTGTATAAAAAATAAATAATGTATGGTATGCAACTATATAATATAATATAACTTACATATTATATAATAATAAGTGTAGTATATAAATAACAGTACGTAATATAAAAACATATATATATATATATAATAATAATAATAATAATAATAATAATAATAATAATAATAATAATAATAATAATAATAATATAAACAATGACTAAAATAGAAGGAAAAAGAAACTAAAAAAAAGTGAAGGATACAAAATGGAAGGATCGGTCGTGCAATTTTCCCCTTCAGTAAAAAATGGCGCGATCTTAGGTTGGGCCAGTCTTATGCACAGGCCGAATAGCATGCAAATACATCGGTGAGTTCAGCTAAGCCTCCCAAACTTGAATCTCCAATTAATTTTTGGTAAAGATTGATCGATTTCGATAAATCTGAAAAATCGAATATTTTTTTATAAATTTTTTACCTTTTTTCTTTTTTTAATATACTTTTGTTCTTTTTTTATCTAAAATCAAACCCCTTTATTTTTTGCTTCGTTCCTTTAGAAGTAGGAAAAAAAATAAAGATTTTTTTTTATTTTTCAAATTGGAGGGTCTCTTTTTTTTGTTTACATCAATTACATGAGTTAAATACCCGATTTTATTTATAATTTTTTCAGATATAAATGCTTTTTCAGACGGTGGGGCAGTGACACAAAAGAGTCAGGGCGATGGAGCAGGCATGAGCAACGGAAGTGGCCAATAGTGTCGCACGAGGAGTTAGAAAGCCAAGGGGCGGGGACGATATATATGGATAGGATATTGGGGTTTTGAATTTTAAAGTTATTAGGGTTAGGTTTAATTATTTGGGTATTTAGGTTTATTTTAGTCGTTGGGTATTGGTTATTTTAATGGGTCATTGGGTATGGGTTAAATGGGTTTTATTGGGTATGTAATTGGATTAAGGAAATAATAATAATAATAATAATAATAATAAAATGATCTGATTTTTAATTTTTGGATTTTGGTTTTGGGTTTAATTTGTTTATTGGGCTAGTGGGTTAGACTCGGACAAAAATGGGCATCTACATTGTGTTTTTACTTTTGAAGTTGGCTTTGTTTCTATCAGTTGCAATCACAACAGTGGAAAGAACATTCTTTGTGATGCACTTTATAAAGAAATGATTGCGTAACTGTATGGCAGATGAATGATTGAATGATTCCTTAGTTACTTTTATTGAGGATGACATGTTCGATAATGTAGACAGTGAAAAAAATCATACAACGATATCAAAAAAATAAGGTCCAGAAAGAAACAATTGTAAAATTTATTTTTAGTTATATTTTTTTGTAAGACTTCTTATTATAATTAAAATATTATTAATATTTCCCTCTTCAAAACATTTTGTATTATTCGTATACATGTGCCTACCTTCAAAAAAAAATTTAGATACGCCACTGAATGGAGAGTGAACAAAATTCGTTAATCCCTCTATTGTGTCTCTTTATATGTTCAACCAATGATTTTATGCCACATGTATTAATAATTATTTTTTATTGTTTTATTAATTATTTTTTATTTTATTGATAATGATTGTGGCGTAAAATTATTGATAAGACATATAAAGAGAAAAAAAAATTTATTGGAGAGGACACATATACTGTGTTAGGTGGTCAATCATTATCTTGGATGGTGGTTTCGAGATTTTTAGGGTTTGAACAGCAAAGTACATTCCATTTTTGAACCCTCTGCACTTGCTACAAATTCCCTCTACGGCAGCTGTATCTGTATCGTATATTTTGGGCAGCTTCCAAATAAACCAATACAGACAATCTCCATATTTGACCATAATCATCGGGTATGGGGTTCCTATATAAAAACATGGGTAAACTATTTGAGCGACCACCCAACTATTGGATATGTCCTATTTTAAGCACTCAACTAAAAATTTTGAACACTCAACTAAAAATTTGAAAATTTGACCACTGAACTATTTAATTTATCCTATTTTGACTACCAATCATTAAAATCTAACATAGAGGTGACGTGGCTGTTAATAAAAATTTATATAAATACACATTTGGTCCTTGCTAATTACCTATTATATCAGTTTGATCATAATTTTAAATTAATTAAATAAACTAATCACTTAATTAGGCGCCGACACGTGTCATCATCTTATTGGAGGAATTTAATTAATTAATTTTATTTAATAAATTTATTTTCCTCCTCCAATCAGGTGGTGACACGTGTCACATGATTGGATCATGAAAATAAAACAAAAAAAAAAACTTTTGGCTTGGAATTGAATCCAAGTACCCCTAGGAGTAAATGGTTTGGGTTTGCCACTGAACCAAGTGCACATTTATGATATAAAATACAAATTGTAATATATGTTTTAGTTTGTTGTTAATACAAGAAAAAGAAAATAAATATGGATTAAGGGGACTCGAACATGACACACTTGAGACACATAAAAAACATTTAAACCATTGTAGAAATATAATAATTAAATTAAACTTGACAACATTTTATATATTTATATATATTTAAATATCAAATTGATATAATAGGTAACTAACACGCATGGACCAAATGTGTAGTTACAAAAATTTTCATTAACAACCACGTCACCCTTCGTTAGATTTTAATAGCTGGTGGTCAAAATATGACCAATTAAATAGTTCGATAGTTAAAATTTCAACTTTTTTAGTTGAGTGATCAAAATAAGATGGATTCAATAACTGGGTGGTCACCCAGGTAATTTACCCAAAAAATCAACACATTATGTGTTCATCTGCATCTCTCTATATGCTTTTGTTTAATTTGAAATCTCTAGGTGTTTGGTAGGTGACTTTAATCATATCTTGGATCGTGTTGAGTTAGACTCCTAAACAAAATGTAACGTTCTTTGATGTATAATTTTTCATCAACAATAATTGAACTCGAAATACCAAAATTTTACTCAAAATTCATAAATAAAGATCCAAATATATAATACTCGTTTTTATACGATGAAAAGAGGATGCGGGAATGGGAGAAGGTTGGGTTTTGAAGTCAGTATTAGGGGTAAGCAAGACCAGGTACCCGGTCAGTTTGCCCAGAATTAATCTCGGTCCCGAAGCCACCAGTTCTTAAAAACTGAAATCAGTCCCGATCCCGGTCAAACCGAGTCCCAAATTCCAGGAACTGATCTCGGTACTAGTAGGAACCGATACAGTACCAGGTACCCGGTCAATTGGTCTATTATTAAGAAAATTTGAGCAGCAAGGGAGAAAATTTCTAACCATCAATAATTTGGCCTTCACAACTTTATCAGTTATTGGATCTTTGATGTCCCAATAATGGCTCCAATACTTTGACTTTTTCTTATCTCCAACTTTTGATAGTTGTGTTTTTGTTTGTGGTTCTGGTTCTTGTTGCTCCTTTTTTGCCCCCAATGATATCACTCTGATCATCATCTAAAATAACCTGGTTTGAGATAAAACCTTTCATCACTGTAAAAAAAAAACAAAAATTAGCATAAAATCAATAAAGAAAAAATGAGGGAATTTATTTAAAGTTTCGTTATTGGGCCTTTAAGTGTGAACCAATAATTAGTAAAAGGGTTTGGGGCTTTAATTTTGAGCTAAAGTAGTCCTAACAGGCCAGTACCGGGTACCCACCGAGTATTGGATCCAGGAAATCAAGATTTGGTCCTGGTCGCAACCAGGACATAAATTTTGGATTTAGTCCCGGTCTCACCGAAATTAGTTCCGGGTAAAGATCCACCAGGTCCGATCGGATTCGGGACTAAGATTAAGTAACCGAGTTTTTTGCCCACCCCTAGTCGGTATATAGTTCTCACTTCTCCATCAAACACCATGTGATAATCTGATTATTTTAACCACAAAAAAACTAAACATTAAGACCAGGGACGGAGCTCCTTTGAGGCCCAAGATGACCCGGCCCCTGTTATAAAATTAAGGTATTAGATAAATTTTGGTTTAATAATAATTTAATCTCTGTAAAAAATATTAAAATTAAAAAATAAGAGTTTATTAAATATATAATCAAGTAAGGGTTGAACTAAAGAAGAATGAAGAATGAGCTCGTATCCTTAACTTTTTTGCTCCAATAACAATTTAAGTTATTATAAAATTTAAATATTTAACAAATTAGGCATTGTCCCATGAATTTTGAGTTTAAATACTTAATAAGCTCTTAAATTTTTGAAATTTAATATTTTAGCCCCTGCCAATGTTCGATCCTGACTTCGTCCTGATTAAGACAACCTTTTCTCCCCGTATAATCCGGGCTTGTAACATGCCTCTGGCTGTCTTAAACAAGGAAATTAATTGTAGTTTAATTATGCCTTTAGGCTAGTTCAGCATTACTTATTGTTGAAGAATGCGGTTTAAAAGTACTTCTGTCATAACTCATAATCCTTTTTTAAATATAGGAATATTTTTATGACCAAAAAGTGCATTTTGAACCGTCAAATACAATATCTGTGGAAGCTGTTAAATACTTCACCAAAGACATTTGTTATAACTTTGGAATCTTTGTTTGGTTTACTTCCTCATTGTCTTATACAAACCTACCATCTTTCTATGTCTCCATCCTTTCTTATTGTGAATTGATTGGGAAGATCTTCTATGGATGCTAGGACTCAAATCATACAATTTCATGTCAACAACTAAGTTGATTTCTTTGATTTAGCTTTTTTTATAATCCTCGGCATTTCACTCATCAATTGATTAATTCAAATCGGGTAATGTAAAGGTTCATTTTGGGTGTGACCATTCAAACCCAATTTGTTCCATTAACAACGCCATGATTCAAACTCCTAGCCTTGCTTAAGGGATCTAGCGTCTCATCATGCTAGACCAACTATTAGTTGATAATTTAAGGTTTTCTTTTATAGAACAACACTAATAATTTAAGGTTTTCTTTTATAGAACAACACTATGATTTTAATTAGGGATAATATTACATTTGATATTTGTATTCTGATAAAAATGTTTAATGTGATACATGTGCTTCAACAAAATATCCAATTTAAAAAGGTACCAACGATTTTAACCTCATGTATCATAATCATAATATATGAACCGATAATTCACGTATATTATTGGACGTTTTATTAAAGTGTAGATATCACATTGAGCATTCTGCCAAAGTATACTATCATATTAGACACTTTTATCAAAGTACACACATGTTTTGTCAAAGTACAAATACCAAATACAACATTATCCCTTTTAATTACTGTTAAATTTGAAGTTTCCGCATTCGACCGAACTTAAACACAAAGTCCTTCTTAAACGAGTTAATTAAATAAGAATTGTTGTATTAAACATAATGGTTGATAATTTCTTTTATTATTATTATTATAATCTTAAAGAGAAGTTGCTTGAAAAACTCTAAATATAACGAGGCAGAAAAGCATAAGCTAAAGGACGGAGTCAGGATCAAACATTTAGAGACGCTAAAATATTGACTTAAAAATATAAGGAATTATTAAGTATTTAAACTCAAAATTCAGGGTGCAAGACCTAATTTGTATAATATTTAAACTTATAGGGACCTAAATTATTATTATACTAAGCCGATCTTTCTTTAATTCAATTCGTTGTTGATTAAATATTTAATAAACTCTAATTTATATATTTATTTTTACAGTGACCAAATTACAATTAGACCATAACTTATTAATATTTAAAATTGGTGACAAGAACCTAGACACCCTCGGGCCCTCAAATAACTATGTCCATGTTTCCAATCATTTTCAATCATTTGATGCAATGATTAAGATGAAGATTATATATATTATGGGGAATTATTAGTAGTAGTTTAGAGCAATATTTTGACACCTAAGACCATAAATTGTTCCTTAATCACGTCAAAAGGTCACAAAGAAATCTGTAATTAAAATGGAGAATTAGTTGTTAGTTAATTCCCATCAAAATCATCTACTTGTTTTGAAGGAGATCATAAGAAAAGGACAGCTAGAGAATCGTAGAAAATGCTTAGACAGCTAACCATTTCATGTTTCTTTTTTTTCTTTTTTCTTTTTTGAAAATGATAGAATTCAGCTGCAGGGTCATATTCAACAAAATTTGGACGGCTTGGCGTTTATATAACATCGGTATGCATATTTATTTAGTACATGGTTTTGGATTTTTTATTTGGTTTCTATTTTAATGCATTGCAAAAATACCCTCTCTCTATCAACGGAGTTGGTTCAAGTGGTAAGCAGCTTGATATCGTTTAAGCAGGTCTTGAGTTCGAAACTTTGTGCATGCAGAAAATTTCTGCTGGGAGACTCACCCACCAAAGTCATGTGTGCGAAGCGGGTCAGTTCGGTTTAGTCAGGGCAAAGCCCTAAGAAACCGGGAGGGCAACCAAAAATAATTACCCTCTTTCTAGAGTAGAATTGTTTTAAAAATTCTAATTAGTGTATTTTTTTAGTTTTATGAAAATAGCAATCAGACAACATCATGTCCTTGAATTTGGTAAATTTTCTCAACTTGGTCCGCATTAGTCTCGAAACTTGGCAAATTTTCCTAACTCGATCCATAAACTTGGTTTTCGTTAAGGACTAAAATGTGTGGCAGAATCCAATCTTAGGGGATAAGTTGGGGGAAGATACTAAGTTCTGTGACAAAAAAGGTTTAAGTACCAAGTTGGAAAGTTGTCAAGTTTGGGGACTAAACATTGTTTTATCCCATAAAAATATTATATTAAACAAAGGCCAAATTCTTCTATTAGTCCATGTGCTATGCGTAAGTTATGGATTTAGTCCATATACTTTAATGTAATCATTTTTAGTCCTATACTTTATCAGATTTTGAAATTTCAGTCATAACTCAAACAATAGTCGTTAAATTTGATAAATCAAATCATCCTCTTAGTCTGTATTATGTACAAGTTGTAGGTTTAGTTCTTGTTCTCCAATTTGATCATTTTAAATCCTTATAATTTAAGTATATTGTTTTCGGATCACTTGGATCCATATTGAAATTTCAAAATTCAAAAGGTATAAAGGTTAAAATTGTTCAAATTAGAGTTTGATGAGTAAATTTTACAAATTGTGCGTAATATAGGGGTTACTGACAGAATTTGACCAATTGCAAATTTAGAGAACAAGTTATGATAGAGTAGACCATGAAAAGTTTAAAAAAAATCATAAAATAGGCTTTGGAAAAATTTTAAAAAATGTAGAAAATGAATCTTTAGTGAATATGACTCTTGGGAGAGTAGTTTGTTTTTATAAGAGTATTTTGCAAACGAAGAATTGCTGTTTTGATAGCGATAGGAGTCGTGAGTCAAACATTGACAAAAATGTGATTGTTTTTGAGAATTAATTATTATTACTCTTATAGTTCAATTAATATTTTGAGATATTACTCCATTTTATTCTTTATTAAAAGTTTAGATTTTACATTTACCTTTTTTTTTAAAAAATAATTAAAAATGTTGTGTTCAATTTCTATTCGATTTTGTTATAAATTAGTCCTAATAAAAGAAAATTTTGGTTCTACACATCTAGCAAGGAAGCTACATAGTTACTTCTATTATTTTTTTAATGTTTCAATAGCATTGTCAAAGCGAACCCAACAAGTGGTACCAGTAAAAAAGTGGGTGATGTTCATCCTAGGAGATTCAGGTTCAAATCACTTTGTCTGTAACACCCACATATCGGTACTGGTAATCCGATCCAATCCAAGGTGTCATATTAGGGTCACCGGAGTGACCCACATTAAAATTCAGATAAAACAAATTGTCAAACCATTTAAACCATAAAACAAGTCATGGATTAAAAATACAAATTTCAGAAATCCTTCAAACAACGAAACAGAAATCATGATACAAGTTACAAATACAAATTTTAGACTCTAATAGAAAAACAAGACGTGACATACATGTCCCATAATTACACAGGTACCGTACTCCGCAAGCAGTGCAAAGGGAACTCCTAAGTTGATGTCAATATTCACACCATGATCAATCTTTTTAACCTGCGATGGTAAGGAACAACATGAGCTTGGAAAAGCTTAGTAATACAGAACTACCAAATGATGCAGACACAAGCAGGTAATGACAAAGCATAAAATTGATATATTGAGCCTGGTATCAACAAGTTTCAGTTATGATAAGAAATTTCATATTATCGAGGTACTTGAAGATAACAAAGTTATCCTTTATTTGATTACATGAGTACCAAAAAAGATGCTTATAGTCCGAAAAATCGGAAGAGATAAATAACAAAAGTTGAACTAGGGAGTTTAGTGTGTTCCATTGAGTGCAGATAGGTGCTATACAGAGAGTTTTAGATATTGATAAATTAATTCAGTAGGGTAGATTTAAAAGAGGCGAGAAGACTTTATTTATCACCTAACTACCCTCCATCCGAACTTCAGTATGCAGTTCTCCATATCTGCATCTATAAAGGATTTAACCCAGGCCAATTGGGTGTAGGTTCCATTCTAAGGGATTATCTTAGGTCCAGTAGGAATCACCCTAGCTAAAGCATAGTAACCCGAAACAGTAAGAATTACCCTAGCCGAAGCATATGCATCTGATATAGTAGGAAACACCAGCCGAATCAGGGCTGAACCTGCAGTGATTTCACATTCAATCCCATGTACCTAGTAAAACAGTCTAGGCAGTAATAACAGTAATCAGTAGTAAGCAGTGATAGCAGTAGATATAAAGTAGACAATTATTTTTAGTGAAATAGTAACCAGAAAATATGTTTTCCTGATTAGATACAGAGGTATATTTCAGACATATGAAAGTCATGGTTCAAATTAAGAGACATTCTTGGGTCAAATCGGAGAGAATATGCATGTGCACTTGGAACACACTAGATGAAACAATTTATTTCTCGGAGATACTTGGTATTTACAAAGAAAAAGGAAAACACTAAACTTTTGAAAATTTTGAACTGATTTTAAAAACGATGTCCCTATAAAAAGGGGCATGGTAACCAACGTCTCCAACCAAGCATTCAGGAATTGATACATTAGGATCATTCAGGATATCAGATATATTAGGAATGGTACGTTCATTTTGTCCAACAAGGGCATTTTGGTCATTTTACTGCTAGGGGAAATTTCATAATTCAACCTAATAAGGACATAATGGTGATTTGCGTAATTGAAGATTTTTATGGTTTATCAGGTTTCCAAATTCATTCGAACTAATAGATCCCAATATTACGGTACTTACCAAATATTCAAACATATGTACCTCACACGTATACATTTCCTAATATCAACTCCTTCACTTAGCTGAACGAGCCACATTCAAAAGATATCGTTGGACTTACCTCGAACAATAGAACATGTATTCGAGCGGTATCCTTCTAGTGTTGTAACATTACCAGGAGTGACTTACATACATGAGTCAGGTTTTGTAACCCGAATGGGCATCACGGTCTTTTAGGTTTTAATCCATATTTTCGGGATTTAAAGGCTTCCACTTAACTCAAGTCACGTAGGTATTTCAATCATTTAAGTACTCGATAGTATTTTAGTCATCCGAGTACTTTCGGTACATCCAAACAATTCATTCATTTCAGAACTCGATGATTTATCCATTATTCCGGTTAATTTGGAAATTTCAGAGGCCAAAGATACTTTCGTCTTTTTGGTTATTATGATCATTCTGATCAATTCAGCCTTATCAACATTTCTAATCCTTTTAGACATTTCAATCAATTCAGTAATTTAAGCCACTTTGATCAATTCAAACATACAAATAGTTTTTTGTGAATTTATCTTCTGAGATTTATTCAGAATTCAAAAAAATCTAAGTACTTTACAATCTCAAAGGTTTAAGTCTTGTTGCCATAACTTTTCAAATAGTTCGAAGTTTTCAGATGAATCTGTTGTTTTGCCAGATCTAGTGTAGATTTCTAGACCGCTTTTATTGTCGGGGGTATTTTAACTATTCTTATACCTTAAGGACATTTTTCATAATTTCATATCCAAATATTTTTTTATGTTGAATCCTTTAACACTATTAATCGGGTTTGGAGATTAACTATCTTATTAATTATTTTGAACTTCAGATACTTCCGATTTCTTAACCTTCTCATTCGAGTATTTCAATCTTATCTAGATTATCATACTTATATTTCGTATCTGATTTAACTTAAGCGGAGTTAACAGTACACTTCATCATAACTATGCAGGCATTAACCGAATACCAACATGTCCATAAAGCATACAAGAGGTAGTAATGTATTATCTTGAATCCTTGTTATATCGGTCAAACTTTAAAATGACATTCGATCACTCTTGAACTCGGATTCGACGTCTCTCAAAAATCTTAGATACCAGGAAATGTGATTACCTTCAATTAATCAAAATCCATAATCAATCATTATTCACATTGCACTTAAACTGAATAATTAAACACATAAGCATGTTCGAGTCCAATGTCAGATTTGAAGGATCTCGGGTTGGAATTTTCTGAAACGGACTTCAAAATCAGACTTAAGGCGTCAAAAAACGTAAAATAGGACTTTTCAAAATTTTTGACATTTTGATCAAAGTAAACGCTAATGTCATCGGTCAACGCTCACATCAACGATCAACTTGTCAACGATTAATTAGGTTGACGCAGGCGAGTTAACCCACTGAGTTAAATCGGACTGGTTGACTCAGTTGGTTTAACTCGAGCGAGTCAAGTCAGGCGGGTTCGGTTTAGGTCAAACTAGGGTCGATTTAGTTTGACGGGTCAAATTAGGTTTTGGGCCAAGCAAGCCGGTTCAGGCAATTGGGCCAAGCAAGCTGGTTCAGGCAATTGGGCCAAACAAGTCAGTTCAATTCAAGCTCACTGGTTCAGACAGTTGGGGTTCTTTGAATCCTTACCAGCGTCGGCAGCTCACCGATAATGAAATGGCGACTCTCAATGTCTTTTTTCGGTCTAAATTAAATGGTAAAACCAATTTTAACCGAATCACAGACCAATAATCACCAAAAAAGATTAAAAGTTACCAAAAACCCTTACCAAAATCTGGGTTTTCCAGATACTTGATGGATGAAGATTCTGACAACGACATGGCAAACAGGGAAAGGGGTTTTGATCGCAGAGCACTGGGGAAAATGATGGCGACAACGGTGCTGTGAATGGACAAGTCACGACGGTGTAAATGGCCAAAAATAGTGGAGGAAACCTTGGTTTCCCGTTAAACCTTCAGGCAGTTCTCTACGACAAACGTCACGACGGCTTCGCGAGTAAGGGACTGGGTTCTGGTCGCGGGATGACGATGAACCCGATGATAGTGGTCGTTTGCAACACTAACGGCGGACGGCGACAAATTCGACAAGAAACAGGAGATTGAAGGGTTTTTATTTTCGCCGAACCTTCAAACTAGGTTCTACGGCAAATAGTGAGGCTTCCCGGCGAGTGGCATATAGGGCTGGGTTTGGGGCACGACGACGATCATGCCGACGTTAGCGGTGATAACCATGGCGGCGCGGCGGTCAAGATCACAGGAGCGGACGATGAAGGGGGTAGTTGAAGAGAAAGGTTTAGAACATTCTGGGTTCTCTTAACTGTCGAACAGAACAAAAGCGGTGATAACCATGGCGGCGCGGCGGTCAAGATCACAGGAACTGACGATGAAGGGGTAGCTGGGGAGTCAGATCAAAAGCAACACAAGACCAAGAAATTTCTTAGCACAAACGGTTAAATCTTTGATCAGCATGCCAAGAGGCACGGGTTCAAACCTCTTAGGCATCACTTCTCCCCAAAAAAAATCTCATTACTCTCTTTATTTAACCCTTAACCTGAATTATAACTTGCAAAATAAATAAATTAGGGGTGTTACGTTGTCTGCAATAAGACTACTAAAAAAATAGTATTCTCAAAGTAAATGTAAAAGTTTGAATCCATACAAAGTGAAACGAATCAGCATCAATGACTAAATGGTTCTCAATTGTTTCTATTAATTTGTTTGTGTTATCACCAAATTATGATGCTCATTAATGTTTTCAAATTTAGTTAACATATTCTCGCAATTGATTAAGAATTAGATTATGTTTCATTTATGAAAATATTTTTCTATTTTCGTTTCTAAAAATTAATATTTCTAAAAAAAGTAGTGCTTGCAATATGATATTCTAAGTCGATTCTGAAAAAAAAAATGTTTGGCTTAAAACCGAAACATATATATTTCTGATAACGGGAGAGATTGTCTATAATTCGAACCTAAGACCTAAAATCAATCAAAATTTTATTTTAACAAACATTTCTTATCATTACACCACAATTTTTTTTCTTTTATAGCAGTTGACATATAATTAAAGATAAATAAATTTAAAGTCCTTGTAATTTAAACAATTATAAAAAAATGAATTCCCAAGCTAAAAACTTTTTTTAATAGTTTAAAGATAATTACAAGTTAGTATATGTTGATACATATTTTTAACAATTTGACAATACATACATCTAAAAGACAAAACGATTAAACGCGAATATCTTAAAATGAACACCATCCATTTTTTTGCTATACCACTTGGGTTCCGAGGTAGAAACTTGCTAGCTAGCAAATAGCGAGCAAGCACTAATACGATGCCAGTTTTAATTAATTTATCCAAACCCCAAAATTTGTGGTCCAACTAATTACCCGTCATTAAAAATGGATGGATGAGATTCCATATTCCCAGATTAAAAAGAGACAGACAGAGATTAGTACAAATTCTGGTGGAAAAAAAGAGTTCTCCGTTGTAACTAAACAAAGTATAGTAACCAAAAGCACACTTCATTAAAGTAATAAACTAATTGCCTTTTTATCCTTTCCTTGTCGTTTCTTGTCCACATCCGTCACCACAAATCAAAAACCTTTGCAATCTACTTCTCTAATATTCTTTAATTAATGCTAGATTCATATGCACTTTTCTTTTTTAATTATTGCTTTTAGGGTAATGAATCTTTCGACCTCTAATTTTAACTTTGGTTAAAAATCCTCTATCCATTTTTGGATCTCTATATGCCTCAACATTAAAAAAAATTAAACCCTACACTCTAATATTAAATTATAAACCCTAAATCTTAAACCCTAAAAAATAAACCCCATACTCTAAACTCTAGTCTAAATTCTAAATTAATCTTTTATTTTTAATATTATAACATATATTACGAACACAAAAAAGACTGAGAATTTTTATTCGCAATAAAGACTTGACAAATTAGGGGTTCTGGGATCCTAAGCCAAAAAAAGCCATGGGCGTGGTCCGTGACACGTTTCAGTACAACTAAGCAACTAAAAACCTAGACATCATCTTTATTTTTTGCTTCATAAAATATGCTCCTATTTTATGATTATAGATTTTTTATTCTATAAAATAGTCTCCAACTCTCAAAGGTTTTCCTCTTCTCCCCTCGTCAGTCATCACATATAATATAATCTTATTAGCTCCATGTAACAAGGGAGGGTCCAACTCGACCTTCATAAATATTTTTAATGTAGTCTTGTGATAATATATTCTTAATTTCAATAATTAATATCTTTTAACCATCCACGATTTTATAGTTAGAGTAATAAATTTTGTAATAACAAAAAATATGATGCGTCTTTGTCACCTTTCTCTCACGAGTCATAACTTTAACATTGAAAGAATGTATCATGTCATCCTCTTAACACTGACGTGGATAAACATTAGATTAGTCCATGCTTACGATTCCATTTAAAAGGTTGTCCGCAGGGAAGTCCATGTCCTCACCGAAACAAATTTATGTTGCATGATCTACAAAGAAGATACTATTACAGCTCTTATGTTGTCGTTTTTCAGAAAATAAATATATACAAAATCAAGTTGGGGATGAAATTGCAAAAGGAATGAAATAAATGAGATGATCCTAAAATGGTAGCAAGTGGGGTTGTTTATTTGCTTTAGAACGTGCACATACTATGACGTTTGGGGGGGATGCACCCATAACATGCACGTGGACCCATGAATCCAATCACCTTCATCAAATGCATAGATTATAATATATATAAATGATTGATTGTCAGAACTCAGAATGAATTCCATTTTGATTGGATAAATGAAAGGCTAGGACCATAATCGATAAAGAACTTTTACGTGGATAGCGACGGACATAGGGTGTTCCGTAGCCTAAAATTTTAAGTTCTCTTATATTTTATATATTTTTATTAATATTTTAATTTTGAATCTTTAAACTCTTGTAATTTTATTTTTTTACATTTCTAATATAGTTTCTTAATAATTTGTACTCTTTACATTAAATTTTGAGTCCGCCCTGCACGTGGATGAATTTGATTAAAACATGAAACATTCATAAATGAATCCATAAACGTGTTATCGATAAAATCAAGGACGAAACTAAATACAAGGTGAGAAGACAATTGTTCCCCAAATTTGATGAGTTAATCATATTTTAAGCTCAATAATTTTAAAATTATTATAATTAAGCCCTTGTCCCTCTCAAAATTTTATGATTTATTATTTTTTAGGACCTTGTTATCTAAAATTAATAAAATTAAACATTAACCCCTTATTTTTTTGGTTTAATTATTTTTAAGACCTTTCAACTTTAAAATCTGTAAAATTAAATCTAAACTCCTTATTTTTATGGTTTAATTACTTTTTAAGACCCTGTTTATTTTAAAATTAATCAGTTTGCCCTCCTTATAATTCAATCTTGGTTTCGTCCTTTGACATAATACTCTAATATTTTGTAAACATACAAAGATGTAGCTGTTTGTATATGGAAAATTAGAGAAAAGGAGATGGGGGTATCCAGGCACATGGGTGCAAAGTCAGGTATAGAGATTACAAAAATCGGTTCTATATGATTTAGGAAACAAAAGCATCTTCCAATTCACTCCACCACTTGTAAACACATCTACTTTCCTTTTTTCTTTCTCTACTTTTGCATGTGCTGGGTTTTCTCACGCCTTCAATTTATTTCAAGACATATTACATTAAAAAAAGAGAAAAAAAATATTTTTAGGAGTAATGATGTCCGCAAGAGATGAGAAAGAGGTTTTTTTTAATAGTCTTAAGATGATTACAAGATAGTATATGTTTATACTTTTGTTTAATCTTTTGATAAAGCATAAGTCTTGCAGACAAAGCTACTCAAATACTGGTTTTTATGATAAACATCATCATTTTTTTCACTAGTATCATTTCATGGGTTCGATGAGAATGAGGATCTAGATAAAGTGTAGGATGTTTAAAAAACAAAGATAAGTCAATTGAGTTTAGTTTGGTTGGCATTTTCGTTGGTACAATACACATGAGGACGTGGGATCGAGCAGTGGTGGATCTTGATGGTATAGTTTCAAAGGGCCTAATTAAAATTTCTGAAAATTTTAATGCTCTAATAAAAATTTTCAAAAGTTTTGAGGGACTTGATAAGAACTTTTTAAAAATGAGAGGGTCTAATCAAAATTTCCAAAAATTTTAAAAATAAGAATAATTTTTTCAACAATTTTGATGAGATAATTAAAAATATTCAAAATTTTAAAAAATTACGAATATCATATAAATTTTGAGAGGTACTAAAATTTCAAAGAAATGTTTTAAAGGTAAATTGCAAAAATTTCAAAATTTGAGGGCCAAGGTCCCTTCTGACTTTATTTATTTTATGTCTTTGAGATCGAATATATTTAAACACTTTAAACTTACGGAAAAATCTATAACCGACTAAGTGGATTTATAGTGTGCTTATCCGTTGTTTAACGTCTAAAGTTGTTATCTAGTCTTAGTTGAGTAGTGTTATAAGTCAATTAAATATTGATTTAGATTTACTTGATTTTAATTTATTGAAAACTAATAGATTTAATAATTTAATATTTTAAATATACTTAATAATTTGAAATTAAAATTATCTGTTAATTTTTTAAACATGTAGGTCAATACAATGTTTATACTACTTAAATTTCTTCTGTCCATAAATAAAAAGATATTGAGTACTTAAGCATGCTCAAATCTACATCATCATGTATATTATATCAGCAACATACTAACAGAACAAAACTCAATCGACATGTGTTAATTTTTTAATAAAAAATGGAAAATGTTAAGTAGATACATACTTATCATTTAATGAATAATAATTCCAATCTTTATTATTTTAATTCTTTAATTATATTATCCTTTAAAATTTACCTTTATCAAATAATTTAATTATACTCGATGTTTAATTTTAAGTAAAATATCAAACATTTTTTTGGATAATTAATATTTTATTATACAAGTTGCCTGCACAAATTATACTTTCTCCCCCTTAGCTGCAGTATCCTCACCTTTGTAAAAAAAATTTGCTACACAATTGCTCGATCCTGTGTATCACTGCCTTGGGTAATACAAGTTCTTTGCACAAATTATACTCACGCTCCCTTAGCTGCAATATCCTCACCCTTCCAGAAAAATCTGCTACACAATTGCTCGATCTTGAGTATCACTGCATTTGACCCTTTACACATTATAATATAAAGGATTAGTCAATCAAATAATAGATAGAAAATGGGTTGGTTTGAAAATAAATGAATTGCTTGTCGTAGAATATTATTCTCGTCAGACTTAAACTTAACTAAAATAACAAAATAAGGCTTCTGTCCCCTTTTCACCTTGTTAAGTGGAGACAAGGTGATGGGTTTGATTCGGGTATTTTTTTCTATTCATGTGTGATAGATCCCTAGGGAGATTTTCAACCCCTGTCCCGCTATTTTCAATATGCTATATTAAAATTAAAAGAAACTGGGAATATAGAATCTATCTAAAGGAATAGAGAATCTATCTAAAGAAGGGTCTAATAGTATATGCTCTTATTGAGAAATTATATCATAGGCCCGGTTCGCCACATCATCCATGGTCACAACCAATAAAAAACATACATTTCATTAAAATTTTTCATGTCATCTTTTTATCAAGTGAATCTTCACTCAGATTTACTGTAAGTTAAATTAAAAATCACTTTTTACCAATTGTTGATTCACTTGGTAAAAAGATGACATGAAAAATTTTAATGAAATGGATGTTTTTTATTGGTTGAGATCATAGATGACGTGGCGAGTCGGGCCTATAATATAATTTCTCGTTCTTATTTGATTTGATACATTATAGTCAGTCTTGTCAGTTACATTGACGAATTAGGTGAAGGTGCGGAAAGAGAGGGATTCGAACCATCGGTAAACAAAAGTCTACATAGCAGTTTCAATGCTACGCCTTGAACCATTCGACCATCTCTCCTACATAATTATTATGGCCGATAACTAGAGCGAATAGCGAGTTATTTATATTAGATTGTTCGATAGGTACAAACAATATCAATTCTAACTAGAAAACAAACTATAAAAATAAAAAAATTTCCATCACTTTTTTTATCATTTTTTCTTTAGCCTCCCTGCTCGAATAATTTTTTTTATAGAATGGGTATGCTTTTATGAGAGTTGGATGGAGTCAGATTTGCAGTCTTAAGTTTAAAGGAGGGCTGGGGTTAAAAAGTATCCTATCATGAAATAAAGCTTGTTTGTTGTTCCTTATAAAGGATATACTTGCAAATAAAAATTCTCTTTAAGTCGCTTGGATTAGACATTATGTTCTCAAAGGCGGAGAATTTTGGCAAATTAAGGACAAACCTTGCCATAGCATGATTAACAGGAAGCTGTTGAAGATTAGAGGGGAGGCTCCCTTGGAATTGAGGTCATTTTCGACCATAAATTGGGGTGTTGTCAAGGTTAGACTCATCTAAGAAGATATTAGAGAGACAAGAGAAGGTTCTTTGACACGGGTTAGTGTGATGTCCTTTTCATATTCTTAAAATTTTCTTTGATCCTTTAGATGGCATTACTTGATCGCCTTTCAACAAAGGATCGCCTGACAAGGATGGGTATTGCTAATGATGAACTCTGTGTGCTTTGTGAAATTGATAAAGAATCCATGAACCATATCTTTGGGGACTGTCCTTACTCGAAATGTATTTGGCAAAGGGTGTTGTAATCACTCATTTATGACCGGGTTTTAGTGTTATTAGTATTATTTTAATAATAATAATATTAATATAAAATTAATAAAAAATCAAGAAATAATAATAATAATAAATATATTATTAAAAAAAAGAGAAAGAAACTGCGTGGAGCAGCATGCTCCACGTCACCCAAACTACCCACCCCTTTGCCTATAAATACAAGGCATGGGGGCAGACAATCTCACGCAAAATTGCCAAAAAATTTGCCATGAATTGGCAATTAAATTAGCTCCCCAATTGGGAGCTAGGCCGGCCGCAAGGCTGGCCAGAGGTTGGGGGCAGTGCCCTCGGCCCCAGTTGGTTCGATCCAACATTCAATTGGGGTCCTATTTTAGGTCCGATCTAGTTAATAATTTTGGAGAGGTCGCGGTAGATCTCTGTGGGGGTTCAGTCGGGGTTCGTTATTCGAGCTCCTAGTTAGGTATATTTTCTTCCCTTTTTATTTGTATTGTAATTTTTATGATTTAATGAAGTATTAGTTAATTTAAAATTGTGTTCTTTTTTACTTTGTATGTTTATTTATGCATTAGATTAGTATTTATTATGTTTTATATTAATACTTTATTCATGTTAAATTTGTTTTTTATTTATGTGATAGATTAATATTTATGAATGTTAGTATTTTATCTATGTTAGATTTGTTTTTATTTATGAGTTAGATTAGTATTTATGTATGTATGTTTTAGATTAGTATTTATTTATGTTTTAGATTAATATTTTATTTATGTTAGATTTGTTTTTTTATGTATTAGATTAATATTTATTTGTGTTTTAGATCAATGTTTTATTTATGTTAGATTCGTTTATGTGTTAGATTAATATTTATGTATGTATGTTTCGGATTAGTATTTTATTTATGTTAAATTAGTATTTTATTATATTAGTATTTATTTATATTTTTATCGCTTTGTATTTATTTTGCTTTCTAAGGTTGCATAATGGAATATAAATTATCAATACGGTGCCCTTTTATCCGAGCGTAAACGGGGCCAGTATCAGGCGTAGTGATAGTGGTTGGGCGTTTACTCTCGAATAAATGGGCCTTTAAAATCTACTCGCACTTATAACCAAATTTTAAATTGATCGTCACTTTAATCCGGAAAGTTTAATAGTAATAAAGCGGTAATTATTAAAGTACCAATTTTGGGCGGTGTGGGGGTGCTAATCCTTCCTCATCTGTAACCGACTCCCAAACCCAACCGTTTTCAAATCTCTAGTTTTATGGTGCCCGACCTACCTAAGTGGCCGGTGGCGACTCCCTTTCTTTAAATAAAATAATGTATTTTTAAAACCCCACGAAATAAATATTTTAATACCCGAAAAACCACAAACACTTCGAAAACTCGTTTTTTAGCGAAAACGGACATCGCTACAGATGACGACTCCGCTGGGGAGATTTTTTGTTTTTTAACAAAATAAAGAGAGTCAAGCTTTTTCAAATAATTACTGCTTTAATAATATTAGAAGTTCCGGATTAAAGTGGCTATTAAATTAATATTCGGTTGTTATTGTGCGTTTATTTTAACGCATTTAAAATTTGGCATATAAACCTATTTTTTAAGTGGGGGGAAAACGCTAATGCTTTCGTGGAGATATCGTTCTCCCGTGTAGGCCTAGCAAGTACCTTCGGGGCTCGAGTACCTTATGCTTTCGTAAGGATATCGTTCCTTTGTGCAGGCATAAGCGAATGGGTCCCCCTGAATTGAACCCGGTTGAAAGGAGCCTATAATGGGTGATGGTCGGGGGCCTTGCTACTCTTAGTAGAGGACAGTAAGGAAAGTTCAGGTACCTTCTAGAACCAAAACTGCATATAGAGAACATAGAAACCCACCCTGTTAGAGCCATGCGGATAACCTAGGTGTTTTAGACAGAATAAATATGGTTGTTTTGTTTGTTTACCTTATTTAATTTGTCCTTTTATTTATGTATTTATTATTTTTATCTGATACTAACTCATTTCATTTTGTGTTTTATTTTTATTTTTATTTTACACATACTATTGTTGCATTATCATTGCATCCACATTATATAGAGGCGTTGATTCAAGTGGTTTGCCCGATTAGAAAATTTTTCATCATGGAAAAAATGTGTCTTAAGAAGGACGACATCGATCCAGTCGTGCGACATTGGTCAGAGATTGATCAACAGATCCGATGTAACAATTTGACGAGCAAGCGTGTAGTGCCAAAGTATACACACGAGACCCTGATGGTGGACATACAAGGAGTTGCAATGCGTGAGAATGACTTAGCTACCGAAGCCGCGTTTCTCCGACCTTTCGTAACCCCGAACATGGAAGAAGCACCAAGGCTTATCAAGTTGCCCAGAGCTATCAAGGAGCTAGGAGGTAGAGCTAGGGCTTATGTGTAGAACTTTGTTTTGTAATTAAGACTTTTTGTAATAGGGACTCTTTTTGTAATATGGACCTTTTTTGTAATCTGGACCCTTTAATTCCCATGAAAGTCGTTCGAAAGGGTGATTACCAGCGGAATCAACGCATTTATTTGCATTCATGTTGCATATCATGATATGGTGTTGATTCAAGAACAGTTCATTAAAAGGCTTTCAAAATAGAAAAAGTTTGCTTTGCCGGAAACAATAATGTTACAGTATCAAGTTAGGCCGAGCAAAGACCAATCGAGAAAGAAGATGGTACGATAGTAAGGCACGTGCGACGCAGAAGATTCAGTCAAGGCTGCAGAACCCCAAATTTAAATCTTCAGATTTAACCCTTTTGTAAAAATCTCAGATTTTAATTTAACTCCTTTAAAAATTTTGAAAATATTATTTTGCTTTGAATCTTTTTCCTCCTAAAACTTTCATAATAATAATAATAACAAAAAGAAACCTAAAAGTTTTTTTTAAGTAAGTTAAAAAATTTTGATAATAAAAAGGGGAATTTTTAAACCCAAATGATCCTTGAAAATTTTAATTTAAATCCCAAAAAGTTTTAAAGTACTCCCCTAGGATCGATAGAATCCATCCCTGTTTAGACGTACCCAGATCTACAAAAGAAAATATATTGTCTGATGCCTTTTGAGAAGCCACAAAAATAAAGATCATGATGTCACGAGTCCATGGAATAGAATAAGAGGAGAAGACAAAGTCATCCATCATCCTAAAGACGACGTCGAGACGTGGAGCACAGGTTTTGCTTTCCGAAGTCAAGGTCTCCAGAATAAATTCAACTGTTGCCTGTAATTCATTATTAATTTCTTGCAAACATACATTTTCTCTATTGAAAGTTTTTCAAAGACTGTTCGAGAATCAACACCGCATTTGCATGCATTCTCGCATTTATAGGGTATCCCGAAGTGGTTTCTCAAATCTCAGAAATCGTTCATAATTGGCAAAGGGTCGTCTGGTCAGATATTAGAGGGCATGGATCCAGGGTTTTGTCCCAGAACAAGATCGGAGACAATAGAAGAGGAACCATCTGAAGACTTCAGGTCAGACAAGGTAAGGAGACATGGTACTGGTATTGAGCAAAGTAAAGTGCAAGAGTTGAAAGAAGCAGAGGGAAAAAGTGATGAATCAGATGAATACTTTGACGGAAGGTAAGCGATCCATCGAACCGAAAGAATAATCGATTAAAGATCAGAATATAGAGCGGGATAGTCAGAATTCTACCTCCAAGCTAGCCAAATACGACAAATTGAACCCTTTTGTGATCCGCATCAATAAACAGGCGAAAAGTATGTCTGAGTCGAGCTTTCAAAAAGTAGAGCTCGGTCCAGAAGAAACCCGAGAAGCAAGTAATGAAAAGAAGTACATCTCGATTCCTGTGAGGTACACCGAACTACTCCTAATATTCATCGAGAAGAGCCTTATTACCTCGGTGAAGTCTCTAGCGAATAGACTGTCTTATCCGAGAGTTTACGACACACGTGCTAGAGGCAGTTACCATTTAGAAAGTTTGGGTCACAGTATTGAGGATTGCGGGGCCCTGAAGAACGAGTTCAAGATCTTATCGCGATGAGAATTTTAGGTTTCAAAGACGGAGTTCCCCAATTCTATAGTAAGCTAACAATCACCCGAGGGGCAAAGTCGAGGAAGAATCGATATCCAGGACAAAGTTTGAGTAATGTTGAAATGGGTCACTCAAGCGAGTTAAATTTGAAGATCAGAGATAGGGGCATCCCAGGAGAGGGATATTCTTTCGAGTTCAGCCCGCTCAGATAAGAGAGAGATAACTTGGATAAAATTGAATTTGCAGAATGATCACCAGAAGCTTTTACTGAGTGTTTAAAAATATCAGATTAGGTCACCTTTAAAGAATAGATGAGCGGTGTTGTCCAGTTGAAGGACGACTCAGAATATTAGAAGCAGAGAAAGTAGTCAATCAAGAATCAAGTCAGGCTGTTATCAGGTAAGTTTGAGGAAATTAGGAATAGGTACGACAGTCTCCAGAGATGAGCTACATAATAACTTAGCCATTAACAAGAGTTTTGGAAACAAGTTTACGACAGAGCAATGACAATCCAACACTCTTCAGTTGGAAAAAAGACAACTTCCAAGCTACAAAAGACTAAGTAGGGGATAGATGAAGACCCAAAGATCGATATTACTCGAGCAGGTAAGGCGGCTCAATAAGGTGGCAAGCTTTGTCAGAACATGGACCAAGTGTTGGACTATAGAGGCAAGCTGACCGGACTACTGGATGAAGTTAAGAAATTAGGCACTGAAGCTTATCAGTAGCTGTAAATATCTAATATCTGATATAATGAAACCTTTTGGCCTCAATGAACGTCGTTCTATGGGGATCACTTTTGGAATCAATACCTTATTGCATTCATGTTTATATTTTAGGATTGCATTGCATTGCTTTGCACGATCCTGACATGTTTTACATGACATTATCATTACCTTACATTATTATTACCTTGCATAAACTTTATGAGGAGTAATTCAAAGACCAATTAGGGTTTTATCATGGATAAAATAATTGAAGACACTCAAAAATCAAGATTCGAGCAGTTAAAAGATGGGCTCGAGAGGGAAAAAGAAAAAAGAAGAAGTTTGATGCCTTCGATGCAAGAAAACTTTGTCTGAACCCTGATTTGGTCATTCATTCAGATTTCAAAGATTCCCAGATTTACGCATGATGACGGAACAAGCTGCCCCAAGATTCACCTGACCACGTCCTATAGAAAGATGGAGGGCTACATCGAGAATGAAAAATTACCGATCCACTACCTCTACGATAGTCTAGTAGGACCTACCGTGATATGGTACAACTATTTGAGTAGAGACCAAGTGTAGTTATGCGGAGACTTAACTGACGTCTTTATAGGCAATACAGATATGTTTTAGACCTAGCACCAAGTCATCAGTATCTTCAGGGTACGAGGATGAAACCTGATGAAGGCTTCGAGAAACGTGCTTTGAGGTGGCTGCGTTTAGCGACCTAGGTACAGCCTTCCGTAGATGAAGAGGAAAGTGACTTCCATGTTTCATGCCACCTTTCATATTTCTTCTTTAATAAGATGCTCGAAAAAATGAAAGCCAGCTTTGAGGACTTCATGACAGTCAGAGAGAGAAACGAACATGCACTCCGGGACCTAAGTTTAAAGACCAGACCTGCCTAGGAGCAGCAGGAAAGAAAGAGATAAATGGGTACCACTTTCGAAGGTTCTTGTGATCGTAAGAGAAGAAGACAGGCAGATTCCTCCGAATCACCGAAAAATTACTCGAACAAGTACATATTTAGAGATATTCAGAGTATTCCATCTCGTGCATATGCCCTCATCTGGTCAAGGGTTAGTACCTTACCTCCGGGCCGATAAAGATTACGCCAAGCTCATCTGCTCATAATTTTGATCCATACAGTGCATATGAGTTCTACACTAAGGCAACCGGGGTATGACACTAATAAATTTGGGGTCGTTAATAGAAGAAATCAAGAAGGTGATTGACGATGGAGTCATGACAATAATTGATCCAACAAGGAAAAACAAGAGAAGTGGTACAAGCATACACTACCTTGAAAGGGCTGGAGTGAGTTAGTACTCGGGAGGCAGTCCAGAGGTCCCTACGATTTTCTCATCATTTCACAAAGAAATTCTCAACAAAAAACTCATTGTTTGTCAGAATAACAACTCACATTTCCATTTAGAAAGCATTTTTACATTTTTCGATTCTTTAAACATTTTATTTTTATGGGGTAGTTTTTGTTCTCCCATATGCATATACATGCATTTTTGAATGGACATATGTATATATCATTTCTATACCAGGTCCTCAAATTTTGAATGCAACAGTACATTTGCTTCAGATCCAAAGATCAACTCTAAGTTGCATATATTTAGAAGAGATTGAATGTTGTGGGGATACTGTAAATGTGAGTATCTGCCAGTTTACTTAGGCCAACAGAGGAACAAAGCGAGTGTTTAGACAATGGGCTTTTCCCATTTTAAGAATTTATCTTCTCAGGCACTTGTCGTTTAAGATCCTTGAAACGAGAGTTGACCCTAAACCACTACCCCTTGAAGGCATTCTCAGGACATCTGTAAATTTGACAACGAATGATATTTTTTTACTTTACGAGAAGACGAAGATGAGTCCAGACAGATTGGATATGAAGATCAAAAAATTATCAGAAGAAAGTGGTTGAAAACAAGGATATGTCCAAACGAAAAATCAAAGAAAATAAGAGAAATGGTAATCAGAAGGCCGAAGCAATCCAAATCGAGTAAATATCAGAAGAGCTGCAGAGAGGCAAGTAACTTCGAGCAGAATATATCATCAATACCCAGTATAGATACGTGTTGATTCGAGGATACATTTATAGACTCGAATAAGAAAAAAGAGATTCATGGCTAAAAACCCAAAATGAGCAGTCTAAAACAAAAAAGAAAAACAAAACAAAACAAAACAAAAAATAAAAGAAAAGAAAAAATAAAAGAAAAAAAAAGAAAAGAAAAGAAAAAGAGAGAAAAAAAAGAAAAAAAGAAAAAAGAAAAAGAAAAAGAAAAAGAAAGAAAGAAAATTGTATATGATTCACACACAGATCAAACAATACAAGAACGAGACTTCAACTATGAGCAAGAGACACAGGGAATCCACATTTCAAGTAACTATCAGTTTTGAAAATTAGTATAGAAGCTCGAATTGAAGACAAGTCAGCCCGAAGATTGCCAATTTCGAAAAAGAAAATGACCTATAGGGTGAAAACCCAAAAATGGGCAGTCTAGAGTGATCCTAAAAAATGAAGAAAAAGAGTAGTCTGCCTGAGCCTGCTGGCATCAATATCCAACCAAAATACACTGATCTGAAGGTATAGAAGAAGGAAGTGACCTCTAGGGTGAAAACCTAAAAATGGGCAGTCTAGAGCGATCTAAGAGAAAAAGTGAAAAAGAAGAAAATAAAAAAAGAGAAAAGAAGAAAGAAATAATAATATTTTATCTGGGCGTGCCAATCACAAGAATTCCCAGAAATGTATTCATAGTCCTTCATTCAAGAAATCTCAGTTTCGAGGAGTATTGGAGGATCAAACATTATTGAACAAAAAACGAACATTAGTATATAGCTGGAATGCAAGACAACCTACAGTAAAAAGAAAGGAAATGAACTCTATGGTGAAAACCCGAAAATGGGCAGTCTAGAGTGATCCAAAAAAGTGAAGGAATAATGGGCATATCCAAGTTACACAAGTACAAAAATACTGTTTCACTTAACCATAAACCAAAGGCCTACATTACAAGCCCCCAAAGACTATTCTGGTAATCCATAGATATCCAAGTTGAATGAGAATGTCTTCAGATTTCATTCCGCCTATAAGGGTTAACTTTGCTTCAAGGAACGTCAAACTTCGAAGTGCTTGATCGACACCCCAAATGAGGAAAGGATGGGGCATGGTGAGATAGTGAGATTAAGAGAGCCACCTTAAATGGGGTAGAAACTAGGTAGGGTTGTTCCTCTCAAAAGCATATTAGACCAGAAGAAACTATACATCGGCATATATCTCCACAATGGTCAAAATCTTCTAAATATGCGCTTCATTAGAGTTGATCTCTGGCAACTTGAAGCAGATGCGCTATGGTGTTTGATATTTCGGGGGCAAACATGTTTTAAAAGGTTTGCCATTTTCTCCCAAAGTTTTGATGTTTACCATTTCCCCCAAACATTAGTTTTTAAAATGTTTGGCAATATACTTCGAATTTTGTTTACTATTCTCCAAACATTATTTAAAAAAAATGTTTGGTCCTTAAAAAAGAAGAAGAAAAGAAAAAGATATTTACCATTTGTTCCAAACAATGTTTTCAAAATGTTTGGTATCCCCTCCAAGTTGTGATTTTCAAAATAACTGTTATCTTTTCAAACAATCATTATTTTTTAAAATATACGCAAGTAAATTGCCGTTTGCATTATTTTAAAAATAAATGATGATGAGATTTAAAACATAGGGACCGAGAGTTATTTCCCGTCGAAATGCTACGAGAAGATCAAGGATGAGCTCAGGGGATGGAAGCATTTTGGCTCACCCTGGTGACTAGAAATAGATCAAGGCTCTGTATGATGGGTCAGAAAATTCAAAGCAGTGGAGCCCGTGGTTGAATAGGGCAACGCCAAGCGAAGAAGATGACAAGGGTTCTTATAAGAATAATATAAGAACCAGAAGATCATTTATAAAGACGAGTGATAACCCTGAAAACAAGAAAATCCTTCCGCACAAAAGGTTTAAAAGCATGTTTAAATGAGGATTTAAGAGCATACAATGAAGAAGTAAAAAGATGAAGAGATCTGAAGAATGACTTTTCAGGGCATGAGATTTTAAATATGTCTAAAAGTAAAAAGAAAAAGAGAAAAAAAGAAAAAGAAATAAAAAGAGAGATAATTATATCGCGAAAGGGTTAAAAGACATGAATCAGATAAATAACTGATCAAATGACACACTGCAACAGGAGAGAATAAAAGAAATCTGAGAAATAACCCTCCAGGGCGTAAGACTTTAGAACAGAAAAATGATGATAAAAAGAAAATAAAGAAAAAGAAACAAGAAAAAGAGAAGAAGAAAAAGAAGAAGAAGAAAGCACGACATTGCATGCGTCATATAGATAGAGGCATGCCAATTTTTGCTTGTTCCTAGGCAGGTATTTGAAGAATTATCAAAGAATTTACCAAAGAAAAGAAAGATCGGCAGCCATAGCGGCGTGAGGCCCAGATGTTAAATCTCTTGGGTCATCGGTAAGTCCTTCAGGTACGGTGTTAAGTCCTTCGGGCCACCAGTAAGTCCTTCGAGCATGGTGATAAGTCATTCGGGCCATCAATAAGTCCTTCAAGCATTATGTGGCAGCCTTAGTAGCGTAGGTCCAAAATGTCAACAGCCTCGTAAAAAAACGAGATAGAAAAAAAAGAGAAAAAAAGAAAGCAAAAAAAAGAGGGAAAAATAAAAAAAGAAAAAGGAAAAAGAGAAAAAAAAAGAAAAAAAAATCGAAGATAAAGGTTCTATATAGGAAGGGCTTATATTTTCAAGCTCCCGTAATGAGAGGTTCTATGTAGGAAGAATCCGCCGCTCCGAGGCTTCAGGAGCTGAAAGTTTTATATAGGAAGAGCTTGCAGCTCCAGGGTGAAGACTAGCAGTTCTATATAGGAAGAACTCACAGCCGAATGAATTCACCCATGACATAAGGTTTTATATAGGGAAAACCCGTTGTGTTGAAGATGAAGAGTCATATATAGGAAGGGCTCCGAGCTTTACTGTCTTAGAGTGAAAGGCTATATAGGAAGAACTTGTAGCTCGAGATTTCAAAAGCTAAAAGTTCTATATAGGAAGGATTGGCGGCTCGTGGTTTGAAGACTAGCGGTTTATATATAGGAGGAACTCCTAGTCGGAAGAATCCATCGGTGGCGCAAAAGGTTTTATATAGGAGAAACCAGCGTTGAAGGTGAAGAGTTCTATATAGGAAGGACTCCAAGCTTTACCGCCTCTCGAGTGAAAAGTTCTATATAGGAGGGACTCGTAACTCAAGACTTCAGAATGAAAGGTTCTATATAAGGAGGACCTATAGTTCCAAGATCAGAAGGTGAAGAAATTCTATACAGGAAGAACTTACAAGCTTGAAGATTCAGCTAAGGAAGAGCGGAGAGTTCCAGAAGAACACGTGATTCCGAAGCCAAAGACTAGGAAGTAGGTCAAAAATGAGTGCTTTTGATCTTTGCGTTGTCCTCGTTTCACAAGAACAAGCAAAGAGGGGCAACTGTAATCACTTATTTTTGACCGGGTTTTAGTGTTATTAGTATTATTTTAATAATAATATTATTAATATAAAATTAATTAAAAATCAAGAAATAATAATAATAAAAAATATATTATTAAAAGAAAGAAAGAAAGAAACTGCATGGAGCAGCATGCTCCACGTCACCTAAACTACCCACCCCTTTGCCTATAAATACAAGGCATGGGGGGCAAACAATTTCACGCAAAATTGCCAAAAAATTTGCCATGAATTGGCAATTAAATTGGCTCCCCAATTGGGAGCTAGGCCGGCCAGAGGTTGGGGGGCAGTGCCCTCGGCCCCAGTTGGTTCGATCCAACATTCGATCGGGGTCCTATTTTAGGTCCGATCTAGTTAATAATTTTGGAGAGGTCGCAGTAGATCTCGGTGGGGGTTCAGTCGGGGTTCGTTATTCGAGCTCCTAGTTAGGTATATTTTCTTCCCTTTTATTTGTATTGTAATTTTTATGATTTAATGAAGTATTAGTTAATTTAAAATTGTGTTCTTTTTTACTTTGTATGTTTATTTATGCTTTAGATTAGTATTTATTATGTTTTATATTAATACTTTATTCATGTTAAATTTGTTTTTTATTTATGTGATAGATTAATATTTATGAATGTTAGTATTTTATCTATGTTAGATTTGTTTTTATTTATGAGTTAGATTAGTATTTATGTATGTATGTTTTAGATTAGTGTTTATTTATGTTTTAGATTAATATTTTATTTATGTTAGATTTGTTTTTATTTATGTGTTAGATTAATATTTATTTGTGTTTTAGATCAATGTTTTATTTATGTTAGATTCGTTTATGTGTTAGATTAATATTTATGTATGTATGTTTCGGGTTAGTATTTTATTTATGTTAGATTAATATTTTATTATATTAGTATTTATTTATATTTTTATCGCTTTGTATTTATTTTGCTTTCTAAGGTTGCATAATGAAATATAAATTATCAATGCGGTGCCCTTTTATCCGAGCGTAAACGGGGCCAGTATCAGGTGTAGTGATAGTGGTTGGGCGTTTACTCTCGGATAAAGGGGCCTTTAAAATCTACTCGCACTTATAACCAAATTTTAAATTGATCGTCACTTTAATCCGGAAAGTTTAATAGTAATAAAGCAGTAATTATTAAAGTACCAATTTTGGGCGGTGTGGGGGTGTTAATCATTCCCCATCCGTAATCGACTCCCGAACCCAACAGTTTTCAAATCTTTGGTTTTATGGTGTCCGGCCTACCTAAGTGGCCGGTGGCGACTCCCTTTCTTTAAATAAAATACGATATTTTTAAAACCCCACGGAATAAATATTTTAATACCGAAAAACCACAAACACTTCAAAACTCGTTTTTAGACGGACATCGCTATGTGTGTTAGATCTTGTAACGTCGACATACTTTGCTTGGATGAGATTGTGAAATTGATGGGCCACGACATACATTTTATTTATCTTGATTGATTATCAGACAGATACGGTTTTTACACGCTCTGTAACAAATGTATAAATTACACAGAAGATGATGTAGATTTACAGATTTGCTGAAAGTGGGAAATCTATTGATTCTGTTTTGATAAAAAGAAAATAAAGAAAAAGAAACAAGAAAAAGAGAAGAAGAAAAAGAAGAAGAAGAAAGCACGACATTGCATGCGTCATATAGATAGAGGCATGCCAATTTTTGCTTGTTCCTAGACAGGTATTTGAAGAATTATCAAAGAATTTACCAAAGAAAAGAAAGATCGGCAGCCATAGCGGCGTGAGGCCCAAATGTTAAATCTCTTGGGTCATCGATAAGTCCTTCAGGTACGGTGTTAAGTCTTTCGGGCCACCAGTAAGTCTTTCGAGCATGGTGATAAGTCATTCGGGCCATCAATAAGTCCTTCAAGCATTATGTGGCAGCCTTAGTAGCGTAGGTCCAAAATGTCAACAGCCTCGTAAAAAAAAACGAGATAGAAAAAAAAGAGAAAAAAAGAAAGCAAAAAAAGAGGGAAAAAGAAAAAAAGAAAAAGGAAAAAGAGAAAAAAAAGAAAAGAAAAATTCGAAGATAAAGGTTCTATATAGGAAGGGCTTATATTTTCAAGCTCCCGTAATGAGAGGT
Organism: Hibiscus mutabilis; assembly: GCA_019671005.1. Taxonomy (NCBI): domain Eukaryota; kingdom Viridiplantae; phylum Streptophyta; class Magnoliopsida; order Malvales; family Malvaceae; genus Hibiscus; species Hibiscus mutabilis. The sequence continues at coordinate 34,050,251 of CM033742.1, forward strand.
TCTATGTAGGAAGAATCCGCCGCTCCGAGGCTTCAGGAGCTGAAAGTTTTATATAGGAAGGGCTTGCAGCTCCAGGGTGAAGACTAGCAGTTCTATATAGGAAGAACTCACAGCCGAATGAATTCACCCATGACATAAGGTTTTATATAGGGAAAACCCGTTGTGTTGAAGATGAAGAGTCATATATAGGAAGGGCTCCGAGCTTTACTGTCTTAGAGTGAAAGGCTATATAGGAAGAACTTGTAGCTCCGAGATTTCAAAAGCTAAAAGTTCTATATAGGAAGGACTGGCGGCTCCAGGGTTTGAAGACTAGCGGTTATATATAGGAGGAACTCCTAGTCGGAAGAATCCATCAGTGGCGCAAAAGGTTTTATATAGGAGAAACCAGCGTTGAAGGTGAAGAGTTCTATATAGGAAGGACTCCAAGCTTTACCGTCTCAGAGTGAAAAGTTCTATATAGGAGGGACTCGTAACTCAAGACTTCAGAATGAAAGGTTCTATATAAGGAGGACCTATAGTTCCAAGATCAGAAGGTGAAGAAATTCTATACAGGAAGAACTTACAAGCTTGAAGATTCAGCTAAGGAAGAGCGGAGAGTTCCAGAAGAACACGTGATTCCGAAGCCAAAGACTAGGAAGTAGGTCAAAAATGAGTGCTTTTGATCTTTGCGTTGTCCTCGTTTCACAAGAACAAGCAAAGAGGGGCAACTGTAATCACTCATTTTTGACCGGGTTTTAGTGTTATTAGTATTATTTTAATAATAATATTATTAATATAAAATTAATTAAAAATCAAGAAATAATAATAATAATAATAAATATATTATTAAAAGAAAGAAAAAAAACTGCGTGGAGCAGCATGCTCCACGTCACCCAAACTACCCACCCCTTTGCCTATAAATACAAGGCATGGGGGCAGACAATTTCACGCAAAATTGCCAAAAAATTTGCCATGAATTGGCAATTAAATTGGCTCCCCAATTGGGAGCTAGGCCGGCCAGAGGTTGGGGGGCAGTGCCCTCGGCCCCAGTTGGTTCGATCCAACATTCGATCGGGGTCCTATTTTAGGTCCGATCTAGTTAATAATTTTGGAGAGGTCGCAGTAGATCTCGGTGGGGGTTCAGTCGGGGTTCGTTATTCGAGCTCCTAGTTAGGTATATTTTCTTCCCTTTTATTTGTATTGTAATTTTTATGATTTAATGAAGTATTAGTTAATTTAAAATTGTGTTCTTTTTTACTTTGTATGTTTATTTATGCTTTAGATTAGTATTTATTATGTTTTATATTAATACTTTATTCATGTTAAATTTGTTTTTTTATTTATGTGATAGATTAATATTTATGAATGTTAGTATTTTATCTATGTTAGATTTGTTTTTATTTATGAGTTAGATTAGTATTTATGTATGTATGTTTTAGATTAGTATTTATTTATGTTTTAGATTAATATTTTATTTATGTTAGATTTGTTTTTATTTATGTGTTAGATTAATATTTATTTGTGTTTTAGATCAATGTTTTATTTATGTTAGATTCGTTTATGTGTTAGATTAATATTTGTGTATGTATGTTTTGGGTTAGTATTTTATTTATGTTAGATTAATATTTTATTATATTAGTATTTATTTATATTTTTATCGCTTTGTATTTATTTTGCTTTCTAAGGTTGCATAATGAAATATAAATTATCAATGCGGTGCCCTTTTATCCGAGCGTAAACGGGGCGATGATCGAGTGTGTAGTGATAGTGGTTGGGCGTTTACTCTCGGATAAAGGGGCCTTTAAAATCTACTCGCACTTATAACCAAATTTTAAATTGATCGTCACTTTAATCCGGAAAGTTTAATAGTAATAAAGCAGTAATTATTAAAGTACCAATTTTGGGCGGTGTGGGGGTGTTAATCATTCCCCATCCGTAATCGACTCCCGAACCCAACAGTTTTCAAATCTTTGGTTTTATGGTGTCCGGCCTACCTAAGTGGCCGGTGGCGACTCCCTTTCTTTAAATAAAATACGATATTTTTAAAACCCCACGGAATAAATATTTTAATACCCGAAAAACCACAAACACTTCGAAAACTCGTTTTTTAGACGGACATCGCTACAGGTGTTAGATCTTTGTAACGTGCGACATACTTTGCTTGGATGAGATTGTGAAATTCGATGGGCCACGACATACATTTTATTTATCTTGATTACTGTACAGGATACGGTTTGCTACACGCTACAGAACAAATGTATAAATTACACAGAAGATGATGTAGATTTACAGATTTGCTGAAAGTGGGAAATCTATTGATTCTGTTTTGATAAAAAGAAAATAAAGAAAAAGAAACAAGAAAAAGAGAAGAAGAAAAAGAAGAAGAAGAAAGCACGACATTGCATGCGTCATATAGATAGAGGCATGCCAATTTTTGCTTGTTCCTAGACAGGTATTTGAAGAATTATCAAAGAATTTACCAAAGAAAAGAAAGATCGGCAGCCATAGCGGCGTGAGGCCCAAATGTTAAATCTCTTGGGTCATCGATAAGTCCTTCAGGTACGGTGTTAAGTCTTTCGGGCCACCAGTAAGTCTTTCGAGCATGGTGATAAGTCATTCGGGCCATCAATAAGTCCTTCAAGCATTATGTGGCAGCCTTAGTAGCGTAGGTCCAAAATGTCACACAACCTCGTAAAAAAACGAGATAAAAAAAAAAAAAAAAAAAGAAAGCAAAAAAAGAGGGAAAAAGAAAAAAAGAAAAAGGAAAAAGAGAAAAAAAAGAAAAGAAAAATTCGAAGATAAAGGTTCTATATAGGAAGGGCTTATATTTTCAAGCTCCCGTAATGAGAGGTTCTATGTAGGAAGAATCCGCGCTCAGGCTTCGGGAGGTGAAAGTTTTATATAGGAAGGGCTTGCGGCTCAGGTGAAGACTAGCAGTTCTATATAGGAAGAACTCACAGGCGAATGAATTCACCCATGACATAAGGTTTTATATAGGGAAAACCCGTTGTGTTGAAGACGAAGAGTCATATATAGGAAGGGCTCCGAGCTTTACTGTCTTAGAGTGAAAGGCTATATAGGAAGAACCTGTAGCTCCGAGATTTCAAAAGCTAAAAGTTCTATATAGGAAGGATTGGCGGCTCGAGGTTTGAAGACTAGCATTATATATAGGAGGAACTCCTAGTCGGAAGAATCCATCGGTGGCGCAAAAGGTTTTATATAGGAGAAACCAGCGTTGAAGGTGAAGAGTTCTATATAGGAAGGACTCTAAGCTTTACCGTCTCAGAGTGAAAAGTTCTATATAGGAGGGACTCGTAACTCAAGACTTCAGAATGAAAGGTTCTATATAAGGAGGACCTATAGTTCCAAGATCGGAAGGTGAAGAAAATTCTATCTAGGAAGAACTTACAAGCTTGAAGATTCAGCTAAGGAAGAGCGGAGAGTTCGAAGAAGAACACGTGATTCGAAGCCAAAGACTAGGAAGTAGGTCAAAAATGAGTGCTTTTGATCTTTGCGTTGTCCTCGTTTCACAAGAACAAGCAAAAGAGGGCAAACTGTAATCACTCATTTTTTGACCGGGTTTTAGTGTTATTAGTATTATTTTAATAATAATATTATTAATATAAAATTAATTAAAAATCAAGAAATAATAATAATAATAATAAATATATTATTAAAAGAAAGAAAAAAAACTGCGTGGAGCAGCATGCTCCACGTCACCCAAACTACCCACCCCTTTGCCTATAAATACAAGGCATGGGGCGGACAATTTCACGCAAAATTGCCAAAAATTTGCCATGAATTGGCAATTAAATTGGCTCCCCAATTGGGAGCTAGGCCGGCCAGAGGTTGGGGGGCAGTGCCCTCGGCCCCAGTTGGTTCGATCCAACATTCGATCGGGGTCCTATTTTAGGTCCGATCTAGTTAATAATTTTGGAGAGGTCGCAGTAGATCTCGGTGGGGGTTCAGTCGGGGTTCGTTATTCGAGCTCCTAGTTAGGTATATTTTCTTCCCTTTTATTTGTATTGTAATTTTTATGATTTAATGAAGTATTAGTTAATTTAAAATTGTGTTCTTTTTTACTTTGTATGTTTATTTATGCTTTAGATTAGTATTTATTATGTTTTATATTAATACTTTATTCATGTTAAATTTGTTTTTTTATTTATGTGATAGATTAATATTTATGAATGTTAGTATTTTATCTATGTTAGATTTGTTTTTATTTATGAGTTAGATTAGTATTTATGTATGTATGTTTTAGATTAGTATTTATTTATGTTTTAGATTAATATTTTATTTATGTTAGATTTGTTTTTATTTATGTGTTAGATTAATATTTATTTGTGTTTTAGATCAATGTTTTATTTATGTTAGATTCGTTTATGTGTTAGATTAATATTTGTGTATGTATGTTTTGGGTTAGTATTTTATTTATGTTAGATTAGTATTTTATTATATTAGTATTTATTTATATTTTTATCGCTTTGTATTTATTTTGCTTTCTAAGGTTGCATAATGAAATATAAATTATCAATGCGGTGCCCTTTTATCCGAGCGTAAACGGGGCCAGTATCAGGCGTAGTGATAGTGGTTGGGCGTTTACTCTCGGATAAAGGGGCCTTTAAAATCTACTCGCACTTATAACCAAATTTTAAATTGATCGTCACTTTAATCCGGAAAGTTTAATAGTAATAAAGCAGTAATTATTAAAGTACCAATTTTGGGCGGTGTGGGGTGCTAATCATTCCCCATCCATAATCGACTCCCGAACCCAACAGTTTTCAAATCTTTGGTTTTATGGCGTCCGGCCTACCTAAGTGGCCGGTGGCGACTCTCTTTCTTCAAATAAAATACGATATTTTTAAAACCCCACGGAATAAATATTTTAATACCCGAAAAACCACAAACACTTCGAAAACCCGTTTTTTAGACGGACATCGCTACAGGTGTTAGATCTTTGTAACGTGCGACATACTTTGCTTGGATGAGATTGTGAAATTCGATGGGCCACGACATACATTTTATTTATCCTGATTACTGTACAGGATACGGTTTGCTACACACTACAGAACAAATGTATAAATTACACAGAAGATGATGTAGATTTACAGATTTGCAGAAAGTGGGAAATCTATTGATTCCGTTTTGATGTCCCTACCTATACTCATTTGCTGCATCAATTTTTATTCATATATTTTATATAAAATGTTTTCATTCAAAGTGTGGTAAAATCTAGTATTTTGTATTGAGATTTAAGAATTATATTTTAAAAAATTATAAGAATCAAATAAATTAAAATTGCAAGTTCAAATTAGACATAATCTCCCTAACCCTAAAATTAATTGTACAATCAAATAAATTCTCAAACTTACAACATCTTAAATATTGTAACAATAATAATTCTAATTAAACTTAATAATTCTAATTAAACTAATACCCAATTAACATGAAATAATACGAAAGTTGATTTCCATTAAAAAGACAGAGTTGGTCGAACTTATTTGAATTTCAATGTTACTTATTTTATTTTGGGTATAAATGTTTCTTCATTTGACCGCTATATTGGGAAGATATAATCATTTTCGACCAATAATTAATTAAAGAAACCATGATTAATTACCAGTTTAATTATTTGGAGGGTCAAATTTGGCTTACCATTTGGGCTTAATATTATCTAATTTAGAGCATAAAAGTCAGAGAAATAGTTTCCGACTTTTAACAAATTAAACATGAATTCCTTTATATTTGTTAAAAAATAACTTGTAAGAAGCCCCTCAAATTTTGAAAATAAATTAATTAAACCCTTGATTTGTTTGCACTCAAATAAGTCTTTGAACTAAATAATTAAATTGGATCAAAAAAATTAATTTCTTAGAGCAAGAATTTTAATCAATTAAGTTCTTTGACCAATTTGACCATTAAATCTTGACAGTTTTTTTGAATCTCTTGGTGTAGTGTGTGTGTCACAGTGTTTCCACTTGACATTTTTAGTATTTTATTTTATTTTAAAAATTCTAAAAAATTATAAAATTTATAAAAAAATATTTTTTTAAACAATCTGTAAATGCAACATGATAGAACTGTAGTGTATCATGTGGCATTAATATCTAAAGAAAAAAATTGTCAAAATTTAATAGTCAAAATTAGTTAAATGGCTTAATTAATTCAATTTCTTGGTTCAAGGGCTTAATTGATTCAATTTCTTGGTTTAAGGGTTTAATTAAGTGTAACAAAAGTTTAGGGGCTTAATTGATTTTTTTCTTCAAAAATTCAAGGGCTTCTTGCACCTATTAGCCTATATCTATATATCATACAGTGGTGGTAGAAATTTCTTATTTCTACAAGCGCCTTAGTTTTAGAGTTTTAAAGATTTAGTTTAGGGTTTATAATTTTAGAGGTTTAGGTGTATGTGTTTAGAATTTACGCTTTAGAGGTCAATGTTTAGGTTTTGGAGTAATATGTTAGAGATTTAAATTTTAACTTATAAACCCTAAATTTAACCCTAAATGCTAAATTCTAACAACAGTCCCTAAACCTCTACATCTAAATCCATAAACTAAATCTCTAAAACCTGAAACTAATGCGCTTATGAAAACAAACAAGTTTCAATCGCTAGTGTATGGTATAATTACTCTATTTTAAATGTTAGCCTTTTGGATATCATTTTTTGGATGAGTCTAGAACGGGCGAAGCACACCGCTGAACACCACTAACGCAATACACCGCTGAACACCATTAATTTTTAAATGACTTTTAAATGATTATTAAAAATCTCAAAGGCTTGACATGTAATTAATCATATTTTAAAACAAAATTAGAAGAAAGTATTCCATGAAGTAATCTTACAACATCATCCATAGTCTTACCCAATTAAATAAAATCACATCATCTTTATTTTCTACGAAATATTTTATTATAAATTAAAATTTACAAATCTTCGTCTTCTTCCGCATGCCCCATATATTAATTCTAATAAAATCCTTAAAATAAAATAAAATAAAAAAACACCAAAAACTTAACCCACGAATCAAAAGAGACAAAAATAAAATAAGTAATTTTAATATATTAAAAACCCTAGGATTAATATATTGGTTTGAACTAGGAAACAAATTAATTAGAACATCCTTAATCTGGATCAACAGAAGCTTTTACAGATCTTCCTCCTGGAAGCTCCAATGGATCCCTCGAGAAGCCAATTCTGCTGCTGACTTACTTGCCAAAGAGGGTATTAATCGATCTTCATCCCTTCTGTGGATCGCTGAATGATCACTTTTCCTCCTTTCTTCATCCCTGATGTTGGTTTACTCATCTCTGCAAGTGACTCTCGAAGATACTACGTTGTCCAGAGGGCCCTTCCAGTGTTGTAGTTTTATGTGAAAAATAAAGATGATATAATTTTATTTAATTGAGTAGGATTATAGTTTAGGCGGTAAAAATAGTTTATGAAATAATTTTTTAATTTTATTTTAAAATATGATTAATTACATGTCGAATCTTTGAAATTTTTAATAATCATTTAAAAGGTATTTAAAAATTAATAATGTTCAGCGGTGTATTACGTTAGTGGTGTTCAACAATATTCGTCGTTCGTTTTAAAATTTTCCTTTTTTTTTCTTTTTTTAATAGGAAAGCATCATTTTTTATGAAAATGCCAGCTAGCTCTTCAATGAAAAACAGGAAAAAAACATAGCCAAATAGGAAAGCATCATTTTAAAATATTACCGTTTTGAAAGTTTTCATTTTAAAATATTAGCATTTACGATTATTTTGTATGAATAAATAATTATTTTTGAGAAAAATGAATATTAAAATTTTTTTAGTTTGAAACTAATTATAACATAAAATTAATGATATTTAAAATAAATAATATAAAAATACGCATTATGAGTATTATATTTGTAAAATATATAAATAATTTTAATAATAGAAAATAGAAAAATATATTTTGAAATTAACTAAAATTATATTTTAAAATAATTTTTGAAAAAAATTAAGTTATTTGTTTTAAATTTCATCAATTTTCTTTTTATAATTATTTTTAAACTCATAAAATTATAATATCCTAAGTTTTTTAAAAATAATTTTATCCAAACAAAATAATTAAATTCCCATTATTTCATAATGTTAACATTTTGGATAAAAAATTATCCAAAATTTTAAAATTTCTCATCCAAATACACCCTTATTTTTTTACATTAAGCTAACATTCTTTTTTTTATTAAACATTAAGCTAACCTTCTCTTAGTTAAAAATTACATAAAAATTGATAATCGTTTTTTTCAGATCTAAATCAAAATTGTATACGACACAAATAATATATGTTTATAACATGACTCAAATTTAAGTACTCAATGTCCTAAGATTTCAACTTTAATTAGCACTGTTACATTAGCTATTTTCTTAATATATTAAAATCTAAAAGTTTTGTTTAATTAAATTTTAATTTTTATTAACATGGTTATACTATTCAAAAGATCGTGAATTCAAGTACTTTTAATTACATATTATAAAAAAAAAACTTCAATACACAGTCTGTATAAACTTTAGTTTACACAGACCTTTTAGTTTTAGGGGTTATGGGTTTAGTTTAGGGGTTTGAGTTATAGGGATTTGAATTTAAGGTTTGTTAGTTTAGAATTTAGGGTTTAAGGTTTGGGGTTTAGTTTTTTAGGATTTAAGTTTAATTTTAATTTATAGTAAAAATAGGTAAGCTTGTGTAAAATTTATTTTACATGTGTATCAAATTTAAACCCTTATAAAAAAATATAAAATTATTAGATTTATTTATTATCCATTGTAAAGGATGGGTCATATGGTATGCTAATTGACAAAAGACAATTTTGTATAAACTTCAATACACAGTCTATATAAACTTTAGTTTACACAGACCTTTTAGTTTTAGGGGTTATGGGTTTAGTTTAGGGGTTTGAGTTATAGGGTTTTGAATTTAAGGTTTGTTAGTTTAGAATTTAGGGTTTAAGGTTTGAGGTTTAGTTTTTTAGGATTTAAGTTTAATTTTAATTTATAGTAAAAATAGGTAAGCTTGTGTAAAATTTATTTTACATGTGTATCAAATTTAAAACCTTATAAAAAATATAAAATTATTAGATTTATTTATTATCCATTGTAAAGGATGGGTCATATGGTATGCTAATTGACAAAAGACAATTTTGTATAAACTTCAATACACAGTCTGTATAAACTTTAGTTTACACAGACCTTTTAGTTTTAGGGGTTATGGGTTTAGTTTAGGGGTTTGAGTTATAGGGTTTTGAATTTAAGGTTTGTTAGTTTAGAATTTAGGGTTTAAGGTTTGGGGTTTAGTTTTTTAGGATTTAAGTTTAATTTTAATTTATAGTAAAAATAGGTAAGCTTGTGTAAAATTTATTTTACATGTGTATCAAATTTAAAACCTTATAAAAAATATAAAATTATTAGATTTATTTATTATCCATTGTAAAGGATGGGTCATATGGTATGCTAATTGACAAAAGACAATTTTGAGGATTTTGAATTGATTTATCAACAGCACAACAGATACAGTCTTGTAATTATCTCAAACTTTAGGGGGTTTTCTCCACTCTTCCTTTTATAAAACCATCCTCCCCCCTAAACACTCGTCCCTCCCTCGAAAATCTCTATATATATTTTTCTCAATCGAATCGAAACCCGAACAAATCAAATACTCCATTCGATTTTTCTTAATTTTCCCGGAAAATGTCTGCGGGGCTAGGAAAATGCAGCAAAATCCGCCACATTGTGAGGCTCCGCCAAATGCTGCGGCGGTGGAGGAACAAGGCCCGCATTTCGGCCGGCCGCAGCCTGTCCGATGTGCCGGCGGGACACGTGGCGGTCTACGTGGGGACGAGTTGCAGGAGATTTGTGGTGCGCTTGACGTACCTGAACCACCCCGTCTTCAAGAAGCTCCTTAACCAAGCCGAGGAAGAGTACGGCTTCAGTAACCAAGGCCCATTGTCGATTCCCTGCGACGAGTCCGTTTTCGAAGAAGTGATTCGGTTTATTTCCCGTTCGGATTCGGATCGCTCCGGTCGGTTCGTAAACATCGAGGACTTCAAAGGGTACTGCCATTTGTGGACCGAATCCCGATCTTTACTTCATGGGTTCGCTGAGAAAACAATCTGGTAATTCTGGAAAAACAGAAAGGAAAAGGGCTTCGATTCGCTCCCGGGTTTATTTTACTCAGTTCTGAGTTAGCTCGAGTGAAAAACTAATCACACATTTGTTGAAACAAGTGAGTTGGCCGAGTTAAGAAGGTGGTTTACTAATTCATGGTGTTGTTTTTATTTAATTTTTTAAAGGCTTAAAGGTAAAATAGGTATCTAAAGTATATCTTTTTTAAATTTTAGTTGCCTAAAATGTTTTTTTTGTAAAAATACGTGTTCAAAGTTTTTAAAAATAAAATTTTAGGTGTCTGCTTTTAAAAAAAGATAAAAAAAAATCGCCATCCATTTAAAATGCAACACGTGTCATTTTTAATTTCTTTAAATTATATATTTTTTAATAATTTAAAAGTTTACAAAAAAAATCTTGAATTTTTGAAACTTTCTAAAACAGTCCCGAAATCCCTAAATCCTAACCCCCAAAATTGTCACTATTGTCGTCGCTGTTTGTCGTCGTCGACCCCTCGCTTTTGATTGTCGGAGTCATCCGACCATTTCTCCTCACTCGTCGTCACTCGACATTAAACGTCGAACGTGAAATACCCGCTCGATTGGCACACCGTTTGTCGATTTCCGACGACGGTGAGTGACGGGAAATGGTCGGCTGGGCCCGGCAATCGAAATGGTAAAGTCAGAGATGGTGGCCGTCGATGGCAGTAGTGACAACTTGGGGTTTAAGATTTAGGGGGTTTTAGGGATTTAGGGACTGATTTGAATATTTTTATAAATTTTGGGATTTTGTTAAATTATTAAAAAATCAATATCCATGCCACGTGTCGAGTTTTAAATGGATAACGATTTTTTTTAACAGCCGACACCTAAAATTCTAACTTTTAAAATTTCGGGCACCTATTTTTTCAAAAAAATATTTTAGACACCTAAAGTTCAAAAATAATATTCTTTGGACACTTATTTTTCATTTAAGCTTTTTTTTTAATTGTTTGCAATTGATTTAAATTGGGGGCAAACTGAACTGAGTCAATTATATGGAAGCTCCGGAGAATGCATGGAGATGGCAGAAAAAGGTGGGTGAGTTATCCACGGAGTCGTCCCGGGTTCAAATCGGACTGGAGGCACGGCAAAAAGATCGAGGCTTTGAGACTATTTAGCTCGTGAAGAAGAAGAAGAAGAAGAAGAGAAACAAGTGGTTTTTAATTAAAAATCACTGTTGTAAATTCTGTGATTTATTTGATTGATGAAGGGGAAAATGCACAGATATTATTCCATCAATTATTTCCATTATTGGACCTTTAATCTAAATTTTTGTTTTCTTTTTTTAATTTTATAAACTTTATTATTATATTGATGGAGTTTGTGTCACGAAATCAACTCAATTAATAAAAAGATTAGAAAATACATTTTCTAAATAAAACAGTCATATATTATTATTTTAGAATGAACACATTTATTTATGTTATTAAACTTTCAAATTATAAAATGAATATTCCCTCCGTTCTACTAATTGTGTTACATGTTAACTTTTTACGGAGTTTTATGAAGAAAAAAAGTTATATGGTGTAAAATAATTAAAATGACAAATTTGCTCTTAGAAATTTAACTTTTGTTTTTGATGGAAAACTAAAAAAAATAAAAAAGTAAATTTATTTTATAAAAAGTTTGTTAAATTTTTTAAAGTGACAATTTGAGTAAGACAATTTTAAAATTAAAAAGTGACAATTTTACTGGAACAATGGAGTACTAAACTTCTTATTATATTGTAAAATGGACACCATATCATTATTGCCATTAATCATTTGCTCCCTTAAGCTGTAACTAAAATTTTATTTTGATATTTTTTTAATATTTCTAATAATAATTAAAAAAAATAAAAATATTTGTAAAAATATATGAAAATTCATAACTTAAAATTATATTTTAAAAATAATAATCGTGAACTAAAAAAACTAAAATTCTTTAGTACTTGTTTAATATTTTTTCCATCAAAATTTCCGTTGAGATTGAATCTCTCAAACGAACAGCTAATGGCAGCGGAGTCTCCCACTTGGGACATAGAGGCGGACCCTCATGAACGCATGTAAATAGGGGTGTATAAAAATATCCAATTCAAAATTTTGAAATAATAAAGAATTTTTTACTATGTTAGGGTTAAATATTATTTTGCTCCTTCCACTTTTGATTGTAGTCTAATTTAACACAATTACTTAACATTTTGATTCTTTCACGTTCTAATTTTATTTTATTTGATCTCTTAACATGTTTATGTTTATTTTGTCTTAGTTTTGTCATTTACTTATTTATTGTATTATTATTATTATTTGATCTCTTAACGGGTTCAAATCGCTTTGTCTACAAGGTATATGTACATTGTCAAAGCATTAAGAATATCTATGAACAGATATTACCTTGTAATCACCTTTAGACTATTAAAAATATATATTTTTGACCAAAAACCGTAAGGGCCAAACCATGAATTCAAATATAGTTTAAGGACTACTTTTTTGGTTAAACCTTTAAAATTTACTTAGTAAATAACTAATATATCTCAAGGATATCTCAAGGGAGTTTATGGGATTTTGTTCAAATCAGAGGGGCTAAATGAATATTTTTTATACCATAAGGGGTAAATGTATTTTACACACAAAAAAATAAATCAGGAGGTGAGTGTCTTTTACCTAATTTATATTTGCAAAGTTGAGTATAATTAATTCACAACTCAACAATTACTCTACCTCAAACTAAATCAGTAAAAATTAGCTAGAATCTCAAAAAAAAATCTAATAAGTGGTCTCAGTAAAAAAAAATGGTGATTTGGAACAAACATACAAGCTAAACTACCAGAGCAAAGTAAGATATGTCGGTTGCCATAAGGATAGAGCTAGGAGCTTCATGACGAACATAAAAGTGATATCCGTTAGTCAACTAATAGTTTTCATTTATGAAGTCGTAATTTTTAGATTTTATGGGTACCCAATCCGATTATCTATTATTATTTTTATTTTTAGATTATTAAGTCTTTCTAGTTAAAAATTAAAATATTTTATTCCCGAATATTTTACTCTAATTTTTAAATTACGTTCTTTTTTGAATAGTTGAAGGTGATTACAAAGTAGTATCTATTCATATATATTCTTAACCTTTTGACAAAGCACACACCTTGCAGACAAAACGATTGAACCCGAATCTCCTAGTATGAAAATCATCCACTTTTTCACTGAGACTACTTGTTGAGTTCTTTAAATCACATTCTTAAATATCTTATTCTCATTATAAGTACATGACTTTATGTTTTTATCTTTAGTTGTGTGTTTTTTTTTTTGGACTTTTAAGTTTTATATTTTGATTATGTAATTTGGATTTAAACTTTATGTTTATATTATGTCATTTTGTAATTTGAACTTCTAAATTTTAAGTTTATAATTTTGAATTACTTTAAACTGTATGTTTGTAAAAAAAATGTACAAATTTAATTTGGGTACCATGTGACCCAAAATTATGGGCACCCAGTGTTCACGGGTTGAGACACGAGCCGATATCTTTAGTATCCGAAAATTTGAGTACCCGATTATGAACATCCATACTTCTAGTTAATATTATATTCCCTTATCAAACACCATAATCTAACATTCCGGCCAAATCAATCAAACAAGGTATTATAACATTCTCCAAAATATTAGGCATAATATCAAAAAATGTCAATAACATTTGACTGAATAGTCACTTTAGTTCCTATTCTTTTTTTTTTGAAGCAATTTAACCCTTAATATTTTATTTTGGGTCAAAATGGCCCATCTACGAATGAACACCGTTAGTCAACTAACGATAAACAACTTGAAATGACTTAACATAATGACACGTCAGCAGAAAAATAATTTTATATTTTATAAAATTTTTTTTTGACTGAAGTGACATCCTTTCAAGTCAACAACTTCGTCTGTATGATACTGCTATGTAGGTTTGTCACATTATTTCAAGCCATTTATTGTTAGTTAACTAAAAGTTTTCATCCGTATAAGGGTCTTTTGACCCAAAATGAAACATTGAGGGCAAAATTGCTTCAAAAAAATAATAAGGGTCAAAGTGACTATTCAACAAAACGTTATGAGATTTTTTGTCGTTATGCTAAAATATTATTACGTAATCTTATTTTTCGTACACCAAAGTCACCCTAAAACTTTATAATATCAAATATTAATATCTAATTATTTTTATTAAATTTAAGCCTTCAATTGCTGTTACTAATATATCTCCATTTGGTATGCTCTCTAAAGAGGTAAACAATTGACTATATAATGTATTCCATTTTAATAAGTTAAAATTACTCTTTGAGGAAGAGGATCAAACTTCCAGCAACATGACTAAAGGATGAAATAAAAAATTACCATGTTATACTTTATGATTATGTTTAATTATGTGTAACATAAAAAAAAATTTAAACTCAATAAATAACCTCAATGATATGAATGATTTATTTATTTTTTATAACTCAAGTTCGAGCAGCATTGGTTACAAGAATAGACTTATAAAAGAAATGTTGAAGAAAAATGAATAGTTGAACAGCTGGTACGCTCGCCTCTGCCCCTCAGTTTCACCGGGGAAAAAGTTAAATGACCCAAGGCCCAAGGTCAAAGGCAACGTCTTTATAATTAGGCCCAAACATGTCTATGGGCTACTAGGATGCCTATAGTTGGGCGTTGGCCATTGTCCTGACCCTATGACAGGAGAATATTTAATGTGTTAGAGAAAAAAAAGGAACAATTTATTTTTTATTAAATAGTGTTATAATAATATTTTCAGAGCAAATATTGAGGTTTGAACTCACACTGAATAAAGAGGATGAGCATTTATAAATACTAGACCAATTAGTAGATAAAAAAAATAAAATGTTATTAATGAAAATTTTTAAAGATAGAAAAATATTTTAATCTTTATAATTAATTTGATTTGATTTAATAGTTTAAAATGGTGTACAACTAAATGATTTTTTTGTTTAACCACCGATATCTAATTTATTGGCTGATTAATTCGGATCGGGTGTTTGCAAAGGCCATTATGAGGGCGACTCTCCTAATTCAATTTGCTCTATTCATAGCGTTAAAATTCAAATCCTTGATCTTGCTTATAAAGTCTAATGTCTCATTACACTTGACCAAAAAAAATGACTTTTAAACACTTGTATACTAAAATAAAAAAGGGCCAAAGAAAATGATAGATTCATGTGAACATCTAAGTAGATGTTTTTTTAATAGATATAAGTATTAGATGTTAAATAAATACTCAAATACTAAAAAATAAATCACCCCATATTACACCTTTTTTAATCATTTTTCAAGTCCATCTTAAAGATAGGATATTAGCTTACGGATAAAGAGGAAACTCGGAGAAGTTAGAGATTCTATATATTAAAAAACAATAGGTATGAGATACGGCATGTTTAATGTATGATTAAAAGATGGTAATTTTTAAAATTTGTCTTAGAATTTAAAATATTATACTTTTTATAATATTTTAAGTTTAATTTTTCGTTTTAAGTTTTTTGACAAGTATCGATATTTAGTTTTTTTGATAACATTTTAAGTTTTTTTGACAAGTATCTATACTTAAAAAATAAGTATCGATACTTGTAAAAAATAAAAAAATTAACTTAAATTATTATCAAAAAGTCTAATATTTTAAATTTTTAAATAAATATTAAAATTTATTATCTTTTAACTGTATTATAAATTTACCCCTCCCAAAAGTACATCTTCCAAATAATAACGAAAAGGCAATATTTGTGAAAATGGTGGGGGGTAAAAAAGTAGTGTTGAATGTTGATGGCTTGGGGAAGTGTGGAATGGGAAAATAGAGTAGGGAGAGAAAAATCATTCCAACAAAGAGTTATGGAGGAAGTGATGGGCAAAAAGCCGTTAGCTATGATAATATGTTCAATGACTTTGGGGTCCCCAACCCCAAGTGGTATGATTCGGTTCCCATTTTTCCATCTCAACATTCCTGAGTACCAACAAAGCAAAGGCCTCAAAATTCCCACCACCGTATAAACCCCAAGGCGTATATTTTTGTTAAGTATGGCTCATATACTAGATAAATGACAGATATATTATATTTGTAACTTAATTGTATTGTCAATCTCATAATAAGAAAACAGTCGCTCATCGCTCTCGAGGACGTAAGTATATTGCCGAACCTCGTTAAAATTTCTTGTTCTTGTTTGTTTAATTCTTTGCTGATTATCCTGATTTCTCAATAATTTAGTTTGTAGGGTTTAAGATTTAAGATTTAAGATTTGAAATTAGGATTAGAGTGCCGGGTTTAATTTTTTAGTATTGTGATATATATATATATATATATATATATATATATATATATAAGGCCCAAAAGGGGGTAAAAAAATTTATTCAATTTATTTATAGGTTGAGATATTCATTCAGATTTTATAATTAATATAATCAGTTTATTATTTACTTGTAATTTAATCATATATCGTTCGAATTATGTGTATAATTTTACCAT
This sequence comes from Hibiscus mutabilis, assembly GCA_019671005.1. Classification (NCBI taxonomy): domain Eukaryota; kingdom Viridiplantae; phylum Streptophyta; class Magnoliopsida; order Malvales; family Malvaceae; genus Hibiscus; species Hibiscus mutabilis. The sequence continues at coordinate 34,066,885 of CM033742.1, forward strand.
ACAATTATAATAACTTGTAGTTTTAATAAAAAAAATTCATGTCTATTTTGAGATTTTATATATAATATATATGACAACTTTGTTTTTGGTAAAAATAGGAGAGCTAGGAGATATCACTTTGCTTGCAAGGGCTTTTCCCATCATTGTTTCAAATGCCTTCCCCTTTTTCTCCTTTTATCACCTACCAATTTTTTTAGTTTATGATAATTAAACTAGAGTCATTAATCAAAGTTGCTAACACATTTCTTAGTCTAAAATAAGCTAGAGAAAGATCACAACCAGACACCGCATAAAACTGTTTTTCCTAACCCTATTTTTCTCTGCAAATCCAAGTGCAGCGCCGCAACCCCCTTTACTTTGCCCTCTTAGCCGATGGTCGACTATCAATTTTAGTATTGGTTGTCGACCATCGAATTTATTATTATTTTTTATAAAAATCTTTGTCTTTGTAACATTCGTTTCATCTATCTTTGTGGCATAATTCCAGCATACTTTGGAGGTCGGTTGGTACTCGTACAGAGATTTTTACGGCGCTAATCTCTGATTTTGATTGTCAGTGATCTTAGAAAGATGAATCCCCACTCGGTTGATGGTTGGTTGCCAATGTAACCAGACTTGAGTAGCGGAACAATCTGCCTGATAGCTTGATTTGCTCACCACTCTTTTTTCACCATTTTAAAGCGTCTCATTTGGATAGAGACAAAGAGAATTTTTCTGAATTTTTGTATGCTAATCTCGATAGAAGTGTTTGCTTTTCTTTGCATCACTGTAAAAGACTTTTAGTGGATTTGTCTCTTTTTTCTCTTTTTGATGCATTGTATTGTATTATCTTTCATAATAATTAATAAAATTAAGATTTCATTGTTCAAAAAAAAAATAAACTAATAAAGCTATGATTAAAAAAAATTACTACATTAAGATTTACTAATTGATCTAATAATTAAAGATTTCATATTATTTTATCTTGTACATGTTCAAATTTTAATATCAAAATATAATATTTTTATTTAATAAAAAAATCTGCGACATTAATTTATCTAACGCATAATCAAGTTTGTTAATACAAATAATTTAGATTACATTTCACTGTTATCAAGGAAGACAATTCCTAAAAGAAAGACAAAAGAGACATTGGAGAAGGCGACGCCAATTAGTGGATAATCAAATTATTAATAAAAATGGCTCATATATATATATATATATTATATACAGGATACCAAAATTGGGCGACAAAATTATGAATTTAATAAAGCATGTAAAAGCATCTTTAATTATTCTTCTGAAATATACAACTTCTCCAATCGTACGTTTCTTCAATCTCCCATTACTACATATTTATTTATTTTATGAAGAGCTCACAACAATCACCACCGAATTCCGAATAATCAACATTTTTTTAATATCTGAGATTATTTATTTAATATCTACTACTTACAGGAATCTATCGTTTTCTGTGCTCCTTTTTCATTTTACAATTTGGATGACTTAATTAAATCTTATCTTTTGTAGCAGTGGGTTTTGGACAGGCGCGATAAGAATAATCGCACAGAGCCTAAAAAAGAGGACCTCAAAAATAAAAAACTTAAGTTAAATAATTGTAAAAAATTATAAATTTATATATATAATTATGTATATATATATAACAATTATCTAAAACTTTAAATATGCAAAAAGAATGACGCATTTTAAGTAAAAATATTTAATTTTTAGATGTTTATAAGTCAACTTTTTTGTTACTCAAGAGGATAATATAATAATATTTTTTCTATTAAGGTAATTTTATGGAAGAAAAACTTTATATCTCTTACCGATTATAAATTAAAGGCCGCATTTTAAAAATTACACAGGGCCCCCAAAATTTTTGAACCGAACATAATTTGTAGGATTACAACGACAGCTTGATTTATTCTTCTCCCTTGCTTAATTAATAGACAATTTGATGTTTAATTCCTTAGTATTTATTATAATGATCTAACCAAATATCATCAATTTATAACTTGAATGACCCGAATGAAAAATAACTCAAACTCGAAATTTACTCAAAATATTAAAACCCAGCTTGTAAATACATTATACATACAACATAGGTTTTGTGATTTTTATTTAATCCTCCGCTAGTTGCAAGTTGGGAGAGTATGTGATTGGGTAATGCTGCTTGAGTCCCGGGTAAGGGCAATCTTCCAGGCCTGCGTTTTAGGTCGTATCGATGAAAATGTTGTAGTAAATGACTAATCGTTTTCAGAATTTTCGGCACATGACGCACTCTTTTTCTTCCATATAGGATTAAGGAAGTTTTTTAATGAGACTATGATATTATTAATAAAATTATACAATATTCATCTTTCAAAAAAAAAACCCATGTATATACTACTAATATAATGTACATGACATTTGTACATATGATTGATACAGAAAATGACCAAAATATTAAGCGTCCACATAAGCTGATAAATCTAAATGGAGACACGACAAGATTGGTAGTGTTCAAATGTTTGGCAGACATGTTTAAAACATTGAATATTGTTTTTTCGGGGGTATTTATTTCTTAATCAACTAATAATCAAAACCCTGTGGTTAGCTTGTTATTTTCGGTTACATTTCTTTAGAAAAAGGCAGTCTATCCATTGAAGTTGTTGTTGGGTGGCTTTATTATCTCAGAATTATAAAGACCTTAATAATGTTTCAAAATAAATCTCAAGAAGTTAAGAATCAGATTAGATATTAATTAATTAATTAAAAACATGCCTTGTGAAAGAGGTCACAATATGTTATAGCTCTTTCTTTTATATCTTTCCAGTTTAATTGCATAGATATCAGTTTACATCAGAGAGAACTAAATTAATTCCATTTGCTAAAAAACTAAATTAACTTTATGACTAATATTTTCAGCGACAATCATCCTGGTGAATTATAGTCTAGAGTGCAGGGACGGAGTCAATATTGAATTGTGAAGGGGACAAGCTTTTAAATTTTAGCAAAAAAAATGAAGCATGGCATTGCCAATTTATAATTGTAAACTAGATTCTACCTCTATAAAATAGAGGTGAGTATTTGATCGAATTAGGTCAAATAATTTTGAGTTAGTTAATTGAAAATTCAAATTCTATACTCAAATTTTATTTAATTTTTTTCTAGACGAGTTTATGAAGTTCGAGTCGAGTCGAGTTGTTTGAGTTTATATTAAAATTTAATTGTAAACATTCATAATGTTATGATACTTATTTGTTACAATTTGAATGGCTTTCTATAACTATATGCAATGTACATATATATTCGTATTTTTTCATATGTGATATACATATATCAATTAGAGTTGAGGAACTCGACTCAAACTTAAAAAATAATCTATTAATCGTTATACATTTCGAGTTATTTGAGTTTTATTTTATAACTTAAAATTTATTTAATTTTTTAAAAATTAAATTTATAAAATTATGTTTCATTTCAAGTTGAATCGAGTTAAAAAATTAAATTTTTTTACTCATCCCTATCACGAAGGACTTGAATGCAATTTTCAATAAATTCTTTTTTATTCTCAAAGGGGAAAAAAGATGAATATTTATGTGGTTGGCATGGTGTGTGGGAATCCCATTATAATTTGTCGTGATGTGGAAGATTAATACAAGGCTTAAGGCTTTCACTTTCTCTCTGCCGACGCTGTCCGTTTCTGGGTTCACCGGGATTACATGAAACGGGGATCGTTTTCCTTGACACGTGTACCTCTTTTTTCCTTATTTTCCTCATAGGTCCCACCCGTAAACATAGGATTCCAGGCCCAGCACTGCAATGTAGGGACCACTTGTCTTTCTCGCTAATGTAGTTATGGCAATTTTACCATGATATCATTTTTTATTATTTATTTTATTTTGACATTCATGTAAAATTATTTCGTGATTTATCATTTTTTACAATAAAATTAGTATAATGAGTTTTATGTGTTTTTAATATTTTTTTACAGAAAGTAACGAAGTCTTCAAACCTTAAAAGAAATAAGAGCATATAGAACTCGTTATACCGGTATGATAAATCTCATTAATAAAATTTAAAAAATAAAACTCATAATACCAACTGGACGAGTTCATATAAAAATTGTTAGATAGGTAATTATTTTTTAGGGTATCAGATCTGAAAATAGTGCTAAAAGTAACCATATTTAGATAAAATAGTCTACTAACGGGGTTGGTTAAAGTGATAAACAGTTTAATATTGCTTAAACAAGTATTGAGTTTAAGGTCTTGTGTATGCAAAAAATCTCTGTTATGACGCACATTCGCTAAAGCTAAATGTACGAACCGGATTAATTTAGATTAATATAAACTAGGTTCGAATCATAGAACATATTATTGTGAGTAACATTTATGAATTTTGAGTATCAACCGTAAAATAGTAAATGACATCGAAGATAAAAATGTTAATTCAACTAGATCAGTATATATTTTTATCTTAATTTAAAATTTTGATATGATTAATTAAAATTTAAATGCAACTAGATTTGATCATGGTAATTATCTAAACCCGTAATTATCTAAACTAAAACATTAAATCCTTAATTTTGAATGACCTAAACTCGAAATGATGTAGAGTTGAAAAATCAAAACCTTAAACAATTTAAATCTGTAAATATCTCATATTTGAAATGATCTAAACTCTAAAAATAAAATAATCTAAACTAATAATTATCTAAAGTCCAAAATATCCAATCTCAAAAATAAAATAATTTAGACTTACAATAATTGAAATTACATAAAACAATCTAAATCCATAACTATCTCAAACACAAAATATCTAAAAAAATATCAATTTGAAATAGTCATTAAATAACTCAGCCTATATGCCATTTCAACACATAATAATAGGAAAATATTTTGATATACAAGCTTGCGTAAACTTTAGTTTATACAAGCCTTTCAATTTTAGGATTTTGGATTTAAGTTATGATTTAGGGTTTTAGCTTGTAGGGTGTAGAATTTAAGGTTTATAATTAGAATTTAAAGTTTAGGCTTTAAAGTTTAAGGTTTAGGTTTTAGTGTGTTATAGCTACGAATTTAGGTTTTATAGCTTAAATATAAAGCGTTGTGTAACAAAATATAACCCATAATAAAATAATAAAAGTTATTTTTTATAATCATTGACAATTAATCTATGTGTTTAAATTTGATATACAGGCTGTGTAAAATAAATTCTACACAAGCCTGTCTATTTCTACTATAAATTAAAATTAAATATAAACCCTAAAAAACTAAACCCTAAACCATAAATTCTAAACACTAACCTTAAATTCTAAACCCGACAACCCAAACTAAATTCTTAACCCTTAAAACTAAAAAATCTATGTAAACTACCGTGTATTAAAGTTTTTCCCTTAATCTATTACCCGACTAATCATATACATTTTAAGCTAATTGTAAAGTTATTAATACAAATTTCTGCGAGAAAGTTGTGATGTAATTTTCTCATGAATAGTTTTTTATACGTACGTTGATAAAATTAGGACATATATATTTCTTAAAAAAAACAAGGTTTTTAGTGGAGAGCAGCATTTACTGTAAGTGGGGTCGAAGATCAGCAACATTAAATTACATGTCCCAAATTTCAACGGTGGTGGAGATGGTGGTGATGCACGGCAGGCGACGGAGACGGTAGCAGACAAAACTTTGATTAATTAAAAAAATCCCTCATTATTAGCTGTATTGAGTGGTCCAAAGTCGTAACACTTACAAAACACCATTACACCAATATATCATATCCAATACACAGCTTTCCCAAATATCGCTTACAGCTCAGCTCTTGCTTCTACCATAAGATTTTTTTATTAAACTAACTCTATCTAATTAATTAATCAGTTAATTTAAATTCAATTTTACTGAGATCTAATATAAAATGATACTCTCAACTCATTTTTTTTATTTACAACGTCAGAATTCAAATTATATAAGACTTACTTATCACTCTTTAGCATAGTATTTTTTTGTTGCCCTCCCAATTCTCCAAGCTTTGGCCCTAACTAGTCCAACCCACGTCGCATATATAGTTTTGGTGTTAGAGTCTCCTACCAATTATTTTCTGCATACACAAGTCCTCAAACTCGAAATATGCTTAAGCGATACCAAACTGCTTATCACATGGATCAACCTTGTTATACTCTTTTAACATATTTAAAGTATATATACATTCACAATATTTAATATAATCTAATGTAATTATATGATACAATCATACAAATGTAATATAAAAAAACTAAAATACAAATACAAATACAAATACAAGTACAAATATAATACGATCATATAAGACTCATCACTCTTTACTTTTTATAAAAACAACTTTACTCTTTAAATTCGTTTACTTCCATTTAAAATTTTGAGATTCTTCTATTAAAAAAAATTGATATTCTATAATAATATTATGTCTAAAACCAAATTATCTTATATTTTCATTTAAACTTATAATATTATTTATTTCATAAAATTTAAAGTCGAGAATTCACTCAACGCGAAGCATCGGTAATAGAATCTAGTTTCAAGCGCAGGAATTGACCTTTTCTTACCTAATATGTACACATACATATATATAACCAGCAGTTGTCTTTAATTTTCATCTGTCATATTTGCAGAAAAACTAATAAACTCTTAAAGGTGATTGGTTTCGGAACATTTGCCTTCTTTGCTCGCCCAACTCCACCACCACCACTCCCGCCGCCATCGCCACCACTTCTTTCAGTTTCTAAAAAACCCCACAAAAAAAGAAAGGATCTTTATCTCTAAATCTCAACTGACACTCGTTTATTCATACTAAACTCACTCTACAAAGCTACATTTCTCAAAGGTAAGTCCAGTTTATCAAATAATGGCAGTTCTAAAATACACTCATTCACTTCATAGTTGATTCATTGCTTTAGTTTTTTGTTTAACTATCAACGGTCGGTGGTTAGAGCACAGTTGAACTGTGTATAGCGAGTAAAAACGGAAAGCACTTTGTTTTTATTATCTCTGCATTTACTTTGGTTTCTTTTGATTCCAATAAAGATGTTCGGTTTCGCCAAGAGTACAACGTTTCCTTCGAGATTTTTGTTGATTTTATTTTGTCGGTGAGGTTTCATGTGTTCGGATTGTGTTAGATATTTAGATTTCAACTGAAGCCATCGATGGACATGGTTTTGCTTGAGATTTCATTGACGGCTTGTCTTTTTCCATCACGTTTTTTTCAGACCCAAATCTACCAAACTCCTGTTTGTTCTTCTCCATTCCAGTAGTACAATCTGCTTTGTAGATTTCCAAGCTTGCAGCCCCCTCCTGTACTTTACATTCTGTTTGGTAGATGAGAAAATGTGGGATGAAAGAGAAGAATGTTGGATTAAAATTCGCAGTTGTGGACACAAATGTAAAATGTATGATGCTATTATAAAGTATGACACAAAATTAAGTACCAAGCTTCGGCATTCAGTTTATTCGATTTATTGTTCTTGATGATTTGACATGAGAGATCTCGGGTTTAGATTTTATATCTATTATGGTTTGGTTCTAATAAAGAAAACTTTGATTTTCTTACTGACTGCTGTGTAATAATTTGATTTGGTCAAAGTAGAAAAAAAATGAACTTTGAGCTTAGGATTCTTGGTGACAATTATTTGAAAACAATTAATTGTTTGGTGAATTCGCACCAGAAGCATTATTCTATCATGCATTGTTAAAGAAATGCCACCTAATCTGATGATTCCCATTTTTTTTTGTTTGTTTGTTTGTTATTTTCTCCGTGAATTTCTACAATTTGTTTCATGTTTCGTGTTTCCTGGACCGAATTTATGAAGCAATTTAGATGTCAGTGTCATCAAACATGTTTCTGTTCATAGTCTTTGAATGTGTTTTAAGGAAATTGAATTTGGTTTTAAATTGTTTCCTTTTCTATCAGAAAAAAGTATGTCGAAACCTATCCAAGAGAGTAATGTTCCTAATCCAACCTAAATAGAGTGTCTGCAATGTGTACTCCTAGTCATATACTTCGTTTCCGGGTTGGAGGGAGGATATGATGTTCAATTTTTCCTCACAAGTTATTTGGTCTTCTTGACATAGGCTATAAAGAGTTTAAGTAATGGACCGTCGTTGGCCTTGGAAGAAAAAATCATCCGATAGAGCTGATAACGCTGCTGCTGCGGCCGCTGCTGAAGCAGATGCCGCCACCGCTACTTTGGATTCAGCTGCAGCTCTAACCAATCAGGTAAATCTTTTATACTTGTTTAGGCTGTTACATTATTGATTTTAATTCGTAGTACATCATCTCCGCTTTAGCAGAGATTTGGACCTGCTTATCATCTAAACTGTTGAGCTGTTTTATCAGATACTGATTTCGTTGTGATTTTTTGTTGAGTAGGATACCTACCAAAAACCAAAGTATGTTCAAATTTCCGTGGAATCGTATTCACGCCTCACTGATTTGGAGAATCAAGTGAAAATGTACAAGGAACGAGTTCAGACATTGGAGGATGAGATTACGGATTTGAATGAAAAGCTCTCTGCGGCCAATGCAGAGATTACTACCAAGGAAGACCTGGTGAAACAGCACACTAAAGTTGCAGAAGAAGCGGTCTCGGGTTAGTTAGTCTATGCTCAAATTTCAAAGCCTAATGTAATATTTAACTTCCTCCAGCTAAACTTGGTCCGGATTTTTCTCAATCTGTGCTGTTGATTTTGCTGTAGGATGGGAAAAGGCTGAAGCAGAAGCCTTGGCATTGAAAAATCATCTCGAATCTGTTACCATTTTGAAGCTCACTGCTGAAGATAGGGCTTCACATTTGGATGGTGCTCTTAAGGAGTGCATGCGACAAATCCGAAATCTGAAGGAAGAACATGAACAGAAGTTGCAAGATGTCATAAATAGCAAAAACAAGCAATGTGAAAAGATTAAGCTTGAGCTTGAAGCTAAGATAGCTAATTTTGAACAAGAGCTCCGTATGTCTGAAGCTGACAATGCTGCAATCTCGAGGTCTTTGAAAGAACGTTCTAACATGCTGGTCAAGATTACTGAAGAAAAATTACGAGCTGAGACCGAGATTGAGCTTTTGAAGGGTAACATTGAATCATGCGAAAGGGAAATAAATTCCCTCAAGTATGAGCTTCATGTAGCTTCCAAAGAGCTAGAAATTCGTAATGAAGAAAGGAATATGAGCATGAGAACTGCAGAAGCAGCTAACAAGCAGCATATGGAGGGTGCCAAAAAGATAACAAAGCTAGAAGCAGAGTGCCAAAGACTGCGTGGTCTTGTGCGGAAAAAGTTGCCCGGGCCTGCTGCACTTGCCCAAATGAAGCTAGAGGTTGAGAGTTTAGGACGGGATTATGGAGATACTCGAATAAAGAGGTCTCCCGCCCGGCCTTCTAGTCCACACGTGCCCGCTGTCACTGACTTCTCCCTTGAGAATGCACAGAAATTCCAGAAAGAGAATGAGTTTCTCACGGAACGATTATTAGTAATGGAAGAAGAAACAAAGATGCTGAAAGAAGCTTTGGCAAAGCGTAACAGTGAACTACTGGCTTCTAGGAATCTGTGTGCTCAGACATCTAGCAAGCTTCAAACTTTAGAAGTGCAACCCGCCATCAGCAACCAACAAAGCAGCCCCTCAAAAGTTATTCAGATTCCTGAAGTTTACTCAACTCGAAATGCTAGCAATTCATCAAGTGTGACTTCTGTGTCTGAAGATGGAAATGATGATAAAAAAAGTTGTGCCGACTCGTGGGCAACAGGTGCGATCTCTGATCTCTCTGAGTTCAGGAAGGAAAAGAGTATTGAAATGTCAAATAGAACTGAAAATGCAAAGCACCTGGATCTTATGGACGATTTTCTTGAGATGGAGAAGTTGGCGTGTTCTTCGAATGATTCAACTGCAAATGGTGCAATCAACAATAATACATTGGAAACTGTTAATGGTGATGCTTCCGGAGAGATTTCTTGTATGGAGCTCCAGTCTGAAAAGCAGCTTGTTCTATCACCATCAGCCAACGGGACTACGAACACGGATTTGTCAGAAGTCTATCCTGAATCAGATGCAGACAAATTGTTTGTTATGAAGCTTCGATCGAAGCTCTCTATGGTGCTTGAATTAATGTCTAAGGATGCTGATGTGCATAAAATTCTTGGGGACATCAAACGTGCCATCCAGGATGCACATGACACCCTGAGCCAGCACTCTGTCAATGGTGTCTCTGAGGAAGCGGTGCACGAGTCTGGTGGCATATGCATTGGGCTGTGTTATCCGGAAAATGGTAGCTTAACTGAAGAGGATATCGCTATGCCCCCAGGTGATAAGGCGGCTTCTGAAATTTTGCAAACTATAAGTCGAGAACTAGCTGCTGCAATATCTCAGATTCATGACTTTGTACTGTCCCTGGGAAAAGAAGCAAGGGCATTTGACGACATCTCTTCTGATGGAAACGGTTTAAGCCAAAAAATCGATGAGTTGTCCATCACCTACAATGAGGTCTTATGCAGCAATATGAGTTTGGATGATTTCGTTTTCGATCTTTCTACTGTTTTAGCCAAAGCCAGTGAACTAAGGTTCAATGTGCTCGGCTACAAGAGTAGTGATGTGGAAATCAATAGTTCTGATTGCATAGATAAGGTTGTTTTACCAGAGAATAAGGTAAATCAAAACGATTCCCCAGAAGGAAGATATCAAAATGGTTGTGGCCACATTTCAAATCCCACTTCCAATCCTGAGGTTCCAGATGATGGAAACATGGTCTCGGAATATGAATCAAAACAAACGAGCAACATCTCTTTGGATGAGTTCGAGGAATTGAAGCTGGAGAAAGAAAACATGGCAATGGATCTTTCCCGATGTACTGAAAATGTTGAGATGACCATGTCACAATTACATGAAACAGAGAAGCTTCTAGCAGAAGCAAAATCTCAACTGGCTTCTGCTCAAAAATCAAACAGCTTGGCCGAGACACAGCTCAAGTGCATGGCAGAGTCATATAGGTCACTTGAAACACGCGCAGAGGAGTTAGATACCAAGGTGAACCATCTCATGGAAAAAATCGAAAATCTGGAAAATGAGCTTCAAGATGAAAAGAGAAGTCATCATGATGCTTTGGCCCGATGTAAGGAACTAGAAGAGCAATTGCAAAGGTAAGCTTCTACCAAGTCTTTGTTGTTCGATTCTATATGCCGGCGTATTTACATTTAACATAATTGTTTCCCATCACTTCTAGGAATGAGAAGTGTTCTGTTTGTTCAGCAGCCGATAATGACCTCAAGAACAAGCAGGTGAGACTATACATATTAATGTTAACAAATTCCGAATTAGCACATTTCGGTGTTCGATATGGTCATGATATTGATCAGTTAGGAATTCATTTTATACAGAACATTGAGTTCTACAAATCATTCATCTATGGTTCTAATTTACTTCCACGATTAACATCATGGTTTTTCCGGCTTTAAATCGTTGATAGGCCTTATCAAATTTGTTGACCACAGGACAAAGAATTAGCTACTGCGGCGGAGAAGCTAGCGGAATGTCAAGAAACCATATTCCTTCTTGGCAAGCAATTGAAAGCTCTCCGCCCTTCGACCGATAAGATGGGATCACCCTACAATGAGAGGAGTCAGAAGGGTGAAGGTCTCCGCGAAGATGAACCAACTACCAGCTGCGTGAACTTGCAAGACTTCGATCAGGCGGAGATAGACACTGCTGCATCAGGCAGCGAAATCCGAACTGGTGCGGAATCCCCTGTGGAGTCATTTAACACACCGTGCAGCCCTTCTGATACCGAAGCAAACCTTTTGAGATCACCGGTCAGTTCGAAACACAGGTCTACCATGTCAAGCACTTCATCTTCGACTTCTACCACAACACCACCGGAGAAACATTCGAGAGGCTTTAGCAGATTCTTTTCCTCCAAAGGAAAGAATGGTGTTTAAGCCAGCGTTTCATGGACATAAAAATACCTAAATATTTATTTTACTTGTTTTCCTCCAGAGCTGTGTTGCACATGTACAGACTAGTTTACTTTTTATTATCTAATAATTATTTTTATTTAATGCATAAATAATTTAAATATACAAAGACAAAATTTTCTAAATTGAACAATTTCCAATAACAATTTGTGTAATTATATAATAACAAAAATTATATATCTACAATATTTAGATGACAAATATTAAATAATAAAAGGTGGACATATCAAAGAATAATAAAAATCTAATCTTTGTGAACCTAACAAATGGTTCTAATAGAAAATAGATAATATTTATCTTAAGAGGCTTGAATGATCTTTATATCTATTTTATGATATATGTTTAAAATTATCTATCATGATAATATTATCTCTGATGTTCAAATTTAAATTCTCATTTTCTCGGAATAAAATAAATGAGGAAAATATTATCAATCCCAATGTCATCTCCATTGTCCATGTACACTGTCAAATAGGGCTCTATCTCCACACTAAAATCATTTTGGGTTAAATTTATCAAAATAGCACTCAAAGTCTATATTTCTTTGTATAGCATAATTACAGTGAATTAGTCATGTACGGCGAGTTTGAATAAATTTTTTTTAATTTTTTTTTGTATTTAACTTAATTAATTAGTTAACAGATAATTAATAATTCTAATAGGAATTTGCCCTACATGCACGACGAGTTCCACTTAATCTTTTTAAAATCAAATATTTTTACTAAAGGACGAAAAATTCATTTTTTTAACTTAATTAATTAGTTAACAAATAGATTAATAAATCCTAATTAGAACTCGCCCTGTATGCATGACTTACACTCTAGCTAGGCATATATAAGCTAATATCAACATCATTTTTTGCAATTCATGGAGTTAAATATCAAAGTTGGTTTCTAATAGTTCAAATTATTTTTATTTTCGTTCTTCAATACATTGAAGATGCGAAGTGGGTTCTTAATAATTTTTTTTCTAGATTCAGAAAAAAAAATTAAGTGGAACTAGCCTAGCATGTACGGCGAGTTCCAATAAGAATTTATTAATCATCTGTTAACTAATTAATTAAGTTGAAACGCGAAAAAAATTATTTTTTTTATGCTAGACAGGAAAATGTAGTCTTGTGAATGCTATTTCGGTAAATTTGACCCAAAATGGTGCTAGTTTGGAGATTGACCCGTCAAATAGGACTCAACAATATCTGGTTTGATTGAGCTCTAATTCTACCTTTAGTCCATGTATTCTTCAGAATTTTAAAATTTAACCTCTCTGTTTTCAGTTTTATAAATTTAGTGTCTCTACTCGTTTGATTTTAAAAATTAAACTTGTTTGATTTAAAATTAGGGTTTTGCTATACGCAGCCCTCATGGCTGAATATAAGAACCAACAAGATTCCTATCATTAATGGCTATTTTACTTTTCAATAGAATCTATTAGAATGTAATTAATTTTATTTCTAAAAAATTGTACTCTATTACTTTAGGGTGTTTAATATAAATATATCATAAATCATAAATCCTAAAACCCTAAACAATAAACCCTAAACCCTAAACCTAAACTATAAACACTAAACCATAAAACCCTAAACATTAAATATTAACCCTAAACCCTAAACACAATAAGTCCTAAACACTAAACCCTAAACCCATAAACAACAAAACCCTAAATCCTAAACCCTAAACCCTAAACCATAAAACCCTAAACATAAACCTTAAACATAAGCCTTAAACCCTAAAACCACTAAAACCTAATCGTAGACCCCAAAAAACCTAAACCCATAAACCCCAAATCCTAAACCTTAAACACTAAAACCTAACCCCCTAAAACCCTAAATCCATTTAGGTGAGTATTAATTGCATTGAACACCCTAAATTAATGAAGTACAACCTTTTATGAATGTAATTAATTTCATTTTAATATATTCCATTGGAAAGTAAAATAGACATTAATGATAGGAATCTTGTTGGTTCTTATATGCAACCACCTGGGCTGCGTATAGCAAAACCCTTAAAATTAAAATCCAATTGATAATGTTGTTAATTGACTTCCATTAAATTTGCATACATATGTTCTCGATTAGACTTTAATTGCCTTTGAATGTTAAAATGACGACTCATTCAAATTCAACAAAAATCCATCAATAATGTTATCAATTGGACTATAATTTTCAAATTAAAAAAGTATAGGGATTAATTCATGAAATTAAAAGAAAATGGAGTAAATTTAAAAGGTTCAAAGAGTACAAGGACTAAGAACATAATAATTAAAAGGTTCAAAGAGTACAAGGACTAAGAACATAATAAACCTTTCATTTTTTTTTGACGAATAAAGAGAGATCCAGCTAAGGGTATTACAATGCTTAAATCACACTAAGCAATATATCATCATGAAGAGTAGTTAATAAAATATCCGGATGATTGCAGAAAATATAAATCCCTATCTTAGAGTTCCATGCCAATCTAGTCAAACCGTCCGCTACTTTAATACCTTCTCGAAAGACATGGTTCACAGTATCATCCCAGTTTTGATATAACAATTCCATGATATGTTGCAGAATCGTCGATGAACTTACTCGTAAGGACTTTTGTTGTAGTGGTCTCACCACCTTTATATTATCGAATTTTAAAATAATACGATGTTTATTTAATCTCCAAGTGTGCCACAAGCCATTATAAATCCTTCATAACTCCGCTTCAAGTACATCGTCCATTATCATCTCGAATCACCAGGCTCACCTCGTTTGCACACCACGCACCATCCGTATTGACCTCGGAGCGGAACAATGCCATGGTTGAATCTGAAATAGATTAATAAGAAAAAATCCACATTTTGTTGAAACACTCAAATAGGAGAAATTATATCATGAGTTATTCCCGCCATGTCATTGTAGCGATATTCATTTTTCGTTAAAAAACGGGTTTCAATGTATTTGGGTGTCTTTCGGGTATTTTAAAAATATGTATTCCGTGGGGTTTTAGAAAAATCGTATTTTATTTTAAAATGGAGTTGCCACCAGCCACTAAGGTAGGCCGGACACCGTAAAAACCAGAGATTTAGAAAAATGTTGGGTTTAAGAGTCGGTTACGGATGAGGAAGGATTAGCACTCCCACACCGCCCAAAATTGGTACTTTAATAATTACCGCTTTATTAATATTAAACTTTCCGGATTAAAGTGACGATTAAATTAAAATTTGGTTATAAGTGCGAGTAGATTTTAAAGGCCCTGTCATTCGAGAGTAAATCGAAAGACCACCATCACTACGCTTGATACTGGCTACGTTTACGCTCGAATAAAAGGGCATCGCATTGACAATAATATATCCGAAATGCAACTTAAAACATGGAAAATATAAATAAATACAGTGTGATAAAAATATCAATAAATACTAATATAATAAAATATTAATCTAACATAAATAAAATACTAATCTAAAACATACATAAATAAATATTAATCTAACGAATAAATAAAAACAAATCTAACATAAATAAAATACTAATCTAAAACATTCATAAATATTAATCTAACACATGAATAAAAACAAATCTAACATAAATAAAATATTAATCTAAAACATAAATAAATACAAAGCATAAAATACTAATATAAAACATATCAACTAAAAATAAGAACAAAATTAAACAACATAAATAAAAAATATACCTAACTAGGTGCCCGAACCCCGACTGACTTCCACCGAGATCTACCACGATCCCTTCAAAATTTAACTAGATCGGATCCAAAATAAGACCTTGATCGAACCGGTTAGGACCTGGGCATTGCCCCGGTCCTTGGCTAGCTGGGAGCCTAAGCCTCCTTATTTGGCCATGCCACTACCGGCTCTCCTCTGCTGCCCTCAATTGCTCTCCCCATGCCTTTATTTATAGGCAAATGAGGGGGGGTTTAAGGGTGACGTGGAGCACTAAGCTCTACGCATTGTATTCCTTTTTTTTACATTTTAATCAACCTTTTTTACCCCATTTTTTTATTTTAAATTAATAATATTACTATTACAATAATACTAAAAATAATAAAACCCGAACAAAAATGAGTGATTACAGCTGCTCCTCTTTGCTTGTTCTTGTGAAATGAGAACAAAGCAAAGATCAAAAACACTCATTTTTTTACCTACTTCCTTTGTTCTTGGCTTCGGAATCATAGGTTCTTCTGGAACTTTCCGCTCTTCCTCGGCCAACTCTTCAAGCTTGTAAGTCCTTCCTATATAGAAATTTTTTGCCTTCTGATCTTGGAGCTACAGGTCCTTCCTATATAGAACCTTTCGCTTTCTTGGGTGGATCTTTCGGAATGAAAGTTCTTCCTATATAGAACTTTTTACCTTGAAATCCTCGAGTTAGGGTTCTTCCTATATAGAACCTTTCACTCTGAAGCCTCGAGTTATGAGTCCCTCTTATATGGAAATTTTCACTCTGAGACGGTAAAAGCTTAGAGTTATTCCTATATAGGACTCTTCGCCTTCAACACTGCAGGTTTTTCCTATATAAAACCTTCTACGTCACGGATGGATTCTTTCGACTGAGAGTTCTTCTTATATAGAACTGCTAGTCTTCAAACCTTGGAGCCGTAAGTCATTCCTATATAGAACTTTTAGCTTCTGAAATCTCGTAGTTATTGTTTCTTCTTATATAGAACCTTTCACTGCGAGGGCTCGAAAATATAGGCCCTTCCTATATAGAACCTTTATCTTTGAATTTGGAATTCACGCCAAAATGGCTACTGATCTTTCTTCAAATTTGGGGATTCACGCCGAAAGTGGCCACCTATCTTTCTAGACTCACGCTACTATGGCTGCCGAAATCTTTCTTCAAATTTGGGGATTCACGCCAAAAATGACTATCTATCTTTTTGGACTCACGCTACTAAGGCCGCTAAACTTTTTTCAAATTTGGAGATTCAAATCTTTCTTTAAATTTGGGGATTCATGCTGAAAATGGCTACTAAACTTTCTTCAAATTTAGGGATTCACGTCGAAAATGGCTACCTATATTTCTGGACTCACGCTACTAAGGCTGTCGAACTTTCTTCAAATTTAGGGATTCACGCCAAAAATGGTTATCGAACTTTCTTCAAATTTAGGGATTCACGCCGAAAATGACCACCGATCTTTCTAGACTCACGCTACTATGGCTGCTGAACTTTTTTCAAATTTGGAGATTCACGCCGAAAATGGCTACTTATCTTTCTGGACTCACACTACTAAGGTTGCTGAAATCTTCAAATTTGAGGATTCACGCTGAAAATGGCTACCAAACTTTCTTCAAATTTGGGGATTTGTGCAAAAAATGGCCACTGATTTTTTTGGAAATTTGGGGATTCACGCCGAAAATGGCCACCGATCTTTCTGGACTCACGCTACTATGGCTGCCAACTTTCTGGCCTTACGCTACTGAGGCTGCCAAACTTTCTTCCTTTAATAAAATCTACTTCTTCAAACTCTTTGACAATTCTTCAAATACCTGTTTAAAACAAACAAAAATTGGCATGCCTCTATCTATATGATGCATGCAATGTAATGCTTTCTTCTTCTTCTTCTCTCTTTTTTCTCTTTTTCTTTTCTTTTCTCATTTCTTTCTTTATTCTCTTTTTTTCTTTTTTTTTCTCTATCTTTTTCTTCTTATTTTTCTTTCTCTTCTCTCTCCCTTTCTCTCTTTTTTTCTTTTCTCTTCTCATTTTTCTTTCAATCTTTTTCTATTCTAAAGTCTTACACCCTAAAAGGTCATTCCTCAGATTTCTTCATCTATTTACTTCTTTATTGTATGCTCTTAAATCCTTATTTAATCAATCACTTCAAATCTGAATTAACATGCTTTCAAATCTTTCGTGCAGAAGGCTTTCTTGTCTTCAGGGTTATCACTCATCTTCATAAATGATCTTCTGGTCCTTATATTATTCTTATAAGAACCCTTGTCATCTTCTTTGCTTGGCGTTGCCCCATTCAATCACGGGTTCCACTACTTCAAATTTCTTGACCCATCATACAGAGCCTTGATCTATTTCTAATCACTAGGGTGAGCAAAAATGCTTCTATCCCCTGAGCTCATCCTTGATCTTCTCGTAGCATTTCGACGGGAACTAACTCTCGGTTCATATGCTTTAAATCTCATCATCATTCATTTTTAAAGTAATGCAAAAGGAAATTTACTTGTGTATATTTCAAAAAAATAATGATTGTTTGAAAAGATAACAGTCGTTTTGAAAATCACAACTTGGAGGGAATACCAAACATTTTAAAAACATTGTTTGGAATAAATGGTAAACATATTTTTCTCCCTCTCATTTTTTTTTATTATTTTTATTTTTTTTAAAAAGCCAAACATTTTAAAAACTAATGTTTGGGGGAAATGGTAAACATCAAAACTTTAGGAGAAAATGTCAAACATTTTAAAACATGTTTGCCCCAAAAATATCAAACACCATAGCACATCTGCTTCAAATTGCCAGAGATCAACTCTAATGAAGCGCATATTTAGAAGATCTTGACTATTTTGGAGATATACACAAATGTATAGCTTCTTCTAGTCTATTAGGATTTCAAGAGGCACAATCCCATACCTAATTTCTAACCCATTTAAGGTAGCTCTCTTAATCTCACTAACTCACCATGCCTCATTCTTCCCTCATTTGGGTGTCGATCAAGCACTTCGAAGTTTGACGTTCCTTGAAGCAATGTTAACCCTTATAGGCGAAATGAAATCTGAAGACATTCTCATTCAACTTGGATATCTATGGATGATCAAAATGGTCTTTGGAGGCTTGTAATGTAGGCCTTTGGTTCATGGTTAGACGAAGCCGTATCTCTGTGCTCGTATGATCTGGATATGCTCACATGGAGTATTCTTTATGTATCTCTTGCTCATTTCTTACAGTTGAAGTCTTGATCTTGTACTGTTTGATCTGTGTGTGAAGTATATACATTATTTTCTTTTTATTCTTTTTGTCCTTTTTCTTTTTTCTCTTTTTTTCTTCTTCTTTTTTTTATTCTAAGGGAATTTAACTCATCACATTCCTTTGTCTTGAGGATAATGATGGAGCATGCAACAGAACCTCGAGTTACTCGGCATAGTCATGATTTGAATATATCACTCATGTAGCTACTCCACTTTGGACTTAAAAGATGGATAGAGCATACAACCACATTCTGAGCTTTTCACTACAGTGGAGTGCCCTAGAAAATTCTACTCATTTCTCTCTTTTTAAACACTCTTATCTAGGAATACCTTTTAGTAAATCCAATCAATGGAGTGTAATCTGTCTCTTTTTTGTCTCTTTATTTTTTCTCTCTTTTTTAGACTGCCCATTTTGGGTTTTTAGCCTAGAGTCTCTTTTCTCTTATTCGAGTTTGTGGATGTATTCTTGAATCAAATTGTATCTATACTGAATATTTTCGCTTGTTCCCATAATCAATTATACCCAGCTCTTCTAAACTGGTGCCTATCGAACGGTAGAGTCTTCATGTATCTTCTTCTTACACTATTTAACTTAGCGTACTCGCTCTTGATTGCTTCGATCTTCTGATTGCCATTTCTTATGTTGCTTGGTTTACTTTTTGAGCATAAACTTGTCTTCATCCATTTTCCTCTGGTAGTTTTATGACATTCATATCCAATCTATCTGGTTTCATCTCTTTCTCTTAGTAAAGTGAAAGAATACCATTCATCCTTCAATTCATAGATGTCTTGAGAAAGATTTCAAGGGGTAAAGGTTTAGGGTCAACTCTCAATTCAAGGATCTTAAATGACAAGTGCTTGAGAAGGAAAATTTCTAAAATGGGAACTGCCCATTGTCTAAACACTCGCTTTGTTCCTCTGTTGGCCTAAGTGGATTAACAGATACTCACATTTGCAACATCCTCACAACTTTCAATTTCTTCTAAATATAAGCAACTTATAGTTGATTTCTGGCTTTGAACCACATGTATTCTTGCATTTGAGATTCAAGGACCTGGTTTTGAAATGATATATACATATGTCCATTCAAAAAAATGTGTATATGTGTATGGAAAGTCAAAAACTACCTCATAACAATGAATGAAATGTTTAAAGAATCAAAGAATGCAAAAATGCTTTCTAAATGGAAATGTAAAAATATTTGTTTGACATTTTTTTTCAAAACAATGAAAATTTCTTTGTGAACTGATAGGAAAACCATAGGGACCTTCGGACTACCTCCCGAGTACTCACTCATTACGGCCCTTTCAATGTAGTGTAGGCTTGCCATTTCTCTTGTTTTTCCTTGCTGGATCAATTCTTGCGTTAAGACTCCATCGCCAACCAGCTTCTGGATTTCTCGGTGCCATGCTCTAATGCCCCCACATAAAACTTATATGCATTATTCAGGTCAAAGTTGTGGGCAAATGTGTCAGGTGTAATATTCATCGTCCTAGGGTTGAGCTGCTAACCTACGACCAAATGAGAAAATATGTCTAAAATGAGTACCCCAAATATTTTCAGACTTGCTCGATGAATTTCCCTCGGTGATTCAGATGGATTATCATACCTCACTCTCTTACCGTTGTGAGAATCTTGAAAGTGGTTCCCATTTATCCCTTTCTTTTCTTCTACTCCTAGGTAGATATGGTCTTTAAACTTAGGCCCCAGAGTGCATGTTCGATTCTTTCTCTGACTGTCATAAAGTCCTCAAAGCAGGCCTTCATTTTCCCAAGCATCTTATCAAAGAAGAAATATGAAAGGTGGCATGAAACATGGAAGTCACTTTCCTCTTCGTCTACGGGAGGCTACACCTGGGTCACTAAACACAGCCACCTCAAAGCACATTCCTTGAAGCCTTCATTAGGTTTCATTTTCGTACCCTGGAGATACTGACGACTTGGTGCTAGGCCCAAAGTATATTTATATTGGCCCAAAAAGGCATCAGCTAAGTCTCACCACGACTGAACTTGGTCTTTACTCAAACAATTATACCATATCACGGTGGGTCTTGCTAGACTATCATGGAAGTAGTGAAACAGTAATTTTCATTCTCAATGCAGACCTCCATCTTTTTTGCAGAACATAGTCAGGTGAATCTTGGGGCATCTTGTTCTGTCATCATGCGCAAATTTGGGAATCTTTGAAATTTAGAGGAATTACCAAATCAGGGTTCAAACAGGGTTTTCTTGCATCGAAATCATCAAACTTCTTCTCTTTTTTCTCGAGCCCATCTTTTAACTGCTCGAATCTTGAGTTTTGAGTGTGTTCAGTTCTTTTATTCTCGATAAAACTCTAATTGGTCATTAGATTACTCCCCAAAAATTTTATGCAAGGTAATGATAATGTTATGTAAAATATGCCATGACTGTACAATGTGATGCAATGCAATGCATGAATGCAATGCGGTGTTGATTCTTGAACAGTCCTTAAAAGACTTTCATTCAATAGAAAAATGTCTGGTTGCAAGAAACTAATAATGAATTATAGGTAACATTTAGCTTCATTATGGAAATCTTGACTTCGGGAAGCAAAGCTCGTGCTCCACGTCTCGACGTCGTCTTTAGGATGATGGGTGGCCTCGTCTTCTCTTCTTATGCTACTCTATAAACTTGTGACGTCATGATCTTCATGCTTTGGCTTCTAAAAAACATTGACAAGTGTAGGCATAATGCGGACAAGAGTTTCTTCTTCGGTTGATATGGGCACAAACAAACTGATCTTCGAATAATGCGTATAAATAGGGTTGGATCCTAGCGTTCCAAAGGGGGTCTACTTAAAGTCTTTAAAACTTTTGGGATTACATTAAAATTCTCAAAGACCATTTGGTTTAAAGATTTCCCATTTCTTATTATCAAAAAGTTTTAACTTACTTAAAAATAAAACTTTTAGGGTTTTTTGAAAGTTTTAGGAGGGAAAATAATTCAAAACACAATAATAATATTTTTAATTTTTTTGAAAGAGTTAAATTAAAATCTTTGAGATTTTTACAAAGGGTTAAATGTGAAGATTTTAAAATTAGTGTTATGTAGTCCCCACTGGATTCTCTGCGCCGCACGTGCCTTACTATCGGACCGTTTTCTTTCTCGATTGGTCTTTGCTCGGCCTAACTTGATACTGTAATATTATCGTTTTCGATAAAGCAGACTTTTTTTCTATTTTGAAAGCCTTTTAAATGAATTGTTCTTAAATCAACAGCATGTCATGAAATGCAAAATGAATGCAAATAAAGGCGTTGATTCCGCTGGTAATCACCATTTCGAACAACTTTCATAGGAATTAAAGGGTTCAGATTCTGGAGCTAAAAAAGAAGACTTCTACATATATGCCCCTCTACATGTTTTTGGGTTGCACTCAAGGAAATGAAAGTCTTGATTAAAATTGCTGGTACCGGGTTTGCCTTTCGCTTCATGCGTTCAAACAGATCCAAGATGGCTAGGTCGATGTTTCCAAGAATCCTCAAGAAAATGATCAAACCCTATATCCCTAAAGAGAACATTTCCATCTTCATCGTCTCATTCGGGTGTGCGGTTATGATGACTCGGATAGACTCTCATGCACAGGCTAGGCTGTCTCCTCGACTCTGAATCAGGCCGTTGACCCAATCGTCACTCATCCTGGCAAAGGTTTTAAACTTCAATGGATAATTCTAGTTCCTTGGCGGCTTCGTATAGATTCAATTTTTTTGAACATTCTTCTTGTTGAGCAAGGTTGTGTACTCTTCTACTGTAGGTATCATGTCATGTCCGTTGAAAGTGAAGCAACAAAAAGCAAGGTTCCAGAACTGAAAAATGGCTTGACGCAAAGGCTGATTAACCCGGACATACATTAAATGTGCTATGTTGCCATAAGTATCAGAATATAGATCTTGTAGTCGTCGATCTCATCCTTCCTAAATCTTTTTAAGCTTCCATAGGTCATTCTATTGTAGGCACTTGTATGTATATCCTGACATTATGCGCTCACTCGGCAAACTGTTACCTTGGGCCCACTGGTTGACTTCTGACCAATGTCTGACGGCTATTCTTGAGATACCTTTTATCCATGATGAAAGATTTCTGATCGGGCAAACCACTTGAACCAACACCTTTATGTCATGCAATGTTAATGCAACAAAAAGTATATGTAAAGTAAAAATAAAATAAAACAAAAAAATGAGTTAGTACCGAATAAAATCAATAGATACATAAATAAAAAGTGAAGTAAATAAGGCAACAAGTAGAGCAATCTTATTTATCCCGTATAAAACACCTAAGTTATCCGCATAGCTCTAAAAGGGTGGGCTTTCTATATTCTCTACATGCAGTTTTGGTGCTAAGAGGTACCTGAATTGTCCTTGTTGTCCCCTACTAAGAGTAGCAAGGCCCCCGGTCATCACCCATTATTGGTTCCTTTCAACCGGGTTCAACTCACGGGGACCCATTCGCTTATGCCCCTACGAAGGAATGGTAACCTCACGAAAGTATAAGGTACTCGAGCCCCGAAGGTACTTTGCTAGGCCCATACGGAGGAGCGATATCCCCACGAAAGCACTAGCGTTTTCCCCCACTTAAAAAGGACGAGTCTATATGCCAAATTTTAAATGCGTTAAAATAAACGCGCAATTATAATTGAATGTTAATTTAATAGTCACTTTAATCCAGAACTTCCGATATTCATAAATCGATAATTATTTAAAAAGCTCGACTCTCATTTGTTTTTGAAAAAACAAAAAGAATATTCCCCAACGGAGTCACCATCTGTAGCGATATCCCTTTTTTCGCTAAAAATGGGTTTCAATGTATTTGGGGGTCTTTCGGGTGTTTTAAAAATATGTCTTTCGTGGGGTTTTAGAAAAACTATATTTTATTTAAAAATGGAGTCACCACCGGCTAATAAGGTAGGTCGGACACCGTAAAAACCAGAGATTTAGAAAAATGTTGGGTTCGGGAGTCGGTTACGGATGGGGAAGGATTAGCACCCCCCACACCGCCCAAAATTGGTACTTTAATAATTACCGCTTTATTAATAATTACCACATTGCCCCGGTTCTTGGATAGCCGGGAGCCTAAGCCCCCTTATTTGGCCATGCCACTACCGGCTCTCCTTTGCTGCCCTCAATTGCTCTCCACATGCCTTTATTTATAGGCAAGTGAGGGGTTTAAGGGTGACGTGGAGCACTAAGCTCCATGCATTTTATTCCTTTTTTACATTTTAATCAACCTTTTTTTACCCTATTTTTTTAATTTTAAATTAATAATATTACTATTACAATAATACTAAAAATACTAAAACTCGGACAAAAATGAGTGATTACAGTCATCCATGGGACCAACCAATAAAAACCATCCATCTCATTATTTTTTCCATGTCATATTTTTACCAAGTGAATCTTCACTTGGTAAAAACTGTTTTTAAAATTGATTTACAGTAAATATGAGTGAAGATTCACTTGGTAAAAATATGACATGAAAAAAAATAATAAAATGGATGATTTGTATTGGTTGGTCCCATGGATGACATGGCGGGAATGACCCATAATATAATTTCTCCTCAAATAGGGATGTAAAAACACATAATCGGATGGATTTTAGGTCGGGTTATTCAGGTCGGGTCAAATCGGATACATGTTATTTCAGGTTGATTTGATGTTTTGACTCGATTCGAGCCGAGAGCGGGTCAATTTCAGGTCGGGTTTATTTTCGGTCGAGTTTGTTTTAGGTCAGATCAAAATAGTTTAGGTCCAAATCAGTTAATTGACGGGTTAGTTCGGGCTTGGGTGGACTTCAGGTCGGGTTCATTTCATGTCGGGTTTATTTTAGGTAGGTTTCATTTTAGGTTGGGTTAATTTGGGTAATTTAATTCGTATTAATTTCGAGTTAGGTACAAATAGTCGATAGACTTTGGGTTTGGCCATTTCGATTGAATTATTTAACGCATTTCACGAACACGAATCACATTAAAAATAAATATTAGGGACTAGAGTGAACAAAAATATCATCATATTTAAAATATTAGACTAAATTAAAAAAAATAGAAATAAATAAGGGTCAATTTTGGCTAAAAATAAAATATTAGGGACTAGAATATAGTGAAGAAAAATATCAACATATTAAGAATATTGGACTAAATTACAAAAATATAAAATAAATAAGGGTTAATTTTGGTTTAAAATAAAATTTTAGGGACTAATATGAACAAAATTACAAAATATCACCATATTAAAAATACTAGACTAAATTACAAAAAATGAATAGAGGTCAATTTTGACTAAAAATTAAACTTTAGGTACTAGAATAAACAAAAATATTATTGGACTAAATTACCAAAAATATAAATAAATACAGGGCAATTTTAACTAAAAATTAAATTGTATGGACTAGACTAATCCCATAACCATAACCCCAAACATTCAACTTAAAAATGAAAAATGAAACATATACCCTAACCCCAAACCTCAACCCCTAAATCTTACAATCACTAATAATTAAATTATAAGCCTAATCCCCTAGTCCCTAAACTAATCATATAACCCCTAACATTCAGCTTGAAACATATACCCCTAAACCTCAAACCCCAACCCACCCCTAAATCTTACAATCACCAATAATTAAAGTGCAAGCCTAATCCCCTAAACCTTAAATCCCTAAACATTCAACTTGAAACATATACCCCTAAACCCCAAACCTCAACCCCTAAATCTTACAATCACTAATAATTACATTGCAAGCCTAATCTCCTAAGCCTGAACCCCTAAACTAAACCCATAACCCTAAACATTCAACTTGAAACATATAACCCTAATCCCAAACCCTAAATCTTACAAATACTAATAATTAAAGTGCAAGCCTAATTCACTAAACCTCAAATCCCTAAACTAAATCCATAGACCATAACCCCAAACATTCAACTTGAAATATATACCCCTAAACCCCAAATCCCTAAATTAAACCCATAACCCAATCACTCAACTTGAGACATATACCCCAAACCCCAAACCCAAAACCCCTGAACTAATCTCATAAGTCATAACCCAAACCATAAATTTTATTTTTAGTTTTAATTAAATATATTATAATTAAAATTACAATAATTTGAAAATTAAATTAAATATTAATTTAAATATAATAAAATTATTATTTTTAATTAAATATTAATTTAAATACATTAAAATTATTATTTTAATTAAATGTTAATTTGAATATTAATTAAAATATTTATTTAAATTATGGTTTTTAATTAAATATTAATTTAAATTGTGATTTTTATTTATTTTTAATTTAAATATTAATAAATATATTATAATTATTAATTAAAATTATAATTTAAATATTAATTAAATATTAAATATTAATTAAACCCTAATTATAAATATTAATTAAATATTAAATATTAATTAAACCCTAATTATAAATATTAATTAAATATTAAATATTAAATATTAATTAATTTAAATATTAATTAAACCCTACCTACAAATACCCCTTTATAATTTATCCCAAAACCCTAGTTTTATTTTTAGGGTTGCGCCATAATTGTAAACACTCTCAGTTTTTTTCTCAAACTCTCATTCTCCCCTAACCCAACCTTTCAAATTCTCTCACTCATCTCTCTCGATCTGATCTAAAGCCTCATCTCTGATATCTCACTCATCTCTGTCGACTCTAAAGCTTCATCTTTGATCTTTCTCAGTCTCTCAAGTCTCAACCATTTCCGTGTTCTGGTTGCATAACTCAATCTATCAGTCTTTTCATTTTCATCATTTTGAAATTTTATCGTCTGGTTTCTGGTTGTGATTTGCGAAAATAATAGTGCTTTAGTCTCTTATATGTCTCATCTTTCAGATTGGGTAAGTATATGCCTTCAATTTGTGCATTTTTCATTTGTTTGTGTTATCGTTTTTGCTGACTATTTTATCTCTCTCATCTCTCATGTATATCTCTGATATGTCTCAGACTCTCAGTCTCCCAAGTCGTAGCCATTTCTGTGTTCTGGTTGCATAACCTAATCTCTAACTCTCTCTATTTTCATCATTTTGAAGTTTCATCGTCTAGGTTCTGGTTGCGATTTGCGAAAATAACAGTGTTTTAGTGTTATTGTTTTGTTTATTTTTCATTTGTTTGTGTAAGTATATGCCTTCGATTTTTTCATTTGCGATTTGCGAGAATAGCCTAATCTCTCAGTAAGTATATGCCTTCGATTTATTCATTTTTTATTTGTTTGTGTTATCGTTTTTGTTGATTGTTTTATCTCTCTCATCTCAGATTTGTTCTATCTCTACAAGGGTTGACTATATAAGTATAAGCCTTCAATTATATTTATTCTGTAAGTAGATGCCTTTGATTTATTCATTTTTCATTTTTTGTTGTTCAATTTCTAACCCTAGTTTTTGTTGACTGTTTTGTATGTTACTGTAAACTGATTTGTATATAAGCAAAGACATATAATCTGAAGGACCTTGTGGACTGGGTTATCTCATTTTTTGTTGTTTAATTTCTATAAGGGCTTACTATAAATATATGACTTAATCCAAGATATTGGCTGGACATATCGTTCTGCGAGGCTATAGATCTCAAAGGAGGTTTCTAAAAGACCTTGCGAACTATTTTAACAATGCAGCGTACGAGGATTAAACTTAAATTTTACTGTGACTTAAACTTACTGGTTTAACATCCTATAATTTCTCACTTGTTTGTGTTGTCTCATGTTTGTGCTTTAGATTACCAAGCTTAAACTTTATTGTGACTTAAACTTAAACTTCTGGGTTATCTCACTTGCTTGTATTGTCTCATGTTTGTGCTTTAGATTACCAAGCTTAAACTTTATTGTGACTTAAGCTTAAACTTCTGGGTTATCTCATGTTTGTGTTTTATATTACATGCCTGAAGAATCTTTCTTTTTCTTTAATTCAAGTATATTGGCTAGACATTCCGTTCTGCGAGACTATTGGTCTCAAAAGAGGTTTCTGAAGGACCTTGTGAAATGGTTTAACAATATCGTGTATGAGGATTAAGCTTAAGGAAGTTTTCTCCTTTTTAAATTAGTATTATTTGAACTTTAATGTGACTTAAACTTACTGGTTTAACATCCAATAATTTTTCACTTCACTATCCTTTTCAGTCTCTAACAAGTAACAACAAATAACAGTGTTTTGTTTTCAATTTTCAACACAACATGATGATTTCTCTTATGAGTTGGACTATCCAGGTGAAAGGGGTAATTATTTAATCATTTACTTCATTTTTTTAGTTTATACTTTTATATAATTTCTAACTAATAATATTTTTTTGTCTTATGTTGTGTAGCAGACCTACTAAGAGGTCAAAACGAGCAATAATCTAAAAGAGGTATATTCTTCTATTATTTTTGTTTACTTCTAATACATGTTTGTTTGTTTGAAGGGGATGTAAATGATCAACTGTCTGAAACAGTTCATACCTCTAAGATGAGGGCTATGAAAAAAGAACTTATGTTTGGGATCATTATACCTTCATTAAGTTTCCTGAAGGTATTTTTGCACAATATAAGTATTGCAAAACCAAAAGGTATAAAACAGATTGTTATGTTGGTACATCTAACCCTAAAAGGCATACTAAAAAATGCCAATCTTATAAAGATTTTCTTGCTCATAATCTCAATAGTACTAGTATGAAAAGTTCTTTTGATCAGAAAAATACTGTGAATTATTTGTTGAGGCTATTCTGTGTCATGGCTATACTTTGAGTATGGTTGAGCATGAAAAACTTAGGGCTTTGCATCAGTACCTAAATGCTGATGTGAAGGATATTTCGAGGTAAACTATTACTAAACATTGCATGTTAAAGCATGAGAAGCATAAAAAATGGCTACTTGATTTAATGCATTATGTTTCAAGTAGTATCTGTTTTATATGTGATGGATGGTTTGCTTGCACTTCACGTTCTTATTTTGCTCTTACTGTACATTATTTCGATAATAAGTGGAATCTTCAGTCTAAAATACTAAACTTTTGCTGTTTTCCCCCACCTCATGATGGCGAGTCAATTTTTAAGTTTGTAAAAAATATGTTATGCGAGTGGGGTCTTGAAAAAAAGCTTTTACCATAACCCTTGATAATGCTTCTGCAAATGAGAGAATGGTTAAGCGACACGGAAATGATTTGAATGCCATTTCTCCCCTTCCATGTAATGGTAAGTATTTTCATATAAGGTGTGCTGCCCTATTTTGAACTTGATAGTTCAAAAAGGCTTGAAGGTAATTGATTCTTATGTTATTAAATTACGTGAAATAGTTAAGTTTAACGATTCTTCTGATGCTTGACTTTGTAGTTTTGAATTGGCTGTTAAAGATTGTGGTTATTCTTTTCGTGGTAAGTTGTTATTAGATATTCCTACTTGATAGAACTCTACTTACTCAATGCTTCGTAGGGTAATTGATGCTAAATTAGCCATTAACTTATTTTTTAATAGGGAAAATGACTTGGATATAATTAGTGAAGATGAGTACGAAATTGCTCAAATAATTTATGATTTTCTTGAGCCATTTTATAAAATTACTACTATGTTTTCAGGATCTAAGTATCCCACTTCTAACTTGTAATTGGCTAATGTTGTTGCAATTCAAAAGTTGTTGTGTGATGCTCACAATGATCCTTGTGAGGGCATTTTTGTAATGGCAGGACCCATGCTTGAATTATATGAGAAATATTGGTCTGATCACTAAATGATTCTCTCTTTTGCTATTTTGCTTGATCCTCGATATAAATTATAACTTTTGAAGGAGTTTACAATGTCCTTTATGTCGAGGATGAGGTTGAAAGGAGGGTAGGTGTTGTATATAATGAGTTTGTTAATTTATATATATTATTCAAAATCTGCACTTCATTCTTTTTCTTCTTCTTCTGTCCAAAGTAATTCATCTCAAAGTGTGTCAAGTTCCAGTCGGCCTCGAACATTTAAAAAAATCAATCTATTTCGGGTCAGTTTTTTTTCTTAAAGTTCACTTAAGTTTCTATTTTTACAATTTTAATTAACATTTTATCTTTTTGCATGTTAGAATTTTGATGCCAATTTAGCTGCTTCTAGGAGTGGAAAATTTGATGTTGACTCCTACATTAATTTGCACCTTATCCCTCGTACTGAAGATGTTGAGTTTGATATTTTAAAGTATTGGAAAGCACAAACTATTTCTTTTCTAGTATTTTTGCTCATGACGAGATATATTTTAGCCATTCCAATCACTTCAGTTGCTTCTGAATCTTCATTTAGCATGAGGGGTCGGATTTTGAACAAGCTGTGAGCTAAACTCTTGCCTAAAAATGTTGAGATATTTGTAACAACCCGTAATTGATTGTATGGTTTTGAACCGGAGGAAAAGGATAAAGATTATCTTATTGTGGTTAATGATTCTTCAGTCTCTAATCTTGGTGAAGATTCACTTCCCGTTTAAGATTAATCATTTAAATTAGTTTTCTATTTTTTTATATTTATTAATTTTTGAAAATGATTTGTGATTCTATTTTTGCTTTTGCAGGGTACCTTTACAACAAGTACATTAATACTTATGGTATACTTCTTTTGTTTAACTTTGGTATAAGCTTGTATTCTATTCATGTTATAAGCTTTTTTATCCTATTTCTATGGACTGTAAGGGTTTGGTAAAGTCGGAAATATTTTGCATTGTTGGCCATCGTATTCCCCTTGGCTTTACCGCTGTATTTGTTCTGAATGAATAATAATCATTGTTTTATTCATTTTTAGGGTCTGGCCTTTTGTTAATTTGGATTATTGTTACTGTATTGCTTGCTGCCGGCGCCTATGGAATAGATTAACTGCTTGATGATTGATGCCTACTGCTGGTTGCTGGATTGGTTAAATTATGCTGGTTTTGTTATTTTTTCTTATCTAAGTAGTTGCCCTTGGTTAAATTATGTTGGTTTCACTTGGGCCTTCAAAGCTGATAAGTTACCCATAATTTAACCATGATGGTAGTATTTAGATCTTTTGAAAGCTCAATGAGGAAATTTTTAGTAACAAAGTCGAGCATTTAGTCTCGTAAAACTTTTGCTATAAGATCTGAGAGCTTAAAACAAAAAAAAAACTTACTTTATTCATTTGTAATTTTTAAGTTTGCTGAGTTGTAATAAATTCAATATTATCTTATTTCTTAATTTCAATTTGTAAATTTGTAATCTAATATGGTATAAGTATTAATTAAAACTTTATTTAAAAACATTACAGAGTCTTTCAAAGTTCAAACCACCTCCTAGGCTTCTAACATTGTAAAGTTTTAAGCTTCTAACTTTGGTTCTCCTAGGCTTCTAACAATGTAAAGTTTTAATTAATTTGTGTTAACATAAATTTGCATATGATAATTAAAAATTACGGTATTTCAATTACAACTATAAATTTAAAAATTTTGTAAATGGTTAACATTCTAACATTTGATTTTTATCAAATTAATAAATAGTTTCAAACCCTTCTAACATTTCTATTCGTAAGAGAAAATGTTGGCATCTAAAGCTTTAATTTTTTGTAATGTAAACTTACATTTTCTTGCTAACCAAACAGAAAAAAAAGTATCAATTTAGGGCTTCGAATCATATGTTTAAGAAGTGGCTTTAGTAGTGTGATTTGGTTAAAAAATATAAATATGGTTTTTTTTCTTTGTCTTTTTATTCAAGATGAATTTATTTAGTTGTTTAGAAATTTGAACAGAGAGATAAATATAGTTTACATTTATCAACACTTTAAATTGATTATATGTATATATATATATATTCTTATATATAATTTAATTAATTAATAATCAATAATTGAATTATTTAAAAAATATTAATTAATAATTTAAATGGTAAAAAAATAATTTCACATTATAATATAATAAATTCATAATTTCTCAAATACTTCATTTTTTCTTGAAAATCATCAAATCGTAGACTTTCTCAATTACATGTCAGGCAAATAATAATATCAAGCTAGGTCAATAACAGTTCAGGTAAACAACAGGTCGAGTTCAAAACAAGTCGGGTTCAAAACAAGTCGAGTTCAAAACAAGTCGAGTTCAAAACAGGTCGGGTAAAATTGAATCTCGGATTGTTTCAGTCGGGTAATATCGATTATTTGTCAGGTAAGTCTCGAGTTTAGGCTCGTATCAGTCGGGTACAAGTTGGGTTTCAGGTCCACTGTAACAGGTTCAATTCGGGTTCAGGTCGTTCTCGGTCAGATGCAGGTCGAGTTCGGTTACTACAATATCAGGTCCAACTCAAATTCGGATCAACAACAGTCGATTACAAATCAATTTTGGGTCATCACTTTCTCGGGTCAAAACAAGTTTTGATTCGAGCAGGTTTCAGACGAGTTTTCGAGTCGGGTCAACCTTTTACATCCCTATGCAAACCCTACAGAACAGCCCACCTCCCAACATAAGTGCCTTCCCTTGTCCTAATAATACCTAAAATTAAATAATTCTGACTTGAAATTTAAAATACTTTTTAGAAAGACAATTGTTTTTCTATACTTCTTAAAAAAAGGAAAGTGAAATAACAACATTCAGTGGAGCTGCTGGGAGCAGCCAACATCAAACAATATCAAACATGCAAACCTCATTTAATTCTTTATCACCAAACTTGGAAATTTATCGTATATGGTTGAACATTTTGAAACCCTTTTTCTCAATCACTGTTTTGTTGCAATTTTATATTAACTTTTACTTTTTAGTTTGTTTTATTGTTTATGTTCACAATTTGTGGTTGTCATACTGGACAATATTGTTAAAATGTTTTAACACGAGTTTAGGGGTGTTATAAGGTGGGGCGGTGACGGTTTTGTATTCTCTATTTCGTCCCCAACACTTGTGGGACGGTTTTAAGAAATTCTCATTAAATACTTTAGGGATTTTTTGTCCACATACTCTCCCGAGCGGATCCCCGCGGGTTTCGGGTAATTACCATCCAAAAAAAAATTATTACTTTACTAGCTAAAATATATGGTCAATTTCAATTTACAATTCATATATTCATTATATTTAAAAATATATAAATCTTGTTCGAAAAAATTCTAAATCTTAATACATTAAAATAAATGTCCAACATTAAATCTCCAAAATTACAAGAATAAACTATAAATTAAGTTTTGCCAATAATAAATATATCATTTTAATAATATCCAAATGGGAGGTAAGTATATTATTTTAGTTTTTTTAAATCTTGAGGATCTTTATAGATTTTTTTCGGAAATTACCATGAGAATTTATACGGGTACGGTTCGAGGATCCCCATGGTACAGATATAATAATTTCAGTCCCTATTTGAGCTTCAAAGATAAAATTTTCTTTATCCCATCTCGTGAGTGAAGATTTATGTTATTTCCCCAACCCTTGATTCGTATTCCTACAATTTTCGATTATTCTCCACCCGATTGCCACTTCTACATGAGTTGATTGAGTTCCCTTAATGGAAGTGCAATATACCTTACTATAAATGAAGGCATGAGATATTTCTCAGAAAGAGACTTTTTTTTTTATCAAGAAAGCCAAACTTGCATTCAACGGAACATGAGCATACAGAAAAAAGACAAAGTCCAAAGAAAAATCAGGCAAACAGAAGTCCCGAAACAAACACAAGGGCCCAATGGCCTAGAGAAGCAACAGTTCACTAAAGAAAAAAACCGAGCTGAAAAAAGCTAAGCAAGAACGACAACGAACACCAACGGACCAATAGAAGGTCCACCAAATGGGAAAGCCTTGGCGGTCAAAATCTCCGACGAATAATCCAAGGGACCAGACTGGCTAAAATGGCATAAAAAGACCATATAGACTAAAAAACAGAGCATTTGACCTTCAAGATAGAACCATCACCGAAAAAAAAAAACAACTATCATGAAGACTCTGAGGGGATTACATCTCTAAATAGACCGCCACCGAAAACCTGCAGAAGCCAAAGACAACAACAAATACCAACAGACGCAACGGAGGCCTAAAGAAGGAGAGAAATGGAGAAGATCCGAGAGTCTCCACCCACACCTTCGCAACCCAAGCCAAATGGGAGGGTCTGACCTCCTCATTAAACCTGCGAGCCCGATCAGAAGTCAAAGAAATCCAATTTAAAAACCCAACAAAAAATTTAAGGAAAAGTATCAAAGCAAAAAAGATGAAGGAAAGAAATAGAGACTAACGGTGGCAATGGAAAAACAAAGGAGAGGGAAAGGAGGTGGGGCCAGCTGCTAAAGGAGGCGTAGCTGGCCCCAAAAGCTAAAGGATAATTTAGGTTTTCAAAAAATTCTAGAGAGAATGCAGAGGAAATGTCGGCAAGAGAGAGAGAGTTTAAATCCCGGCCATTGCCCCCATGTACTTTATCATTTTTGTTAATATGGTATTTAAAGTTTACAAATATTTAATGAGCCCTTTATACTTTGTTTTTGTATTTTAAAATGCCCTTGAGACTAGTAGGGACAAATGGAACTCTCATATGCTGCCATGTGTCATTTTAAAAAAATTAAAATCAGAGAACTTTGAAATAATTTGACCTTTTTATTTTTCATGCAAAAGATAAAATAAAAGAAAATGAAGGATTTAAGATAATTTTACCTTTTTCTCACCTGCAACTCTTCTTCTTCTCCACCGCTACCTTTTCCTTTCTCACCTGCAACTCTTATTCTCCACCGTTATCGATTTTTACTCAATTTAATTTACAATTGGTATCATAGTCAATATTATAGCTTTCAGTCCCAAACCTTCTCCCTCTTTAATTGAATTTAATCTAAATGAATAAAAAATTTAGAGCCGAAAATGGGTCCTGAATCAAGCTCCATTTCATTTGTTTTTAAGTTAGAGACACCTAAATCAATTGATGTTTTCTTATTTTGTTTTATTTCGTTTGTTTTTAAAATACCTAAATTTTCAATTTCTATTTAATTCTATCCTATTGATATTCATAGTGTAGAAAGTTCGATTCTAAGAACTTGGGCAATGTCCTTTCATTAAGGATTAAAATCATTGGCTGACATTTCTAGTATTTTCAAACAAAAAAGAAAAACACCCATATCAGTAAAACATTAACACTGCTCAAGAAAAAAAAAAAAGAAGGTTTATAAGGTTTTTCCTTTTCTAGTCACCCACAAGGCAAAAGTTTATCTTTTGTTTAGAGAACTTTCATCTACTGAAAAATAGTAGCGGATGAATCAAAACGAAGCCTATTTTTATTTTAAGAATAATAAGAAATGTTGCAATGACGATTTCATCATATACCCACGACGATTGCGAGTTTGGTGGCGGAATGGTGGGCAAAATCGGGACAGTGAAGAAGAAGAGTTGTAGGTGAGAGATGTATAGTCTAATTTAATCTAAACAGATAAAGGTAAAATTATCTTAAGCCATTCCTTTTCTTTTATTTTATCTTTTGGCATGAAAAATAAAAAGGTCAAATTATTTCAAAGTTCTCTGGTTTTAATTTTTTTTTTAAAATGACGTGTGGCAGCATATAAGAGTGCCACATGTTCCTACCACGTCATCACTTAACGCCATTAGTCTCAAGGGGCATTTTAAAATACGGAAGCAAAGTATAGAAGGCACATTGAACGTTTGCAAGCTTTAGGCACTATATTGACAAAAATGACAAAATACAGGAGCATTTGTGCCATTATCCTTTCTCGGAAACGGACTTTTTGAAGGTCCAAAACACATTCCTATCATTGTATTAATTCAAAAGGGATTAAATCATAATTTTATTATTTTAGAGGATTAAAAAATAATTTTATTATTATGTTAATATAAAGTTTTATGTACCAATGAGGTTGGTCCAAGTGGTAAGCAGCTTGATATCGCTTAAGAATGTTTCGAGTTCGATACCTTCTGTATGCAGAAAATTCTCGTAGGGAGACTCATCCATCAAAATTAAATGTGCGACGCGATTTTATCTGGATTAGTCAAGACAAAGCCTTGAGTAACTAGGAAGGCAACCAAAAAATATATAAAGTTTTATGAAACCTAAATGGCTTAAAAACATATTTACCATGCATGTAGTATAGATTAGAAATATATTTGAAAACACATATATAATGTGACATTGTAACCACTTGATTTGATATAAGCACATGGAGTTTTTGTAAATTTGATGTTTATAGACTTATTATTGCCTTGATCATAGTACTTTGTTGACCTTTCTGTTACGCAATTTGGGTTTTAAAAGCATTTTGTGTTATTTCTCGACTAATCACTTTCATTATGTCCTTTAAATAATTGAGTGACAGTTGCCATTTTTATAAATTAGATTTAATGAAGACTTAAGATCAACAAAAAATCAATATTAATGTCATTTAAATGATTAAAATTTTGATGTTAAAGTTCAACCCCAAAGAGATAAACCAAAATCCGTTGAAATGAGTGATTTGTTCTTTTCAAGGAAGAGAGAAATAAAATTCAGAACTTTAATTCAATTAAGATTTCGTCTCATCAGAAATTATTTTATTATTACATCTGATATTCGGTTGATGATTCGATTTTGAAATAAAACGAATATGGGTGTACTACCTAAGGAAATTATCCAGAACTTAAAGATTTAAAAAAAAACAACATAAAAGTTAAAAAATACCCTATCATTTGATTAAAGAATCAATTTGGCTCATTTTTTTTTGGCTTAATGTACTTTTTACCCCTACGTTTACCTGCTTTTTCAATTTGTCTCCTTAATATATTTTTTTGCGCTCTTTTACCCCATAAAATTTACGTCGTTACTCATATTGCCCTAAAAAATAACACCATTAAAAAAATCCACCCTAACCAATCAGAACATGCCACATTACCTAATTATTTTTTATTTTTCTATTTAATATATTAAAATATTCATTAAATTAATTTTATATTACCAAAACTACCCTCATCCTCTTCTCCAAACCTCATCCCCTAATCTTTTTCCCCAAACCTCATCCCCTGATCTTCTTCCCCAAACCCCAATTTTTTCCCAGATTAAGACAATGAAATAATAGGAGATTGTACAGATTCATAAAAGCCTTTCTTTTCATCTCGGTATTGGCTTTGGTTTTGGAAATCGTTGCCCATTTGAAGAAATGGAATTTGAGCATCATTCAGCCATGAGAGGTTCAAGGTCTTCTGCAATGGTGTTACATGGCATGGTTTTCCTTTAGAGTCGATTATGTTGCTCCATTGGTGTTAACCATGTCCAAATTTTGCATCGTTCTGTTCTTGATTCAGTTCCTCGATCTGCTTGTTCTTTGTCTAGGTTGTTTCTGGATTAAATATAAGAATTTGAAACCCAAAATCAATGAAGATGCTTATGACATTAAGGATGCATCGAGTTTCCCTATAGTTCTTGTTCAGATTCCAATGTGCAATGAAAGAAAGGTGAGGATTTTAGGCCTCCAAATTCAATCATTTTCATTGTTTCTTAATTATTTTTGACTGTTTTTGAAGAAATTCTTGGTGTTGTTCTCCCGCAGGTGTTTGCGCAATCGATTGCAGCTGTTTGTCAACTCGATTGGTCCAAAGATCGGATTCTAATTCATGTTCTGGATGATTCAGATGATGGAAATTTACAGGTTTTGATCAAAGATGAAGTTTCGTCATGGCGTGAGAAAGGGGTAAACATAATCTACCACCATCAGTTGATCCGAATCGGATACAAAGCCGGCAATCTTAAATCGGCAATGGCGTGTGACTATGTAAAGGGCTACGAATTTGTTACCATATTCGATTTCGATTTTCAGCCTAACTCTGATTTTCTCAAGCAAACAGTGCCTCACTTCAAGGTATTCGATAAGAATCTGATTTGAAAGATTCGATTTTAATTTCATTTTAGTTTCTGTGATGATTTAAAAGAAAGTTGATCTGCATTACATGGTGATCCTGAGCTTGGTTTAGTTCAGGCCCGTTGGTCATCAGCCGAAATGGGATAGTTATTGTAAACCAGCTTGTGATCTTAATCTCATAAAAAATTGGGGTTTGGGGGAAGAGGTGAGTGTAGTTTAGGTAAAATAAAATTAATTTAATAAATATTTTAATATATTAAACAGAAAAATAAAGAAAAAATAATTAGATGACGTGACGCCTTCTGATTGATCAACACAAATTTTTTTTAGCGGTGTTAATTTTTTAGGGCAATATGGGTAATGACGTAAACTTTAGGTGGCAAAAAAACCCCAAAAATACATTAGGGGGCAAGTTGAGAAAACAGGTAAACGTTAGGGGGTAAAAAGTGCATTAAGCCTTTTTTTTTTGAAGTAATTTAACATTTAGGGTTTTATTTTGGGTCAAAATAGTTCCTCTGTCGATGAAAATTATTAGTCAAATAATGGTAAACAACTTGAAATGACTTGACAAAATGAGACGCCAACAAAAAAAATTATTTTATAAAATTATTTTTTGACTGATGTGACCATTCTTTCAAGTCAATACCTTTGTCTATATGACACTGTCATGTCAGCGTGCACTGCCACGTAAGTTTGCTATATCATTTTAAGCAATTTACCGTTAGTTGACTAACAGTTTTCATCCGCAAAGATATCATTTTTACCTAAAATAAAATATTAATTGTTAAATTACTTCAAAAAAATAGGATTTAAAATAACTATCCAGTCAAATGTATGGACATTTTTTGCATTACACTTAAAAATAAGATTTCTGATATATATAAAAAAGAATTAAACATGAACATGAATGCTTAACAAAGCAAAATACCATTGAAATGGCATGGAGTAGAAACAAAGTAGAAAAGAAAATAAACTTAAAAGTTTCGTTGCATCTTTCAGTTATAGAATGCAGACAATACTGTACTGTTATTCGTGTGAACCATTTGTCTTCATTTCATTGGGTAATTTCTCATTTATTGGAAGATTAAGTAATAAAGATTTTTTCAGAATCCATGGAAAAGATAGGTAACTTTTTCAATGATCCACGTTGGATTATAATGATATCTCAAAAGAATGATTTATAATTTGAATAGAACTTAACAGTAATTAGAGTTTGTATATGGTTCGATTCATAGAACCGTCAGTTTTATCAATATGTACACATAAAAATTAACCAGTTGGGTGTAATAGTAAAATACATTACATTCTTAATAAGAGGATATAAGTTCAAACTTTAAAAACGATATTGTTAGAAGGAGAGTCATAAATATAAAATGATTATGAACTATACAAAAAAAATTAAGCTGTAATATGATTTCTCCATTATAGATTTGTCTCTAAACCAAATATGCACTTAGGGACAAAAACTAAATGTAAGAAAGACAAAATATAAATAGTGATAAAATAGAGAAAGCAAAGTTTAAATAAATTAAAATTTAAGGTCTAAATAAATATATATCTCTATGCTTTTAGTGCAAAAAATTTTGAGGGAAGCTGCCCCTAAACTACTATGTAGCTCTGTACTTGTTTAGGATAGTCAAAATATCCGAATATGATAGGTTTTGACCTGATCTTATAGAATCAATTTATTTTTTCTAATTCAAGTTTGTAATGGTTTTTGTGTCAGGCTTGGGTTTAGAGTAAAAAATTTTGACCCCGATACAACTCGAATACATATAATATGAATATGTTGTTTTTGTTTAAAATACTACGAACTTACCAATATATATTTTAGAGTTTCATTTCTTCTTATTGTTGCCGTCCTCCTGGCTCTCCCTAAAATCATATCTCAGAGATGGACATAAGATTTTATGTTGAGAAGCAAACCTATAAAATTTTAGAAGACGAACTTATAAAATTTTAAGGGAATAAAAATAGATTTTCAATAAAAAAATTCTTAAACTTTTTTTAAATCATATATGAATTTAAAATTTCTAAGAGGATGGCCACCCCTCTCGGTCCATCCGTGCAAATCCATCCCTTGTCTTTCTGCCCCTGTATTTCTCCTCGTTATTATTGAAATTTTCATTTTTCTTTATTTCTTTATTTTTTATTTTCATTCTTCTTTGCATGTTTTAGATTTTTCATATGAATTTTTCTGGGTTTTATTTTTTGTTTGCATGTGTTAAAATTTCATCCGAATATGTCTGAGAGACTGTGATTTAAGAATGAAAAGAAATTTAAAAATTTTATAGGAATTACAAATCTATATTTCTAGAAAGTTAAATCCGATTTAAGGAAAGAGTTTTTAAGTAATTTTGAAATTTTCTTTTTTCTATGAATGAAAATTTGGAATAGAAGAATTTGTTGCGGAAATTAGAAGAAAGAATAAAATTTTGATTTTTTCTGCACAAAGGAAGTTTTTTTTCTTTATTTGTTTTTAAAATATACAAGTGATTTCTTTTACTTTTTATTTTATTTCAAAAATATCAATTCTAATAAATAATTTTAAATTTATTTTTTACAAATAATTTTAACATATTATTTAAATAATTTATTCGAGCCAGAGATGAGTCTTTATCCCACAATTTAGAAAAATTATTAGATGGGTATGATTCACCACGCTATCCATGATTCCATCCAATAATATTTTTTTCATATCATTTTAATTCTAAAGGTGAATTTTCACTTAACTCCTGCATGTAATCAAGGACTGAATAATTACTTGAAAGTTACACTGAAGTAACTAAATATTATTGAATAGACCATAAATAACGTAATAAATTATGTTCATCTAATAATTTTTCACGATTTAAGACGATTTGGGACGGGTGAAATAGAGCAGAGACAAATGAAAACTTTAATTCTCAAATTGAAATCAGAATGACAAAAAATCTGACCGTCACGCCGGTGACCATCCCTCTAAGCACCGTCCGTACTGCATAAATAAAGAATTCTCAAACCTAACCCTCAACCTAACCATGTTATTATTACATATACAACGACCGCAGAGTAAAGAATTCCCAAGAAAACAATTACAAGCATTTAACTAACACCAAATCTATCAGACTTCTTTATATTATTATTTATTATTAGGGAAAACTACATATTTGGTACCTATCTTTACCGGTATTTCTGTTTTAGTACTTCACCTATTTTTTTTGGCAAAATGGTACTTAACGTTATATTTTGTTTCTGTTTTGATACCTCGTTGTTAAAAAAGTAACGACAAACTGACTAGAAGAGCGAAAATTACACGTGACAAGCTATCACATCATTTTCTCTCTCATAGTCAGCATGCCACATCGACTAAAATTATAAAAAAAATCACATGTGGCATGCTGATTAAGAGAGAGAAAATGACATGGTAGTCTACCACGTGTGATTTTCTATCTCTTAGTCAAAATGTCACATATGATTTTCTCTCTCCTAATCAGCACGTTTTTTATTTTTTAATGATAGGATGCCAAAATAAAAAGGGTAAATTGCGTAAATCATCACTGAACTTTACTCTCAAACCTATTTTGGTCACTGAAGATTCAAAATGTATACTAAAGTTTAGACATTGGACGTTTTTTGTCACTGAACTTTAATCTCAAACCTATTTTGGTCACTGAAGTTTAGACATTGAACGTAGATGGTGGTCATTCGATCTCAAATTTCATCAAGCACTTCGTCTCAGTCCCATGAGTTCGAATTCGACCTTTATTTTGCCGAAAAGTACCCCGAAGTCCACGAACCGAAAAAACCTTTCGGTTTCTCTCTTGCTGATCTCCCTGCTCCGCCTTCAGATAGAGCCTGTTTCTCATTATATTGTTTCTCTCATGTCGATGAAGCTTTCCACCGTTCGAATCTTGGGGAAGTTGCTTCGTTCGCCGATAAATAGATGTCGTCAAAAATTTAACGGAGGAGTGACAAAAAACGTTCGATGTCTAAACTTCATTGAGTAAACTGAACATTTTGAAACTTTAGTGACCAAAATAGGTTTGAGAGTAAAGTTCAGTGATGATTTACGTAATTTACCCAAATAAAAATGAAATGTAACGTTAGGTACAATTTTACAAGAAAATAGTTGGGTAGCAAATTAGTAACGTGAGAATAAGTGGGTACTATTTAGGTATTTTTTCCTTATTATTATTAGGGTAAAATACCAAAATTATCACTCAACTCTTCTCTCTTACCTATTTTGGTCACTGAACTTTCAAAACGCTCAATTTGAAGTAACTCCCAGCTAAGTTTGGGGGACCAAAATTTTTAAAATTTTT
Source organism: Hibiscus mutabilis (assembly GCA_019671005.1). Classification (NCBI taxonomy): domain Eukaryota; kingdom Viridiplantae; phylum Streptophyta; class Magnoliopsida; order Malvales; family Malvaceae; genus Hibiscus; species Hibiscus mutabilis. Next base: position 34,108,800 of record CM033742.1, read on the forward strand.
AAAGGGCTAATCTTTAAATTTTCAAAAGTTTGGGGACTAGAGCTACCCCTGGCTCCCATAGTGATACGCCTCTGCATTGAAGTAACTCCCAGCTAAGTTGAGAACCTTAAGGAATTCAAGCTTGGAAAGCTTAATAGGCAATGGACTTGAGAAACTATTGCTGAAAGCATCAAGAACAACCAGGTTTTGAAGACCGAAGATTCATCCAGATAATTTACCCATGTGTTTTTGACTGACGTTGAGTTCAAAAGCTCGATGAAAACACTAAATTGCTTCAGGTAATTTACCCCCAAGTTTCTTCGTCGAAAGGTCTAAAGTAGATGCAAAAATTCCATGATGGTTAAAAGAATTTGGGGTTAGGGTTAGAAATTTTTTAAGTGAAAGAGGATGAATTTAGTTTGGGGTTTTGGGTGTTTCGGTATTTGGAGTTTTAATTTTCTTTTTTTGTTATTTTAAATCATACTTGGCATTTAATATTAATAAAAATTACATGTCATAATTAAAATAATAATAAAATAATTCATGACATTAATGAGTGACCAAAATAAGATCAATTTGAAAGTTTAATGAGTAAATTGAACATTTTGAAACTTCAGTGACCAAAATAAATCTGAAAGTAAAGTTCAGTAATGATTTACATAATTTACCCTTATTATTATTTCAACATTTATGATCTAAAATTTGTTTACATGTAATTTTTGCTCAAACAATTTATAAAGTGCGTTGCGGGAAATCCCATAATTTAATGGCAGTATCAAACGAGTCCAAATCATCTACCATTCTTCATGTCCCTATTTACAATTTACTTTTAAAAGTAATAGGTGCAGAGGTTAGGATTAGAATTTAAGATTAATGATTAGAAAAATAAGGGTAAGACGTATTTTTTAAAATTTAAAATTTAGAGTTAGGTGTTAGAATTTAATTTTTTAATGTTGCAGCATGAAAATGACACCAAAATGGTAGAGGATTTTTGTTGGTATCAAACAAGTATGCGATATTGTACATTTTAATGAAACTAATTATCGAACTAATTATACAATTATATATTTATACATATTGGTTGATAGTATATACTAACAGTAGCTGTTAATATGGTTAAAAATTGTAAATTACATCTGCAATCTGAACCGTTCAATATATATATATATATATCACAGTTACAGAGAGCTGACTGTCTTGAGGGAAATGCACTGAAAACTTGTGTAGGATTTGAAGTTGGAAATGGCGAATGGAAACGATAAAAATCTTTTATTTCTTTAAGTATCTCTTTTTATGTTCAAATATTAAAAATTAAATTATAAATTTTTAAAAATAACCTCACGTATAATTATTTAAATTTTAACTTTAAATTTTAACTTTAAACCTTAACACTTAATTTTAAATTTAATTTTTTAGTGTAGAAACGTAAAAATAGCATTGAAAGAGTGCAAAGATTTCTATTCAATTGAAACAATGTTTTTTTTTTTAATCTTTTTCCTTACAATTTACAAAGCTGTTTATAGTTATAGCTGTCGTCAACGGTTTCACTGTTTATAGTTTTAGCTTTTGTATTGGTATTAGTTAGCTGAAATAGTTAACACTGCTAACTATTTTAACTGAAATGTTGAAATTAATAATAAATACTAACATTATAAGAGTAGATGATCGAATAATATCAAGTTAAAGTATAAGAATTAAATCTCAATTTTGAACATAATAGAGGAAGAAGACCTCAATGAGGAAAATGTTTTCCAGCTCTTTTCCCCTCAGATTTACGAAAAAACCACATAAAAATCAAACAAACTCCATGGGTTTTTTTCTGAGTCAGATCAGTTTAAATAACCGAGTAAAAAGAGGAGAAAATATAAACAGAGAAGCAAAGGAAGCAGCTTCATTTGAATTCAACATTTCTCCATGAAAACTGTAAACCAGCCTTTGATTCATCTGAGCATGGAGGTTAAAGACTGGAAAACAACTTCTTCACAAGGAATGGTGATCCCCATGTCGTGATCGAACCCGAACTCTTCCTCCGCTTGATGGAGCAAGCTCTGGAACTCGGGTTGGGTCAAGAACGAGATGGGGACAATGTATCTGCGTCTGTTCTCGCCGACGTACACCACGAAGTGACCTTTCGGGACGTCTAGAGGGAGTCCTTGTTGTTCATCGCCGTAGCCATGTTGCTGTTGTTTCTTTCCCAAGCTGGAACACCGTTTCATGATTTGCTTTATCACGGCTGTTTGTGCCAATCTGTTGGATTTCCTGCTGATAGCCATTTTCGTAAGCAGTGAAGAAGAAGAAGAAGAAGAAGAAGAAGAAGAAGAAGAAGAAGAGGTGGTGGGTTTTGAAAGAGGGTGAAAAGAGGGGTATATATATGGTGAGAGAGCTAATTAAGCTAAATGGATTCATTTCTTTGTTGTCCTCCGACTTTCTTGAGATCTGACTTGACTAAACTAAATCGGCTTATGTCGCATTTCATTTTAATGAGTGAGTTTAGGGATGGACACGGGCTGAGTCAAGTTTTTAGCCTACCGGGCCTGATATACAAAAACAATTTTAATAATATGGACCTAATTATAAAAAAATAATTTTAGAGACTTAACTGTTAAAAAATAACTTTAGGAAATAATTTATAAATAAAAAATTCAATTTTAAGGATATAATTATAAAAAAATAAAGAGAAGATATTATTATAAATGTCCTTAAAAATATATGGAAAAATTATATTATTAGTCCTGGGTATGCTCGAGTCGGATTTTTTTTTTTCAATTTAAATCCGAACACGACCCTACCTCACACTTAAGAAAAACCCGACCAAACCCGAACATAATTTTTTATAAAAAAAATTTGACCCGAACAGGTCGGGTTAGAATTCGACCGGGTCAGATAAAATGCCCATCCCTAGACGGGTCTCTCAAAGTGAATTTTCTGTATAAATAAAATCTCAAAATATGTTTAAGTAGTACCAAAATGCTTATTAGTTGAACAAAACACCTTTAATAAGGTAAATAAATTTTCAAAAAAGAGAAAAACAAAATCATGTGGTGTTGTGGGGACAAAGTTGAGAAATATTTGGGTATTTTTTTCCTGGAGGTGTCTGAAAATGAGCTCACAAGACATCCCCGAGGGCAGTCCCCATTGGGGTTTAAACCCCCAATGCTGCCCTCCCTAAGGACATCATGGTCCCTCTTTCTCTCACTCTCTTGCCTTCTGCATCAACCTTTTCAAGCCTTTAACCAAATTAATTCATTTCTCCTGTAGCAACTTTTCAAGAACTTTGCCTCTGTTTGAAGTGTAATCCAGTTTGATACCAAATTTAGTTGAACTGAATATGACTATCGAACATCAAGAATATCCGACTTTTAAAAATATTTCCATATACCATTGTAGTTTATTTAGAAGTAGTTTCTTCAATTTTCTACTGAATTAATAAATTATCAACTATTTGTTGGTCTAGCGGAATGAAATATTAAATTCTTTACACAATGTCTAATGTTCAAATCATAGCGCGTAGTGAATAGAGTAAGCTGATTTGAGAAGCTCTCCCTGTAATGGCCAATAAATTGAATACATATGATTATACTAAAGTTCGTATACTTGGAAAGCATATATTTTCTTGACAATGAGATTCACTGATGCAGCAATATAAATTGAATATTATATATATATATATATATATATATATTACGAAGCAATGCATTGGTTGTACTTTTAAAATTTAAAGAGAATGTAAGCAAATGAATGAACAGTTAAGCAGCACACAAAATGAAACTCCCAAGGTAAATAATGATACATTATTAAAAATAAATTTAATTTTAAAATTTTATAATAATATATTAATATTTAATTTATTCATAATCTATAAGAACATATACTGCCCTACATCAAATATTATAGCATAACAATAACTGCAGTGGATATTTATAATGTATAGCAGTAGCACCCCATCTTCATATTTGAGCTTGTGATTCTGGGAATCGATTGGCAGATAAAACACCAGTGATTCACATGCATGTACGTTGCTAGCTTTCATGCCTTTTTCTTGAACGCCCCTGCCGATTCGAATACCAACTCATGTCTCTTGTGTTAAAATTCGAGATCAGTTGATTTATACAATCTCTTTTTTTTAAAAATAACATTCAATAAACTCGAGATTAAAAATATGTTTTATTATTTTCTCTGTACTATAAAAGCATAATATGTAGCGGTATAGGACCACACATAATTGAAAATTAGGCAGATCAAGAGAGACGTCGAAACATGATCCCATGCTCACTTCAACTGCAATTTCCAATTGCACATGTCACTGTTCCTTTTTTAATTTGATTCATTATTATTATCCTCCTTTCCTTTAATTTGTTTTTTTTAATCATCGACTTATTGACTAATTAATCTAGACTAATTTTTGTAGAACTTTATTATGGAGCGACAATCCCAACTTATTTTTTTCATTAACAATGTCAGAATTCGAATTATAGCCTTATTTAAAGAACTTAGTGTCTCATTTCACAAGATCAATTAATTACTGATTTTTTTAATATTCTTTTTCATACTTTCCAACTATTTTGTTAGATGTTTTGTCAATTATGATCACATTAACATTAATTTGCATGGACTATTGACAAAACCTAAAGATTTAAGGTGCATATCCATAAATGGTACCACATTTCCAGGTACGATATTCCGACTCCATAAATCACCAGACAGAAAAGGAAACAAATTTGGTCATAGGAATTAGGTTCACTTCTAAAATTTAATGAGCTAGTATCGGTGTAGATTCGGCACGAGTAAAATTTCTTAATCTCTTATTAGAGCTCTTATCTATGTTTCACATTAAAAATTGGATTTAAGGTTTAGGGTTTAAATTTAAAATTTGTGATTTAGGATATATGGAATAGGATTTAGGATTTAGAAATTAGAATTAAAATGTTGTGTTGAATTTTTAGTGTTGGGACACAAAAAAGGACATGATTTTTGTTTAATTGGCACAATTGATAAAGGTTGAGATTACATATCTTTAAATATTTGGGTTCGATTTTTTTATTAAACAATTTATTTTAGTGATAATAAAACCACTAAAAGTAGTAGCATAACACGAGAGTATCAACCTCTAAAGATAGTGGGTTCGGATTTTATTATACGTAAAACACGTTTGAATTATCTCCGGATTCTAGTTAAATTTTAGGTAAGTTACATAAATCATCAGTGAACTTTACTCTCAAATGTTTTAATTATTAAAATTTCAAAAAGTTTAATTTACTCACTGGAGTTTAGACATTGAACTTTTTTGTCACCGAAATTTAGACATTGAACCTTTTTGTCACTTCATTATTCACCATCGTAGGACGTGCATCGTAGATGGTGGTCGTTCTGTACCAAATTTCACAAGTGGCTTAGTTTCACCCATGAGTCTGAATCCAACCTCTATTTCACCGAAAAATACCCTGAAGTTTACGAATCAAGTAAAAATCTTTTAGTTTCTCTCTTACCGTTCTCCCTCCTCTACCATCAGATGGAACTCATTTCTCAGTATATTGCTTCCCTCGTGCCAATGAAGCTTTCTACTGTTCGAATCTTGAAGAAATTCCTTCATTCACCGATAAATGAATGTCGTCAAAAAGTTAACGGAAGAGTTCACCTATAGGTTAACCATTATTAAATTATTTATATATTTAAAAAAATAAAATACCTCAATTAAAAGTTCTGCCCACACTCCCCCATTTTCTAATTTCTAAACCCTATTTTGTAATCTAATTTCATAAACTCGCTCAAAAAAATTGAAGTAGAGTTTGAGTTATAAATGGAACCTCGAATAACTCAAAATTTTTAAGAATTAATAGATCAGTTTTCACGTTCTAATTGAGTCTCTCAACACTTTCTGGTATATGTATATCACATATAAAAAGGTATTAAGAAATATATATGTATATCATATATGATTATAAAAAGTCGTTTAAATTGTAAACAATTAGTACTATAACATTATAAATGTTTATACTAAATTTGAACAAAAATTCGAACAACCCGACTTGAATTTCATAAACTTGACTCGCAAAAATTTTAAATAAAATTTGAGTTATAAAATAGGACTCGCAAACTGAAAAATATTTTGACTCGACTCAATCAAATACTCACCCCTAATTTTAGGAATTGAACTTTAGATTTGTATTGATTTTACCACTAAAAATTACAATGCTTCAATTTTAGGCATTACACTTTTCGACCATTGTCGGGAGTCAACCAATGCCCTTTGTCGGTCTTCATTCGCGGTACTATCGATATCGAAATGTTCACATTTTATTTCTCTTTCTTCTTCTTAGATTGGTTTTTCATAAAACTTGCTCAAAATCGACAAATTTAAACAAGAAAATCATTATTTTCGAGGGGTTTAGAATGTTTGCTCGAAAATTTAGACGGTGAGATGCATTGTTTCGAGACATGAACAAAATATCTCGAAACTAACCTTATCAAACAACTATCAAAAGAGATCAGAGTATTAGCATGTTAGACCTTTAGATGGGTTTTTTCGTCGATTTTGAGCGAGTTTCGTGAAAAGCCACTCCAAAGAGAAGAAATAGGAGTGAAATGTGAAAGTTTTAATGCAGAGATTGTCTCAAATGGCAACCAATGACGGATGACGATTGACTATCAGTGGCAGTCGAAAAATGTTTAGTGCCTATAATTGAAGCGTTTTAAAGTTTATTGGAAAAATGATACACCCCTAGAGTCTAGTGCCTAAAACGTCATTTTGGATATCAATGGCTACACGACAACGGCATCGTTCTAGCCACATCATCATAGTGACAGAAAGATCCATCCACGTTATCAATGTTGTTTGAATTTTAACAGCTCAATGCTTACATTGCAACATGAAAAGTTTATTGCTATAATTGACAAAAAATTCAGTGACAGAAAGATCCATCCACGTTATCGAAAAGTTTATTTGGTTTAACACATAATGTTTTAAAATAATTATACTCGTGAGTTGTGACCGTTAGTAAGTGTCATCCTTGAACTATCATTATGTGTATTTTTATATTACTTATGACTTATTTGACTGATTGGGCACTTAGTGATAGTGTTAAACCAAATAACATAATATTACATAAAATGGTAGTTCAAGGATAGCATTTACTATCAGTGTTAACTCATGTACCATAATAATAATTCAAGTATTTCTTCAAAAAAAATTTAATGTATCATATTAGATATTTTGACAGCACATATATCACATTGAACATTTTAAAAGTACAAACACCATATTAAATATTTTATCAAAATACAAAGATTATATTAAACATTTTATCAAAAACAAATACCACATTGAATATTTCATCAACAATATTACCCCTATAATCTTTAACGTGATTTATTTGAAACCAAAAGGAAAACAAACAAGTTGTTGAAGATGTCATGGTATGTGAATATTTATGGATTTGGGTACGGTGGTCCTTGGAAGGTAGGCTAATAAATCGAACTTCCAAATATGAGCATGGTCATTATCAATAAATAAATTAAAAATTAAATGAGAGCCACTCGTTTTTATTTATTTATTTTTTCTGCTTTTTTAATTTTTAGTTTTTGCATGTTCTAAGGTCCACAACCGAGGTAGAGGCAGAGCCTGTCTTAGTTTCTACCCAAAATCATTGTTTACTTTATGCTTTCTTACGTGCCTTTTCCTATGTCTTTTTGGCTAACCTTCCCCTCTCTTTACCGTAAATATTGAGATCTGAAACGAAATTAACATTACATATTGAGAGAGTTAAAAGTTTTCGAGTCTTTAAATTTAAAAATTAAAAAATATCAAAATATATAGGCTGTTATTGGGGTATACTTATATAGAGGAATTATATAGGCTGTTGTGCCTTGATTATAAGTTGTATAGTTGACTGTTTTCATGTAGCAGGTTTCTGCTCTTGGATAATAAAAGTTAGTTAATTATCCAAAAAGATACAATTATATCAAAATATTTAGAGAGTCACAACACCCCCTCCAATTCTCTAAATAACTTGACTGTTTAAAATCCAGACATTTTCTTATGAAACCAACTATTAAATAAAGGAAAAAAACTTTGATACACAGGCCGTGTAACTTTAGTTTACACGTGCCTTTTAGTTTTAGGGATTCGGGTTTTAGTTTAGGGGTTAAGGTTTAGGGGTTTAGGTTGTAGGGTTTAGAATTTAAGATTAGTGTTTAGAATTTAGTGTATAGGGTTTAAGGTTTAGGGTTTAGTTTTTTAGTGTTAGGGTAAGGTTAGGAATTTAGGATTTGGGTTTTTATAGTGTAAATACACAGGGTTGTGTAAAATCCTGTGTATCAAAGTTTTACCTTTAAATAAATTGATTGATTTTTAGTTCGGTTAGTATATTACTAATCAACAATATGATCATACGAAGATCATGAGTTTAGGGTAGACGCACAAGAATCCCCATGTTACCTTTCGTCTTCAAAACTTCTTCTCAAGAATACAATGTTATGGCTGAAGTATGGCGATTTTCTTCGTGTTTTTAATGGGTAAATTACGTAAATTATCACTAAATTTTATTTTCTAACTTATTTTAGTTACTGAAGTTTCAAAAATTTTAATTTATTCACTTAAATTTAGAAATTAAATTTTTTTGTCACTCCACCGTTCACCGTCGCCGAACGCGCATTGTAGATGGTGATCGTTCGATACCAAATTTCACCAGTAGTTTCGTCTCACCCCTGAGTCTGGATTTGACCTCCATTTCGTTGGAAAGTGCCCCAGAGTCCACGAATCAGGCAAAAAGTTTTCAGTTTCTCTCTTGTCGATCTTCTTCTTCTGCCATCAGATAAAGCCCGATTCTCAGTATATTGCTTCTCTCGTGCCAGTGAAGTTTTTTACTGTTCGAATCTTGGAGAAGTTCCTCCGTTCAGTGATAAATGAACGCCGTCAAAAAATTAAGAAAAAATGACCAAAAAAAGTTTGGGGAAAAAATTCAGTGATGACTTACGTAATTTACCTATTTTTAATTTGAATCTCACGCTTAATTAGTTTAACAGTGACATGGTTTTAAGTAATAAAAAGAGATTATTTACCAAGCCAGAGACAAATAGCTTACCAATGATCTAAGGAAAATAAAGTGGATGGAGTTCCAAATGCAACACTAACTTGATCAAAGCCACACATTTAACCAAGGGAAACGAAAGCACAAACTTTTTGAGAAGAAATGGAGAAGAATGAGAATGTGACAGGTAACGAGGAATGGCGAGGAGTTTACGGATGGTACGTTGGAATTAAACATGAAAAATGCAGGACATGTGGTGTGTAATACGAAAGGGGACAATAACTGGTACGTTTCGGTTCATGGTCCTCTACACGACTCTGTCATTATTAAACATGTTTTGGTGCTTTTGCAGCCTACTTCAGGGTGCAAGATTTATCACACCAAGTGGTCCAAGCCAGCTGGTTTGCTGTGCTATGGGACGTCCTAACCACGAGCCATGATGTTTCGACGAATCCTTTGTTAGCTTTTTGGACGGTTAAAAGACGTAACATGTTTTTTTTTATAATTACCATATTTGACCCATTGGTCGATTAATCCAGAACAAATTTTGCAGAAATCGTGACCTAAAAAAATATAAGAGAACAAAAATGAATAGCATGATCAACTAGCCAAATGTGCTTGTTCTGCAGCCAGACTATTAAAAATATTTTTACTTTTATGAAATTATCATTACATGCCATGAACTAATACCATAGACCCTCACCACCATAAATTTCTACACTAATTTGATTTTATGAACTGAAATGTAATGAACTATTAATATCCCTTTACGAGTCAAAATTTAATTTGAAATTCTTCAATTTTTTTTGTCTAATGATAATTTAAATTTTATAAATTTAAATATTAAATAAATTAGACCTTATCTTTAATTTTATGTTTAAATATTTAATAAGTCTTTGTATTTTTAAAGTTTAATAGTTTGGCCTTACTCGATATTCGATCCCAACTGATGATATTACTCGTTACTCTCTCATCTTAAATAGATCTATTGATGTTTTTGATATCAAACATACAAATATTTAAACACTACTCTCACCTCGCTTGCATCTAACTGTAAACAACTTACCAACTTTAACGCATTTTTCTTAAATGTTTTATATTAAAATATATGTTTAATTTTCATGAAATGTAATATATAAAAATAAAAGAAAATTAACATATTATAAAAATAAAAAATGGGCCAACCTCAAACCTTAGTTATTGGATACCAAATCTTGCCCGTATTCTAAACTATTTTTTGTCCAAAACAATTTTTTTTTTTATCAAAGATGCTGGCTTAACATTGAAAACACAAGGAGAAATATACAACAAGAAAGGTAAAAATTCAGGAAAAAAATGAATTGGATAAAAAAACCTAAAGAACAGACGAGCAACAAATCAAAGTGCACGAAGAAGAATAGAAAAAAACAACACCAAAAATCAAAACAAAAGCAAAAAAAGAAAAAGAAAAAAAAAACATAAATAAAAACATCAGGCCGAACTAGCCGACAAGAAATCTGAAACAAAGAGCAGGCCAGCGAACTGATCTTTAGTTGCATGTCATTTCTAAGGTCACGAAAGCATAAGTCATTGGTAGAAATGCAGAGACGAATCATTTGAAATCGCGTCACATATCAAGAAATCGCTAATGACAGAATGGTTAAGACAAGGAAGAGAGGTGCTGGAGAGCCCATCCTTCAAACATCCGTTAGTGGGACAGCAAGGAGGGAGTGAGTTAGGATCAATAATCGAGAAGGGCATGAGTTTATTAAGTTTATAAATTTTAAAAATTAAAAGGAACAAAGACCTTATTTTATTAATATTTAAACAAAAAATGACCTAAAATGTAATTATATCAAAAAATTTGGGGAGGCAACAGCCCCTCCCAACCTATTAATATTTTCGTCCCTGACAACAAGGACTCAGACTACCACCACCCAAGACCGAAATACCTGCACAACGAAAAAAATTACTTTGATCCTTTTTGGTGATAGATTATGTCATCTGTCGGCGAGTTAATTGTGTTGTTTGGAATAGAATAATCTTAAAAGGAAAAAAATTCGAGGATCATCTGATATCTGTCCATAAATATTCTTAATCCTCTGACAATGGGTATATACCATATAAATATAGCGATTTAAACCCGTGTATCTTAGAATGAACACCATCTGCTTTTCTACTGGGACACTTGTTGGGTTCATAACACAGTTCTTTAAAATGAATTATAGATGCAAGTTTGATCCAATGTGTAATGTAATATTAGAATCTTGGTTTATTTAAATATGTATTAGAATTTCAGTTTTTGCATAACACCCACTTATTTACATCAATACCGCTATCTACGTGACATGATTTTCTAATGTTATTCATTGCATATACACACAATTGCTTGAAAATAATTGGATTATTTCTTAAATGTGTATAATAAAATTAAGATCAACGTTTTATATGTAATTGAATCAAAATAAAAGAAATTATACATGCTAGGAACTTTAGAAATTATACAGTGCAGGCAACTAAACCACAGCCACATCTGAGTTCAGCCGTGTAAAACAAGCTACATAAATGCTAAAGTTTGGAGGAAAACAAGGCATTGATACAGCTACGAGTATAGTACAAAAAAAAGAAAAAAAAGAATATGTAATCTGATTAGACTGCGGCTACTTTTAAGTGAAGGATCTAACTGCAGAAGATGTGGTGACCAAACTCGAAAGGAGGCCAACAATGAGTGCACTGTTATATGTGGTCGGCTCAGCTTGCATTGAGTTGTTCCGGGAATCGATGAATGTTTCATTCAGGAAAGGCCCTCCCACAACAGCTCCAACAGCCACATTAGGATTGGGACTGGGTGAACTTAGCCACTGGAAGCCATCGGTGCAACCGGTGGTTGCATCGACCGGAATCGAAGCTCCTCTATGATGCACATATTGGGGGTATTTATCGCCGTACCCCACAAGGAAGCTCATCTTCAAGGGGTTACTGCCTAAGACATAGTCGGCCTGAAAGCAAAGATTGCTACTATTATTACAGTAGTCATTACCCTGGAATAAATAACAGTTTAGGACAAATATTTCTAATATTTGGTTGCGTACTAACGTAAACGGCATACCTGTGATTTGGCAAACTTTCTAAGATCCGATGGTTTGAATGAATGGTCACCACATGTTAGCTTCGCTGTCTGTGACATAAGCATATAATCGCTGTAAAGAACAGCTAAAAATGAAGAAGCAACCGGATGCTGCAGAGAATTCCATTCACTGACCCATATAAGACCACCTGCATGGTAAAGACTACACTGGTAAACAAAAGATATCCAAAGAGTCCGAGCTAATTCGGTTTATCTGTGACTTAGGCGGTCTGAGAGCATATGTAATTCCCCAAATTCAAGATCTACGTAGCAAAAATATGAATCCCAACAACTTAGCTTTAAAGAAGGCATTACCGTCAGTTCTGCTGGATGTGGCAGAGGGAGACTTCGGTAGAAGACCGCACATAACATCCTCGGCAGACTTCCTATAGTTTTCAAGGCCAGAATTCCCAGAGGCATCCTTGGCACCAAACAAGCTTAACCTGGAAAGCAAAACCTGCATAGATGTAGATGTAGTAGCATAATCAGATACTATGTGAAATTTATGGTTCTGATGATATCTATTCAGAGAAAAACAGAATGAGGCACCAAACAAGCACAATATGCTCAATCTGACAACTGAGGCTAGATATCCTACAATAGTTGCATTTAGCTTAGGCTGGTTAACAAATGAGAATTACTTTCCTTCAAATAGTCCTTGAGCTAAATGCTTAGAGGTTAAAGGAATGCTGTAAACCTTCCAAAGAAGCTCTTTTCTTTAGCATCTTTACAGATGAGAAACAATCTACGGAATTCAAACAAGCTGTGCCGGAAATGAATTCAAACTAATGCCATCTATTTATTTTCCCGAAAGCTCACTTAATGTCTTTCTTATATCATCACGTTGCTTGAGACGTGTTTATGTCGGTAGACGTAAACAGAAAAAGAGAACCTTACCTGGGTTCCTGCAAGTTTATTATCCCAGCTAAACCACGTTGGACTTCCCCATTGAGCAAACTGTTTCCCATTTTCACCGGTCACGTATCCGAGATATGACCGATCACCTGTTGCATGATAGAGCCAGCTTGCTGCCCATAAGAGCTCATCTCCGTATCCTGTTGAATTGTAATACGTAGCAACTTCCGGGATGTTCTCACTGTAAGAACCTCTATTATTGTCTGCAAAACTAAAAAGTTGCTTTGCATGTCTAAGAAGTGTGCTTGAATATGTCGAGTCAGCTGCCTTAAACACCAGAGACGCCGAAGCCATAGCTGCAGCAGTTTCGGCTGCAACCTCAGTCCCTGGAACGGATTCATTCACCTGTGTGAGAGGCCTCTTCTCTTTCATGTCCTCAGGCCTTTCCCAACACTTATGGTCTGCTTCCGGGTCACCGACCTGCCTTCGTTCCGGAAGCAAAAATGTAAGGTCAGAAATATTTCATGGCAACAAGTATGACATATAGCTACAGAAAGCACATTATGACAACACAATCCATCAACAAAAACATAAACCTAAAATCCAACATATTCCTGATCTAAAACCTTTGTGTCAAAACCATTAGCCACTCATAATTCGAAACATAAATTCACAAGGCATGATGAAGCAAACAAGGACAATTTAAATGCAACCAAGCAAGCACTCATGTATGACGTATAGCTATACCAATCCAAAAGAGTAGATGGCAGTTGAAGACAATGGTGACCTGAATATAGAGCACATTCTCCGAAGGATGAGCATTGACAAGGAAATCGGTTATCCACTTGAGCGATTCTCGAGCCGGTTTGAGTTCATTCACTGCCTCCATCTGATCTCCATACTCGAGGATAGCCCACGATAGCACGGTAGCAGTGAATGCCATTGGGAATCCAAATTTCATGTGATCCCCAGCATCATACATCCCTTTAGAAAGATCCAATTGAGCTTCGCTTCCATCGGTTAACGCCGAATTCCCTCTCCATGATATCTTATTATCCTCTAACCTACCAGCTGCAACAACAAACAAGAAATGTTGACCCAACGAACAACAACAACAAACAAACAAACAAGCAACACTTCCACCTCTAAGACAAATTTTACCAACAATAGAACCACTTGTTTTAAGTCCTAAACATTAAATCTGAGTCCGTAAGTTAAAAAGCATCCTTAAAGGAAGCAAATTTCAATAAGAAAACAGCAAACTTATACATAAAACAGTGGGTAAAGAAAGGGTACATCTTTGAACGTCAAAGAATTGCATTGGGATTTTGAGAGCATCAGAATACTTCTTGTCGATGGCTCCTGGAGGACCTGGAACAGGAGCGGGCTTGCTGTCCTTTTTGTTATCCATTTTCTTCTTTATTGTATAAACAACAGCTCCCACAACCAGAGCCAATATTACTAACACCAGAAACCACGCCAGAAATCCTCGGGACTTTGATTCTTTCCCCATTCTTTTTTCAGTTCAAAATACCCAAATGCAGGGGAAAAGAATCTGATGCAGATTATGAAATCAGTGTGAGGGAATGTGGTTTAGAAACAGGGTTGATTAGTTAAAGAGAAAGTTGATTAACAAAAAAGGGTAGCTGGATCTGGTGCTGTTTCAGTCACAGATCGGGTGATAAAACTGTTTGAATGGTGAGTTCTTGCTGGACAAGAACACCGACAAGCGGGATACGATAATATAATTATTGAATAAATTTTTCTTTTAGTCCCTCTATTTTACTAGAAATTTACAATTTAGCTCATATATTTTGTTTTTAATAGTTGTGGGGTGGATTTGACCCTGGAATTACATGTGAAGTGAAAGGTTGATAACAACACAGTTCTAGTGTTAACATATTTTAGTTTTCCTATTTTACGATATTATTAGTTAGTCTAAATTATTAACTTTGTTAACTATTCTTTAAGACATTTCAATCAAACAATTTGATCTAATAATAAATTTACATGTCAATTGAATATGTAATTTATTTCTTTTAAAATAAATTATTACTTTAAAAGATTAATTCACAATGTTACAGTTTGGACTAATTGATAACATTATAAAAGTATAAGATCAATTTTCCTCAGAAAAACAAGTAAATGATCAAAGTATAGGGATTAAATATCAAACTTTTAGTATAATAAAAGGACGGAAATCACAATTTGACCTAGATTACATGTTCTGTTTAGCTGTTATATTCTTGATGTGCCATTGACGGATATAACCTAAATAATATGAACATAAGAAATTACATGAGATATATATCAAGGGTTAATAATATTTATATTGTCTTTTGTCAAAAAAATAAAATTTA
This sequence comes from Hibiscus mutabilis, assembly GCA_019671005.1. Taxonomy (NCBI): domain Eukaryota; kingdom Viridiplantae; phylum Streptophyta; class Magnoliopsida; order Malvales; family Malvaceae; genus Hibiscus; species Hibiscus mutabilis. The sequence continues at coordinate 34,124,126 of CM033742.1, forward strand.
TATTGTCAAAAAAGTTAATAATATTTAGACTCTTAAAATTATATTTAATTATTATTTTAATATCTAAAGAATTTTTTATTCAATTTAATTTTAGACTTTCCTTTTAGATAAGCATATTGTCTTATTATGTTCTTTCATTATATAAACAAAACACGTAACACTTTAAGAACATATCATCTACAAATTTACATGGCACATAATATATATTAAATCTAAAAAATTATAAAAATAGCCTTTTAAAAGAGTTTTTTTAAATATTTCAAAAAAATTTAAAATTTTTTTAATGGAAGAACATAGTAGAGTAACATACTTCACAAAAGGAAAGTTCAAGAGTCAATGTAAACAAAAAAAATCTTTCAGATACTAAAGTGATAATGGCCACGTTTGACAATTAGTGGATAGTTAATAGTTGATAGTAGATTATATTAGTTGATAACAGATTGTATTAGCTTATTTGACTAGCAGATTGTGTAATGACCCGAATCTCAGAATTCGAGGGTCGGTTTAACCCGAAGCGTGAGCTTCGCGTTTGGGCCATGAGTTTGGACCTTTGGGGATCTTGTTGGGCTTGTCTTGGTAGTTGGGCTTGAATATTTGGGTTTAGTTATGGGTTGGGAGGTTGATGGACCTCTTTTGAATAGAGAATAGAGAGAGCTTATTAATCTTGGTCTGCAGAAAAGTGGGATGGTGAGATCACCATATTTCTTTGTCTTCTCTCTTCACCCATTCTCATCTTCCTCCCAAGAACCAAAGCTTAAAGGTCCAATCTTTGAGTGTTGAAGTGTGAATCTCAAAATTTCAGTTAAGGGTGTTGTAATCAGCTACCAAGGATCTACATTTTGATGTAAGATTCATCAAGTTTGGTGGAGGTTGGATATGGTGAGCTTAGTGGGGGTTTTGTGAAAGGGTTCTAAGAGGAGATTCAATCTCGTTTTACAAGCCATAAGAGTAAGTTTAGTTGGATTCCTTATCTCCTACAAGTTGTAACTCGTTTACAACTTTCTTGTGTAGTGAAAAAGGTTGGAAATCCTTCCAAGGAGCTTGGAAAGAAGAAAGCTTGAGGACCTTGGTTGGAGGCTTCTTTTCCAGCTTTAGAATCGTGGTTAGTACACTACTAACTCCTTTGTGTTCTTAGGAATCATAAATTTGATTGCCTTGTTGCTTTGTTGATGTTTTGGTTGCTTGAGACCTCTCTAATGGCTAATTCTAAAATTGGTGTTAAAATGGATTAAAATGGTAGAAAACCACTTAAACTACTTTCCATAACTTGTAGATTCGTTTTGGGGTCTTGCCTTTGGGTTTTGGAGGCTTGAAAGGTGAATTACGAACTCTAAAAAATGAATCTAGGTTCAAGTACCGATATAGGTTGTACGCGTATTGGTACCCTATGTCTTAATTGATGAACATAGGCAATTCTTCAAGGGTGTATCGGTACACCTAAGGTGAATATTGGTACCCTCTATTTTATCAAAATTCCAGCGGTGAAAAAGTGTATTGGTATGCTTGAGAGCAAATCAGTACCGAAGGGTATCGATACATGGCCCCCGTGTACCGAAATGGGATAGTTGGTTAAACCTCTTTAGTGTAAAGCTGAGTATCGGTACACTTTAGATGGGTATCGGCACCTAGAAAAGCATATCAGTATATGCTGGTGGGTATCATACCCATTGGGCAATATGCCCGAAAAATATGTTTTGTGTTTGAGGGGCCTATAATTTGAGAACTATGACCCAAAGGGCTTCTAAAATGGTAAAATGAATAGTAAAATTGAGAAAATGAGATTTAAACCTCATATTCGAGCTTAATGAGTAATAACTTTGTAAAACCTTGGGTGACTTATTTGTAATAGTAACCATAGGGATCCTTGGTGGATCGTGTGATGTTGTGTGCCAAGTAAAGGCACTTGGTTGGTTGAGTCACCTTTGACTAATGAGATCCAGATACCCAGTGAGAGAAAGAATGTGTTGCAACATAATGGTTAAAGATTTTTGAATGTTTAAACCTGATGCTTAGTGGTACCAGGTCTCATTCGAAGATGCTTGATGAGAGATCCCGAATATGGGTGTACGATCCCGATGCTTAGTGGTACAGAGCCTTACCCCAAAGAGTGTATGATCCTAAAGCTTAGTGGTATCGGGCCTCACTCAGAGTGTATGATCCTGATGCTTAGTGGAACCGGGCCTCACTCTAAGTTTGTGGTATAATGCTTATGTATTATGTGAAGCTTATGCATTATTGTTGTTGCTATGTGTTTAGGCGACTAGAGGTAGCGCCATATTTATTTAATGTTATATTGTCATGTTATCATTTTTACCTACATGCTCATATTTATGATTTGCATGGAGTATGGTTGAGTGAAAGTGTATCCACTGAGCTTCATTAGTTCAACGTTCAGAATTGTTGTTTTCGTTCGCATGTTAGTAGGTTGACGTGCATTGTTGGAGAACCATCGAAGTATGACTTCAGCATCGACTTGTTGTCCGAGTATAGTACTTAGATTACTTAGGCTATGTATTCTTAGGACCCTATATTGTATTGTAACTTCTATTTTGGATTTTAAATCACGAGTCAAATGCTTTTAATTATAAATTTTAAATAAAGCTCCAATGTAACATTTTTAACTATTTATTCACTTTAAAATATTTGAACTTAATGGGTTTTATGAAATGAATGTGATTTGGGCTAAACTAGGTCAAAAATTTTATAGAAATAGTTTGGCTTGAGGCCTAAATGTGACATCCGAGTCAAGGGTTTTACATTTAGTGGTATCAGAGCCTCAGTTTAGCAAGTTCTAAGAAGCCCCGGGTTTTCTAGAGTGGTGTATAGGTGTCTAACGAATACGTTGCACATAGGTTAAAGTCGAACTCGTTTAAGCTAAATATTCGATGGTGTAACCTTATTTATTTACTTGTGCAGAAAGTAATCATGCCGATGAGAGCACAAGATCAAGAGGAGAGTTTCGGCACCTGAAAAGGGAGCTATTGTAATGACCCGAATTTTAAAATCAACAATGAGCGTTGACTCGGGTCTTGGACCAATACGTCGGGGCAGATGTTCAGGTTATGTTGGGCTTTGAGGAAGGGCAATATGGTAAAAATCATTTTGGGAAGGAAAAGGCTGATGAAGCCTTAATTCCCTGCTGGAAAAGGAACAATGGTGATATCACCTTGTCCCTATCTTTATGCCATCTTTCTCTTTCTTCCTTTCTCATGGTGAGTATTTGAGTTTGGAGAAATCTTGGATGTTTGAGTGGGAATATCGGATTGAGAAGAAGTTGCTCATCACCCAAAGATCTATTTTTTGAGGTAAATATCTCCAGCATTGATGGAAGTTGGGTTTGAAGCTTATAGCAAGGAAAAAGGGGTGGAAGAAGCTTGGTTGCTGCCTTAGTTCGTGAATATTTGTTAAAGGTCAGTACATTTCTGACTCCTTCACTTTATGAACATCCTAAAATGATTGCTTTGTGTGGTTTATGGTTTTGGGTTGTATAGTTGAGGTTTTAGAAGCTTTAACCCCCATTAATGGTAAATTAAAGATTAGATGTTAATAAGGCGTAAAATGGATAGAAAACTACCTATTATACTCTAAATAACTTGTATTTGGGACTTAACCATGGAGGTTAAGGGTGGGATTGAGGAAATCCCGAGCTCTAGATTTTGAAATCTAGGCTCGCGTACCGATAAGGGGTGGTAATGTATCGGTATACCTTTGTTATAAGGGAGACGAATTGTGAGGGGCGTACCGGTATACCTTCCCGCATATTGCTACCGCTTGCATGTTAAGGATTCTAGTAACGCTTTTGAGTACCGGTACGCTCGGGGCATATCGGTTCGCACTGTTGCATTGCCTAGAAAGGCTTTGCGTACTGATACGCTAGGGTATACGTATAGGTACGGGTAAGGATCGGTACGGGGCAATCCCAGTACCGATATGGAGTATCAGTACGGCTCAGAGCGTATCGGTACGAGGCAAGGGCCGATTCTTTCGAACCTAGTTAGCGTATCGGTACTCATGGGGGAGTATCGATACCCAGAGGGTAGTACTGATACTCACCTTGGAGTATCGATACTCGCTGGGCAATCTACCCAAGAAAGTTGAGTTCGCGTTCGAGGGTTCTATAATTCATGGTAAAGGGTTCGATGGGTCCCTAAAGGTATAAAACAAACTCTAAAACTAAGAAATCGAGGTTAGTAACCCGTAAGTGGATTAATGGCTAATGGCTTGGTAATAGTTGGGTAAGTTGCTTGGATTAGTAATCCATAGGGATCCGTGATGGATCAGTTATTGCTACGTGGGAGCTTGGGGTCCTTGCTGTGTGCTGTAGGGACGCCCATGTAGGCTGGTTGCTGTGAGTAATGAGATAATCTAACGAGAAAGGCGAAAATGAATCCTAAAAACATAAATTAAATAATGTAACAAACGAGTCTTGCCTTGGGGCATTGGTAATGGTTGGCTGGATGCCTTTTATCTCTTTGTGAGATATATTGATGCTAGGGGGAGCATGTGGTATCGTATGAGTCTTGGTTAGGAATCCGAATGTCCTAGAGTCAGTGTAAGGGTACTTAAATAAGGGGATGGGTACTTCGTGCTAAGTGATCGAGTACATCCAATATATCCACTGGCTATGTGATCTGGATGCGGTGCAAAACCTATCATTGGGCTACGTGATCAGGATATGGAAATACAAATCGGGGGCTATGTGAGCTCGAGTAACTCGAAGGGCGACGTGATCTCGAGTAACCTGATTGGCTATGTGACCTCAGGAAAAGACTGTTTATGGCTATTGTGATCCTAGTATGTCCATGACGTATTAGTGGCTATGGTGATCCAGATATGATCCTAACCCGACGGCTATATGATCACAGGTAACCCGACGGCTATGTGATCACGGGATAAATAGTAGGGCTTCGTTGGCTATTAGATAATGTATGTTATTTATATTGTTGTATAGATAATATATGTTGACTATTTTACCCTTGGGGCTATGTGATCAGGGTAGGGTTGTTACTCGATGGGCTATGTGAGCTCGAGTAACTCGATGGGTTGTGTGATATCTAATATAGGCTAGATAACCCTTGGGCTATATGATCAGGGTATGGGATGTGACTCAATGGTCGGTGGGACCTCGCGTATAGAAAGCCTGGAATGGCTTGGTAGACTTCTTCCATAATAGTGGTATCTTAAGAGAGTTGTAAGCTCTAGCTAGGGTAAACTAGAAGATGATCCTTAGATGTTGAGAAGCCTTTTTGTGCATTCTTGATTATATTATCATGCATGCTTGTTTTATGATATTCATGAATTGCGTTAGAGTAGAAATGTACCACTATGCTTTGTTAGCTCAGCGTGCGGAATTGTGGTTTCTTCTGTGTGTAGGTTGACAGGTTACTTTTGGAGGAGCACATCGAGGAGGATTTCCCAGCACCGAGCCAATCTCAGACTACAGTGCTTGATGTCTAGTTTGGACTGGTTGTATTCATAGGACCTTACCACAGTCGAGTCGGTATTTTATTCTGATTTATTGTTATTTGGTCAAACGGTGTATTTTATTTGGAACTTATGTTTTTTAAACCCTTTAATCTTATTATCTACATGGATTTTATAGTAATGGATTAATTTGAGAATTTTTAACTTGTGGTTTTAAACGAGAAATTTTGATGGGTCATTTTGGGTGACCCGAATGTGATGCTCCAGATTTGGGACGGGATCGGAGTATTACATTTAGTGGTATCAGAGCTTAGGTTTAGTCAGTTCTAACAAAACCCCAGGGTGACGTAGAGGTCGTGGTAACGTGTCTAGCGAATACAAGTGTCTAAAATTAAGTGTACTTTATAAGACTGGGAATCTTGATGTGCCACCTTGTTTTTTGTGTTTCAGAAAAAGATCGATGGAAGGTAGAACTGGTAGTAGAGAGGCGGGTCACTTTCGTGGCCTTACCTCTGCCCTCTTGCGTGTGGTGCAAGCTATCCCGAGATAAGTTGAGGTGCCTCGCACGACCCCTGTAGAGAGGCTTCATCGTTTGGGGCCTAAGAGTTTCGAAGGCTTGGGTGAGGATAACCCAATCAAGGCTGACCAGTGGTTGCACGACACACAAAGAATCATGAGACAGATGAAGAGAAGCCCTGAAGATAATCTTCATTGCATTGTTTCCCTTCTGAAGGGCAATGCACACGAGTGGTGAGAGACCATTGAGTTGGGTCTACAGCCTGAACGACCGACATGAGATATCTTTGTGGATGAATTTCGGAAGAAGTACGTCAGTGAGGTACACATGGATGAGTTAAGGGACCAGTTTCTGCATCTAGTTTAGGGAGATCGAACGGTGTTTGCTTATAAGTAAGAGTTTTTGCGTTTGAGCCGTTATGCTCCAGAATTTGTTTCCACAAAAGAGTTGAGGTACAAGAGGTTCATGCAAGGCTTGAATGTTGACCTTCAGTTGTATGTGACAGTGGGTCTGCTTGGGATATTCTTCGAGTTAGCCAATAGTGCGAAGGCACTTGAGCGGCTTCAGAGTTCAGCATCTAATCAGTTCGAGGATTCTAGAGGTCGTGGTGTGGAGACCCGGGATATCATGAATCATTCTCCCTATCCGCATAAAAGGTTTTGTGCTTTAAAGAGTTCGAAGAGAGTTGCATTGGACTAGCTACCGAAAGTCGGCTCAAGATCTAGATCGAGGGTTCGTAGAGGCTCTTTTATTTCTACTCCAGAAAGGAGTATTGATGGTTCTGTTGGAGCATCTCTTCCACCAGCATGGGAGCATTGTGATCGACATCACCTTGGAGTATGCTTTTTGCTTTAGAGGGTTTGTTATCGTTGCCAGGCACCGGGGCATATGGCAAAGAACTGCACAGTTGAGGATGATGATGCATCAGTTCAGTCTCAGTAGTGGGCTACTTCTCTTCGTGATCAGAGTTTTGTTAGAGGCGGAGTTAGGGCACCGTCAGGTTATCGAGGTAGAGGTTCTATGAGATCCACCGCCAGGGTTAGCACGCGAAGCGTTGCTAGACAGTCTGCTGCCCAAATTAGAGTTGACAACATTGCGACCGAGGATATGTCAGGTAATTAAGTTTTGTATTGGTTTTAGCTTTTGCGTTAGCCGTTTAGCTCTTCAGTTGTGTAATAGACCTGTTCTTGTGATGTGTATCTTGGTAAATCTTGTGCTGTTGTTGCTTTAGATGGAAATTAGAATTACATCTTTTGCTAGATAAGGTTTTTATCGTAGATGGTTGTTGAAGGGGCAAATGTGTCGTAAGATGTGAGTGAGAAGTTATGAAGCCTTAGGTTGCTTGAATCTAGTTATTAGTGTTGGTTATGTAGGATCTTAACCTCTCTAGGGTGGACGTTATGCTCCGTAGTGCTAGCTCAAGGAAGATCCTATAGGTTGTAAGGTGTTCTTAGCATGCGTTATAGACTCGAAAGTTGAGAGTTCCTAGTCTTAGTGTTGTGGGTGTTTTGAGGGTATGGAGGTACCCTTGGTGAATGAGCAATCTTACCGGTTGATTTTAGTTTAGAACCGCGATAAAGGTAAGGTTGAGTTCGTTGATAGTGTCCATCGCTCCTTGGCATGGTACTTAACGAACTCCTTGTTAGGGCACACTTGTGCAAGTAACCATTTGGGTGTCGTTGCCAAGTCCTTCGCCGAGATCGTGTTTGTGTAAGAGTAGCTTGTATGGTGGTTTTGGATGTGTTGAGCCGTAGTGCAATAGTAGGAGACCGTTGTCGGTTTAGTGAGATCAGTGACCTTTTTTGGCCATAAAATGTGAGAGCTTCACGTGTTGTTTGTCGGAGTAAGGTACCGTAGAAAAGGAGTAAGTGAAGATTGTGATGTACATGGTTAAGGTCATAAGGGCGAATTGTGAGGATAGTTGCTTGGCTTGTGCACCTGTTGAGCTAGATTTTGTGAGGTTGGAGGATTGCCCAATTGTGTCGATCAAAATTGTTATCGGTTAAGGCAAGTAGTGTGGAAGTTATCAGAGTAGCGCAGCGAAAATGTGGATCAGTAGTTGTGTTAAGGGTAACCGGGTAATTGCTTTGCAAATAAATAATATTAGATGGACCAGTTGGCAATCCTTGAGAGCAGTCCGATGGCTTTCCACATCTGATGGTTGAGATCGAGGCAAGGGTTAGGAAGAAGGTGTTAAGACCTTCGCAAGTAGAATGACAAGGTTTTGGGTTGCTTGTGTGAGTTCCTAAGTGACGGTGGTCATTTTTCGGAACCAAGTGGTTGGGATCGATGGTGGTTTTCGATCCTGTTGAAAGCAAGTTTGGGTAAGCGAAGTTTTAGGTTCCAACTTGGTGGGTTAAGTCTAGAGAAAGGAGCTGTTAGTTCAAGGTAGATTAAAGATAATGATTGGTTGTTAGGGTTTTACTTGTCCTTTAATGGTTTGACCTAGGACATGGTTGTTTGGCGTGGGGCGTTCCTGGCAGTACTTTGTGCAAGTGGAGCAGCGTTTTAGATAAAGATGAAATCTAAGTTCAGTTTGTGGTTTTTGGATGCTTGTAGAAGGTTTGGTTAATCGAGATGGAATCCTTTAGAAGTGAGTTCCTTAAGTTGATGTTTGAACAACGTGGCTCGAGATTGGTTATGTTACCATGCTTAGTAGTTCTCCATAAGTGTTGTTGGTTGTTGAAAATGAGTCGTGGGAACCTCAAGAGAAGTGTTGAGAGCGTGTGGTTTTATGCTATGGTTCTGTTTAAGGTAAGTTGAGGGAGAACTCTCCCTAATCAAGGTGATCCTGTTTGAATGGTGAAGTGGTTAGATCTATTTTGGTTACATTTCCCTTTCATGCATCAAAATTTCGAGGACGAAATTTCCTAAAGGAAGAGAGAGTTGTAAAGACATGGATTTTCGAATCAATAATGGGCATTGACTCGGGTCTTGGACCAATACGTCGGGTCAGATGTTCAGGTTATGTTGGGCTTTGTTGTTGGGCTTTGAGGAAGGGTAATATGGTAAAAATCATTTTGGGAAGGCAAAGGCTGATGAAGCCTTAATTCCCTGCTGGAAAAGGAACAAGGGTGATATCACTTTGTCCCTATCTTCATGCCATCTCTCTCTTTCTTCCTTTCTCATGGTGAGTGTTTGAGTTTGGAGAAATCTTGGATGTTTGAGTGGGAATCTCGGATTGAGGCTTGAGGATAATTTGCTTATCAACCAAAGATCTATCTTTTGAGATAAATATCTCCAGCATTGATGGACGTTGGGTTTGAAGCTTGGAGCAAGGAAAAAAGGTGGAAGAAGCTTGGTTGTTGCCTTAGTTCGTGAATCTTTGTTAAAGGTCAGCACATTTCTGACTCTTTCACTTCATGAGCATTCTAAAATGATTGCTTTGTGTGGTTTATAGTTTTGGGTTGTATAGTTAAGGTTTTAGAAGCTTAAACCCACATTAATGGTAAATCAAAGATGAGATGCTGATAAGACGTAAAATGGATAGAAAACCACCTATTATACTCTAAATAACTTGTAGGATCACTTTAGGACTTAACCATAGAGGTTAAGGGTGGGATTGAGGAAATCCCGAGCTCCAGATTTTGAAATCTAAGCTCGCGTACCGATACGGGGTGGTAGCGTATCGGTACGCCTTTGTTATAAGAGTGACAAATTGTGAGGGGCGTACCGGTACGCCTTCTCATGTATCGGTACCCCTTCCATGTTAAGAATTCCAGTAACGCTTTAGAGTACTGGTACGCTCGGGGAGTATCGGTACGCATTGTTGCATTGCCTAGAAAGGCTTTGCGTACCGGTACACTAGGGTAGGCGTATCGGTACGGGTAAAGATCGGTACGGGGCGATCCCAATACTGATATGAAGTACTGGTACGACTTAGAGCGTATCGGTACGGGGCAAGGGCTGATTTTTTTGAACCTAGTTAGCGTATCGGTACTCATAGGGAGTATCGATACCCAGAGGGCAGTACCGATACTCACCTTGGAGTATCGATACTCGCTTGGCAATCTGCCCAAGAAAGCTGAGTTTGCATTCGGGGGTTCTATAATTCATGGTAAAGGGTCCGGTGGGTCCCTAAAGGTATAAAACAAACTCTAAAACTAAAAAATCGAGGTTAGTAACCCGTAAGTGGATTAATGGCTAATGGCTTGGTAATAGTTGGGTAAGTTGCTTGGATTAGTAATCCATAGGGATCCGTGGTGGATCAGCTATTGCTACGTGGTAGCTTAGGGTCCTTGCTGTGTGCTGAAGGGACGCCCATACAGGCTGGTTGCCGTGAGTAATGAGATAATCTAACGAGAAAGGCGAAAATGAATCCTAAAGACATATATTAAATAGTGTAACAAACGAGTCATGCCTTGGGGCATTGGTAATGGTTGGCTGGATGCTTTTTATCTCTCGATGAGATATATTGATGCTCGAGGGAGCATGTGGTATCGTATGAGTCTTGGCTAGGAATTCAGATGTCCTAGAGTCAGTGCAAGGGCACTTAAATAAAGGGATGGGTACTTCGGGCTAGGTGATCGAGTACATTCGATGTATCCTCGGGCTATGTGATCTGGATGCGATATGAAACCTATCATTGGGCTATGTGATCAAGATATGGAAATACAACTCGGGGGCTGTGTGAGCTTGAGTATCTCTAAGGGCTACGTGATCTCGAGTAACCTAATTGGCCATGTGACCTCAGGAAAAGACTGCTTATGGCTATTGTGATCCAAGTATGTCTAGGACATATTTGTGGCTATAGTGATCCGGATATGATCCTAACCCGAAGATTATGTGATTACGGGTAACCTGACGGATGTGTGAGCTTGAGTAACTCTAAGGGCTACGTGATCTCGAGTAACCTAATTGGCCATGTGACCTCAGGAAAAGACTGCTTATGGCTATTGTGATCCAAGTATGTCCAGGATATATTTGTGGCTATAGTGATCCGGATATGATCCTAACCCGACGACTATGTGATCACGAGTAACCTGACGACTATGTGAGCACGGGATAAATAGTAGGGCTTCGTTGGCCATTAGGGAATGTATGTTATTTATGTTGTTGTATGGATAATAGATGTTGACTATTTTACCCTTGAGGCTATGTGATCAGGGTAGGGTTGTTGCTCGACGGGCTGTATGAGCTCGAGTAACTCGATAGGCTGTGTGATATCGAATATGGACTAGATAACCCTTGGGCTATGTGATCAGGGTAGGGGATGTAACTCAATGGTCGGTGGGACCTCGCGTATAGTAAGCCTAGAATGGCTTGGTAGACTTCTTACATAATAGTGGTATCTTGAGAGAGTTGTAAGCTCTAGCTAGGGTAGACTAGAAGATGATCCTTACATGTTGAGAAGCCTTTCTGTGCATTCTTGATTATATTATCATGCATGCTTGTTTTATGATATTCATGAATTGCGGTAGAGTAGAAATGTACCACTGAGCTTTGTTAGCTCAGCGTGCGGAATTGTGGTTTCTTACATGCGTAGGTTGACAAGTTTCTTTTGGAGGAGCACATCGAGGAGAATTTCCCAACACCGAGCCAATCTCAAAGTATAGTGCTTGATGTCTAGTTTGGACTGGTTGTATTCATAGGACCTTACCACAGTTGAGTTTGTATTTTATTCTGATTTACTGTTATTTGGTCAAACAGTGTATTTTATTCGGAACTTATGTTTTGTAAACCATTTAATCTCATTATCTATGTGGATTTTATAGTAATGGATTAATTTAATAATTTTTAATTTGTGGTTTTAAATTAGAAATTTTGATGGGTCAGTTTTGGGTGACCCGAATGTGATGCTCCGGATCCGAGACGGGATCGGGGTGTTATAGCTACAATGAGGATTATATTCTCGACTCAAAGAGATGTCAAAGAGTGATGGGGGTCGAGGGGCCAATTATTTCTCTCATCTACACCGGGCCCTAATACTTGTCGAATAGTGATGCACTTTAGAGTAAGTATACTCATCGATCAAGTAATAAAGTTATAGAGTATAGTGTCGAACCCACGAGGATTGGATCAATAAATATGAAGCGATCCTACTTAAAAATGGTTAAGCAAGTATTGGTTTGATGGTAATTTAACAAGACTAAATCCAAAATAAAGTAAAGTAGCTATGATCAAGACAAATAGATGTTGCGGCAAATAATAGATAATTATAGAAGCTGGGTTTATTGCTTAGAAATTATGCTTGACTACTTATTTTAATGCTATAGCAATTGACGATACATGTCAGCGTAAACTATTAAGATCTTTATCTACTCGACCGAATTTCCTAATGAACTTTTGACTTTCTCGATGCCTAGAAGCTAATAACAAAAAAACTAAGGTAATATATGTTTGTTGAACCCTAACAACTCTATTATTTATTCAAGTTCTCCTTATTAGTCGTTAAAACCCTAAACCTATATCTAAGCCAGATTAAGACTAAGTTAACATCTTAGACCCACAGTTCAAATTTGTTTAACTTAACTCTCTCGATATTAAACCACGGATCAATAGTTAAAAGGCATCTCTCGATAGCTCTTACAATAAATACGCATAAAGAACGATGAACATAATAGATAAAGGGAAAGAACTATAGCATTAAAACAAAATATTCAAAACATAAAATCCTATAAAGCAATAACCCAACTAAAAGTATTTAGCTCATGTCTGAGCCTAAAACATCTATAATAGAAATTAAAAACATGACATTTTATCAAGCAAATGATAGAAAAGGGTTAAGCGTCATCGACGATCTTCTCCAAGCTTTCTAATTGTTGCTGCAGGTCCCACACTCCTTCAGCCTCTCTCGACGACGTTAGTCGTGTAGAGACTACTTTAGAACTTCGACTCTGATGGTTCTCTGATAGCTGAAGATTAAGATCGTCATCTGTAATTGATATATCTTTAATTGTTGTCCAAGTCTTCTTTATATAGGCTATAAAGCTAGGGATTCGTAACCCTAAAGCACACACATCCTTCTTTAAAAGAATCTTGTTTTTCCTCTATATTTAATGAGTTTTGTATCTAAAAGGGTCCACATGGGTCAAAGTTAGATTTATCTCTAACTCTTCTTGCCTCATCAGCTCCAACGAGAGGTATGTTATCCTTCATGCTCCAGTATTCCTCCAGCTCCACTAGATCATGCGCATGTACCATAAAAACACTACATTTCCCATTAAAAGCACCAAAGAATATAACAATTAAGCACATGCAGTGTAACTCCCTAACTATATACAAACTACACCTAAATGTAGCTAAATGAGCTTACAAACACGCAAAAGCCAAGTAAAAAGGGTATACACCAAAAACACCATATGAGGCCCTCGTCTTCGTCCATAATGAGCTCAAAAGGCTCACAAAAGAGTACAGACGTACCAGTTTGTGATCAGTGTAGATGTAAGCATAGAGGCAAGTGTTGGGGAATGGCCAGTGTTTGTTATGGTTGTGGGTTATTGGATCATTATTTGAGGGATTTTTTATAGCTGTTGACTCCACTCTGGTTTAAAATCAGAAGTTCTCTTATCCAACTTAGTAAGGTTGGGGCTTTGCCAGAGGAGGAGCAAGCCACATGTTTGGACATTAAGTAGGGGTACAATCCAATCCACCGCTAGAGCACCAATGAGGCAATATACAGTCAAGGCTCAGGAGGACTGTGAGGCTACCAATGTTATCTCATGTACGTTTACCTTGTTTTTAGTTACCATAATTACTCGTGTGGATTCGAGATCTACACATTCCTACATCCGTAGTGGAATATCCTAGTAGTGGGGTATTCCTGCCAAGGATCTTGAGATAGGAGTCCGTGTGACTAGTCTTTTAGGGTATGATGTTTTAGTGGATAAGGTGTATTAGAGGTGTTTGATTGAGGTTCAATGTTTGATCTTTTTGGCCGAGCTGATGGTGTTGTCATTTCAATAGTTTGATGTTATCCTAGGGATATATTGGTTGTTTGAGCATGATGCTCAGTTGGGTTATAGTACGAAGAGTCTTAAGCTTCGTGGTTTGGATGGGGCCAAGATGGTGGTGAAGGGTGAGAGAAATCCTTTTCTTTTCAATGTAGTGTCAGCCTTGGCGGTACAAATGATGATCCAGCAAGGTTGTAAGGCCTTCTTGGCTCGCGTAGTTAACACAAGGGTTGAGAGTTTGATGTTTGAGAACCTTCAGGCAGTTAGAAAGTTTGCCGATGTATTTTTGAAAGAGTTGCCCAGACTACTTCCAGATTATGAGCTAGAGTTTCAGATAGATGTGATGTCTAGAACAACACCAGTATCTATTGTGCCTTATCATATGGCACCAACAAAATTGAGGGAGTTAAAGAATCAGATTCAAGAGTTGTTGGAAAGAGGTTTTATTCGACCGAGCATCTCACCCTTGGATGCACTGGTCTTGTTTGTCAAGAAGAAAGATGGGTCAATGAGGATGTGTATTAACTATTGTTAGCTCAATAAGGTAACGGTGAATAACTATTATCCCCTACCAAGGATAGATGACATGTTTAACCAATTGAAAAGTGTCTGTATGTTTTAAAAGATCGACTTGAGGTTGGGTTATTATGAGTTGAAGGTAGTAGAAGAGGATGTTCAAAAAATTACTTCCAGGATGCGGTATAGACATTATGAGTTCTTGGCAATGGCTTATGGGCTTACCAATGCACCTACAGCTTTTATAGACCTAATAAACCAGATCTTTCAACCCTGCCTAGATTATTTTGTGGTGGTATTCATTGATGATATCTTGGTTTATTCGAAATCAAATGAGGAGTACGACTATCATCTTTGTGCTGTCCTTCAGACCTTGAGGGAAAGATAGATTTTTTCCAAGTTCAACAAGTATGAATTTTTGCTCTCTGAGGTGGCATTTTTGGGTCATATTGTTGCAGTAGATAGAATTCGAGTTGATCTGTAAAATATCCAAGTAGTGGTAGAGTGGAAGCCGCCTAAGAACATCGAGAAAATCTGTAGTTTTCTTGGACTTACCCGATATTACCGTTGTTTTGTCAAGGGATTTTCTATCATAGTGGCGCATTTGACCAAGTTGTTGTATGAAGAAGTTTCATTTGAGTGGAACGAGAGATGACAACAAAGCTTTAAGCAGTTGAAGGTTTATCTGACAGAGGCTCTAGTTTTCATGCAACCCGAGTAGGGGAAAAGATTACGTTGTGTTTAGTGATGCTTCATTGAATGGGCTTGGTTGTGTTCTCATGAAAGAGGGTAAGGTGGTTGCTTATGCCTCGAGACAACTTAAGCCTCATGAATAGAATTACCCTACGCATGATTTAGAGCTTGCTGCAGTTATATTCACATTGAAGATTTAGAGGCATTATCTGTATGGGGAAAAGTGTTACATTTACACTGATCATAAGAGTCTAAAGTATCTGATCACCCAAAAATAGTTGAATTTTGAGGCAAAGATGATGGATTGAGCTGCTAAAGGACTATGATTACATCATAGAGTACCATCATAGTAAAGTTAATGTGGTGGTCGATGCTTTGAGTTGGAAGTTTATGTCAGACTTGAGGGCGATGTTTGCCCGTTTGAGGATGACTGAGGATGGTGGGTTGTTATCAGAGCTTCATGTAGAGCCTACTTTAGTACAAGAAATCAAGAGAACACAAGTGTTGGATAAGGAGTTGGTGGCAAAGATAAAGACAGTTCAAAGTGGTGAGACGTCCGATTTTGATGTGTGAGATGGTAGGATCTTGTACTTCAAAGATCGATTGTATGTTCCAACTTTAGAGGATTTACGGGACCACATCCTTTGTGAGGCGCATCAAAGTCCATTTGCTATGCATCCGGGGAGCAACAATATGTACCAAGACATTCGTCATTTTTATTGGTGGCCTAGTATTAAAAGAGATGTATTCGAGTTTGTGACAAGATGCTTAGCTTTACGTTAAGGCCGAGCACCAAGTTTCTTCAGGCTTACTCCAGCCCATTTAGATTCCACAATAAAAGTAAGATAGTGTGACCATGAATTTTGTAACGGGTTTTCCATTGGGAAGTATGATGTCATATGGGTGATAGTAGATCAATTGACCAAGACTGCTCATTTCTTGCCTATGCGTATAGATTTTACACTTGAGAGGTTGGCATAATTATACATCTAAGAGTTTGTGAGGTTGTATGGGGTTCTATCGTCAATCATATCAGACAACGATCCCCGATTCACGACCAGGTTGTAGAAGAAGATACATGAGGCTTTGGATCCCCGAAAAATACATTTTGAGTTCGATGGGCCTATAATTCGAGGACTATAATTCGGCATATCGGCACCCATATGACGATATCTTTTTACTTTTCTTGTTTAAAATCCAAAGGGCTAACAAACTTTGGTTTTGCATTGGTATATGACCAGGGCGAGACCGACTTCACCAGAATATCCCTTTGATCCAGAAATCGAACGAACCTTACAAAGACTTAGACGAAGGATAAGAGAAGCAATGGCAAATCAAGACGGCAATATGAATCAAGATGTTCGAGCAGGAGGAGGAGTGATTCTTGCACGAAACAGAACTATTCGAGACTATCTTGAAGAAGATCTTGATGGACTTAACCCAGGAGTTGTCGGACTTGAAATTGAAGCCGACCACTTTGAGTTGAAACCGGTAATGTTTAATATGATCAACACAATAGGTCAATTTGGCGGCTCAAAGAATCGAAGATGCACGACAACATCTGAAATCTTTCCTCGAGATTTGCAACTCGTTCAAGATACACTGAGTCACCCCGATGTCCTACGATTAAGATTATTCCCCTATTCATTGAGGATAGGGTAAAGCATGGTTGAATAGCATTCATGCCGGATCCATAGCATCTTGGACTGATCTTTGTCGTGATTTCCTTGCTAGATTTAATCCTACAAATTTGGTGATAAGCTTCGTAATGACATTACTTCTTTTCGCAGCGGATGATGAATCCATGTACGAGGCTTGGGAGCGATATAGAGAACTTCTACACAAATGCCCCTACACGGATTCGGTGTGGACTCAAGTAACAATGTTTTACAACGCCGTGAATACACCAACAATGATGATGCTAGATGCCTCGGCAAACGGCATACTCCTAGATAAGTCGCCGGAAGAAGCAATGCAAATTTTAAACAGGCTGGCCAAGAATGTTATCAATTCCCATCTACTAGAAGAGGAGGAGTTAGGCGCTAAGCCACAATACATGAACTAGGATCATCGATTCAATTTCGCACAATTGGCCGCTTTAACCAAGATGGTCCGAACATGCAAAAACCAAACAACACACATGAAGTCAAGGTAATGGATTCTTTTTGTGAGTTATGTGGTGATAACCATAATTCTTCCGAATGTATGCAGAATTGAATCCGGCTTCTATGTGGGGAATTACAATCGAGACAACAACATGATGTCCAATACATACAATCCAGCTTGGAAGAAGCACCGAATTTTTCATGGAGTAATCCCAACAATGCTCTAAACCGAACAATCAGAATGCACAAGCATTGGGATTCCAAAGAGAATATGGCACGGCAACATATGCCAAAGCAACAACCGACAACATCTAGTTCTTTGGAAAATTCTCTAAATGCTTTTATGATGAAAAATGAATCTTATATGGCTGAGAATAGTAATTTCATAAAAAGAACTGATGCTTTTATTAACAGGACCGAGATGAGATTGCAAAACCAAGAGGCGGCAATCAAATCATTGGAAAATCAAGTCGGACAGGTTTGCTCAAAATCTGAATACTAGACCACAAGGAGGTTTACCTAGCGATCATGAAGTCGCAAGAGGAGGCGGCCATGAGCAATGTAAAGCGATCACCACTAGAAGTGGCCAACAACTTAGAGAGGCTCAAACCCGCTCATCAAACAAAACTCCACAAAAAGATCAAGACGAACTTAGCGGCAAAGCCTCAGATGCTGAACCAGGAATTGTCGCGGCAACCGGCAATAAGCATGCCTCGGCAACCGACGATAAAGACGCATCGGCAACTTGCGATAAGCATACCTCGCAACCCCAGGTTGATAATGCCTCGGCAACTCCAGATGTCCCGACAATGCCGTCAATTAGGTTTCAAACCAATGAAAGGATCGAAGATATCCGACTTCCACCACCATTCCCACAAAGGTTGAAGCGACAAAAGCAAGAATACCAATTCAAGAAGTTTATTGATATCCTAAAGCAAGTCCACATCAACTTGCCACTGGTGGAAGCAATTGAACAAATGCCAAACTATGCCAAGTTTCTTAAAGACATTGTGTCCAAGAGAACAAGGCTAGGAGAGTTTGAAAGATTGTTGCAACAGAGAGGGATGCATGGCAATGTTGCACAATCGTATGCCACCCAAGTTGAAGGATCCCAGAAGTTTCACAATACCATGTTCTATTGGAAATCACTATGTCGGGAAAGCATTATGCGACCTAGGGGCTAGCATAAACTTGATGCCTAAATCGGTTTTCCAGAAACTAGGAATTGGGAAGGCAAGACCTACAATGATTATATTTGTAGCTAGCCGACAGATCCTATGTGCATCCAGAGGAAAAATCGAGGACATACTGGTAAAAGTTGATAAATTTATTTTTCCCGCTGACTTTATTGTTTTGGATTGTGAAGCAGATGAACATGCACCTATCATTCTTGGGAGACCATTCCTAGCAACAGGGAGAACCTTGATCGACGTTGAAAAGGGAGAACTCACAATGAGGGTGAATGACCAGCAGGTCAAACTAAATGTGTTCCAAACTCTAAGGCATGCCGATGATCCAGAAGAATGCCAACTACTTTATGCCACGACAGTGTTTAACTTCGATGAGGAATTTAGTTGCCTTGGCAACTACATTGCCGATCAAGAGGAACCTGAGGAGTATGAAGAACCAGTCGATGAGGAACAACAAGAATAGGCAAATTGGCTAGTCAACCGACCAGGTACATACTTTGAACCACTGGATTACTCAGGTAAGGAGGGTAAACTCGAAAAACCCTCTATTGAACAACCACCGACTCTTGAGTTGAAACAATTGCCAGAGCAACTAAAATATGCATACTTAGGAACCGATAATACATTTCCTGTAATTATTTCTTCTAAGTTACAGCCTGAGCAGGAAAAGAAGCTGATCAAGATGTTGAAGCTACACAAAAAGGCAATAGGGTAGACAATTGCCGACCTGAAGGGAATTAGCCCGGTGGTGTGCATGCACAAGATCTTGATGGAAGATGATCACAAACCTTCAATTGAGGCCCAAAGGAGACTGAATCATGCCATGAAAGGGGTTGTAATGAAAGAAATCATCAAGTGGCTTGACGCCGGCATTATATACCCTATCTCTGATAGTACGTGGGTAAGTTTGGTACAATGTGTACCGAAAAATAGAGGTATAACAGTGGTAAGCAATAAAAATAATGAACTTATCCCAACCAGGACTGTGACCGGTTGGAGGGTTTGTATGGACTATCGAAAGCTAAACAAAGCTACTAGGAAAAATCACTTCTCATTACCCTTTATTGATCAAATGCTTGACCGTCTTGCAGGTAAACCCTTTTATTGTTTTCTTAATGGTTATTCAGGTTACAATCAGATTGCCATAGCACCAGAAGATCAAGAAAAGACAACCTTCACATGCCCATACAGTACTTATGCCTTCTGAAAGATGCCGTTCGGATTGTGTAACGCCCCGGCAACCTTCCAAAGATGCATGATGGCACTCTTTTCAGACATGCTCGAAGACTTCCTTGAGATCTTCATGGATGATTTTTCGGTTTTTGGTAATGACTTCGACGACTGTCTTGGCAATTTAGAGAGGGTGTTAGCAAGATGCGAAGAAACGGATTTAGTCCTCAATTGGGAGAAATGCCACTTTATGGTAGATGAAGGAATAGTGTTCGGCCACAAGATTTCATCCAAGGGAATTGAAGTAGACAAAGCCAAGGTGGACGTGATCGAGAGATTACCCCCACCAAGTTCGGTTAAAGGAATTCGAAGTTTTCTCGGACATGCAGGTTTTTATAGGAGGTTCATTCATAATTTTTCTAAAATCACTAAACCCTTGTGTAATCTGCTTGAACAGGATAAAGTCTTCGATTTTGATGATTCTTGCACTCAAGCATTCGAAACCCTAAAGAAAAAACTTGCATCAGCACCCATTGTCGTTCCACCAGATTGGACACTACCTTTTGAGCTCATGTGTGATGCAAGTGATTTCGCGGTAGGAGCAGTCATAGGCCAACACACAGGTAAGACCTTCCATGTGATATACTACGCTAGTAAAACTCTTAATGGTGCTCAAATGAATTACACAACAACGGAGAAAGAGTTACTAGCTGTAGTTTTCGCATTTGACAAGTTCCGATCCTATTTAATTGGTACAAAGGTAATTGTTCATACGGACCATTCGAAAATCAAATACTTATTTGCTAAAAAGGATGCTAAACCTCGTTTGATTCGTTGGATATTACTTTTACAAGAATTTGATATTGAAATTAAGGACAGGAAAGGAAAACAGAAAATCAAGTGGCCGATCACTTATCACGTTTGGAACGCAATAGGGAGGAGGACGCGGATCTAGAGATATGCGATGCATTCCCGGATGAACAAATTTTAGTTGCCTCGGCAACCCTGGACGCCTCGGCAACCCTAGACGCCTCGGCAACCCTTGACGCCTCGGCAACCCTCGACGCCTCGGCAACCATGGATGCACACGCTTCGGCAACTCTCAATGCCGCAGGAGTCTTTGACGCACACGCCTCGACAATCTTGGGAGCAGTCGCCACAGCGGCAGATACCTCGGCAATACCCTGGTACGCGGATTTAGTTAATTTCCTTGTTTATGGTATTTTTCCTTATGGCATTACTCACCAAGGGAAGAAGCGGTTCCGCCATGATGCTAAGCATTACTTTTGGGACGAGCCCCTTTTGTTTAAACAATGTGCAGATCAGGTTATACGCCGATGTGTCCCTGAAGAAGAGCAACAGAATGTACTCTGGCAATGTCATTCTTCACCCTATGGAGGACATTTTGGAGGAACTCGTACCGCGGCCAAAGTTTTACAATCCGGGTTGTATTGGCCAACATTGTACAAAGATGCCCAAGACTTTTACAAGCAATGTGATCGTTGCGGAGGGACGGGCAATATCTCTAGACGACATGAGATGCCACTCGAACATCATCGAGGTGGAACTGTTCGATGTATGGGGATCGATTTTATGGGACCTTTCCCATCTTCATTCGGCAACCTCTACATTCTACTTGCCGTCGACTACGTGTCTAAATGGGTAGAGGCAGCTGCAGTTCCCAACAACGATTTCAAGACCGTGCAACGATTCCTGCAGAAAAACATATTTACACGGTTTGGGATGCCGAGAGCAATTATCAGCGACGAAGGCAAGCATTTTGACAACAGACTAATTGCCAAGATGTTGCAACGCTTCGGCATATCACACAGGATCGCCACGGCATATCACCCACAAACCAACGGGCAAGCAGAAATTTCCAACTGGGAGTTGAAGGGTATACTCGAGAAAGTTGTAAATCCCTCTAGGAAGGATTGGTCATTAAGACTAGATGACGCACTTTGGGCATATCGCACTGCATTCAAAACACCCTTAGGTATGTCCCCCTTTCGACTTGTCTGTGGTAAAACATGTCATCTTCTGGTGGAAATCGAGCACAAGGCATATTGGGCAATCAAGACCGTGAATATGGATTGGGAAAGTGCAGGACAAAAGCGTTTGATGGATCTCAACGAGATAGAAGAATTCCGTGCACTCGCCTATAACAATGTACGAATCTACAAGGAGAAAACAAAGCGATGGCACGACAAGAAACTATTGTCACGGCAATTCGCGCCAGGGCAACTAGTTCTCCTATTCAATTTTCGGCTAAAACTTTTCCCGGGAAAGCTGAAATCAAGATGGTCGGGACCATTCGAAGTCGTCAAACCATTCTCCTATGGTGCTGTGATAATCAAGTCCATCTCTGACAACCATGAATTCAAAGTTAATGGACAAAGATTGAAGCACTACAATGGTGCCCATGTGGAACGTAACAAAGAAGTGGTCAACTTAGGAGATGCATGAGCATGCTCTCCTTTCAATATTTTTTTTCTTTTTCTTTTTATTTTTATTTTTATTTTTAAGAGATATTTTATTTTTCTTCATTATCTTTAGTTTTCAGGTTTTCTTTGTTTTCTTTTTTACAACAAGACTCACAACTACTATGCTAAGGAAATTTACTGCCAAGATCCTTGCCCCGGCAACCAATGAAAAAGATGCCGCGGCAACCTACATTGTGCCTGTACAAGCTGATGCCACGGCAACCAACCCTGAAGATGCCACGGCAACCAAAGCT
Organism: Hibiscus mutabilis; assembly: GCA_019671005.1. NCBI lineage: Eukaryota > Viridiplantae > Streptophyta > Magnoliopsida > Malvales > Malvaceae > Hibiscus > Hibiscus mutabilis. The sequence continues at coordinate 34,146,370 of CM033742.1, forward strand.
AAAGACATCCCGGCAACAAGAAAATAACCATCGCGTTCAAGCAAGAGAATCAAGACACCGACCAAAAGGAAACTAATCATCTACGATGACGAACTCTCGGAGTAAGTCCTCGTAAGCATTTTTATTTTTTATTTTTATTTTTTTCGTTATTTTTATGCATGCATTGAGGACAATGCCTCACTCGAGTTTGGGGGGGATTGTTATTAGTAGTTACCATGTTTAATTACATTCATCTTAAGTATTACATTTAGGATACATAAATTGCTTGCCATGCCTTTAATTGGAACAAGAATTGCTTAGATTTGATGAATATTCGATGATGACGTTGCCAATGCACTTAATTGATAGAATTTTTATTCTAGGATAACCATGGAAAAACTTAGAATTTTACTATGATGCTAAATTTGATGAAACACTGTTGTGGTTTGATTGATTTAAGGAATTCTAGTGAACTTAGGTTGATAATTAACAAATTGGGGGATTAGAATAAAAATTGGATGAATGCTAGAGGTGCCCGAAATTGGCTCTAGCATATGCTAAAAAAATTTCACTAGAGGTGCCCGAAACTGGCTCTAGGATGTGTTAAAAAAAATTTAACTAGAGGTGCCCGAAACCGGCTCTAGTCAATTAAATTAACTTAAGAAAACTAAAAACAAAACACTAGAGGTGCCCGAAATTGGCTCTAGTTAAAACATGTTAAAAAAAACCCAATGAAGTAATTTGAAAACCTATTGTTTGCATAGGATCCGAAAAATCAACTTGCACACAACTCCGCACACACTCACAAGCATTATAGTTTGATTCCGAGTAACTCCTCAGTTTTCCGAAAAATAAAAAGCTAATCATACTTTGTGCCCCGGTTCAGAGAATTGAAATCAAGTTCAAAGCTAAGTTTGTGAAAATTGAAGTCTTGGCATGTAATTATGAGTTTGCATTGCTTGAGGACAAGCAATAGTTCGAGTTTGGGGGTGTGATAAGTGTTCAAAAGTACTATTTTTCTTACCCTTTTTACTCATATTATTGTTAGACTTAGGCTCATATTAGTTGCATAATTAGCTATTCATGCATTAATCCATGTTTCCTTCAATCGTTGAGCTTGATTACATAACTTGGTAGTTTTTGTGGAAAAGATGCTGCTTTGGTGTGCTTTGTGTGTGTATGTGCAGGATCACTTGCCAAAGCAATGCCGAGCTAGTTGCCAGGGCAATGCATGAAGGATATGCCGAGCTAGTTGCCAGGGCAATGCATGAAGGAGACGCTGAGCCAGTTGCCATGGCAATTGTCGACAAAGAGAAAATGCAATAGGTATGTCGAAATTAATGACTTTACAAGCCCGAGATGACATGGAGCAAGGCCCAAGCCCAAAGGAATTTGATTGCCATACAGAGATTAAAGAATAATTAAATTCCAAGAAGATAGGAGAAGTTCTAATAGGAATAAAATTATAATAAAGAATTATATTCTTTAAAGATAATTTAATTCCAACTCAAACTCCTCCTCAAAGAAGGACTTTGGCCTAGCCCTATAAATAGCAAGGAGATTTCGACAACTTCAAGAGAGAGCATTAGGGGAATTTTCGACAAGTCCAAGGGAGAAAGCAAGGGATTTTCGACAAGCTTCATCTTTTCTTCCTTGTTCGATTGGGTTCATGCTAGGGATTGTTTATCTTGTGTTTCTTTGGAACCTAGCCATGAACTAAATTTACTTGGCTATGGTTATTGTGTTTTGTGGTTGTGAGAAACTATTGGTTTTTGTTTAGGTAATAAGAGTTTGCACTTTTCTATTTCAAGGTTTATTCATTCTTGGTTCTTATTCTTGTTTGCGAGTGAATTGGGAAAGGATCTCGTGATTTCATCTATTTATCTAATATCGGGAGAGTTAGATTCAAGAAACGAATGAATATGATCTTTATTCAATCTATTGATGGTGAAGATTAATCTGGCTTAGGAATAAGTTAAGGATTTCAATGGCTAAGAGGAGCGCAAGATCGGTTGTTGTTCACCCTTGATTCACGCAGGGATGTATTATCAAGGCATGCACAAGTAGCTAGAGTTTCAACTTAGGGATAAGAAGAAACCATTGAAGAACGCTCCGCCGAACCTTGAAGTTGCTGCCCAGACGCCCAAGTAGTTGCCCAGGCAACCATCGATTAGTTGCCAAGGCAACCCCGTTGTGCAAGTTGCCACGGCAACTGAGTTGCCCGTGCACTCTTTTACCAAAACGATCCAATTGGCTATCACACCTCAACTCACGATAACCTGGCCTATCTCTCTCTCATTTGAATTCATCTTTTCTTTTACTTTATTGCTTTCTAGATTAGTCATTAGTTAAACTCCTATAATCCTTTACTTGTGTTTTTACTTTTTACAGTGCAAGAGACTAGATTCTTGAAGTAGCACCAATCCCTGTGGAGACGATATCTTTTATACTATAACTTGCGACGTGTATACTTGCACATTTGCGTAGCACTTACTACGCGCAACATACGTGGTTGCTGGTTAAACCCCTTCGAGTGTAAAGTTGAGTATCGGTACGCTTTGGGTTGGTATCGGCACCCATAGAGGCATATCGGTACACACTGGTAGGTATCGATACCCATTAGGCAATCTGCCCGAAAAATACATTTTGAGTTCGATGGGCCTATAATTCGAGGACTATGACCCAATGAGCTTCTAAAGTGGTAAAATAAATAGTAAAATTGAGAAACTGAGATTTAAACCTCATATACAAGCTTAATGAGTAATAACTTGGTAAAACCTTGGGTGAATTGTTTGTAATAAAAACCATAGGGATCCTTGGTAGATCGTGTGATGGTGTGTGCCAAGTAAGGCACTTGGTTGGTTGAGTCACCTTTGATTAATGGGATTCGGATACCCAGTGAGAGAAAGAGTATGTTGCAATACCATGATTGAAGATTTCTGAATGTATGAACCCAATGCTTAGTGGTATTGGGCTTCATTCGAAGATGCTTGATGAGAGATCCCGAGCATGGGTGTATGATCTCGACGCTTAGTGGTACTAGTCTCACCCCAAAGAGTGTATGATCCCGAATCTTAATGGTACCGGACCTCACTCAAAGTGTATGATCCCAATGCTTAGTGGAACTGGACCTCACTCCAAGTTTGTGGTATAATGCTTATGTGCTATGTGAAGCTTATGCATTCTTGTCGTTACTATGTGTTTAGGCGGCTAAAGGTAGCGTCATATTTATATAATGTTATATTTCCATGTTATCATCTTTAGCTACATGCTCATATTTATGATTTGCATGAAGCATGGTTGAGTGAAAATGTATCCACTGAGCTTCGTTAGCTCAGTGTTTGAAATTGTTGTTTCCGTTTGCAGGTTAGTAGGTTGTCGTGCATCGTTGGAGCACCATCGGAGTAGGACTTCAGCATCGACTTGTTATCTGAGTATAGTACTTAGATTATTTGGGCTATGTATTCGTAGGACCCTATGTTGTATTATAACTCTTATTTTGGATTTTAAATCATAAGTCGAATGCTTTTAATTATGTATTTTAAATGGAGCTCTCATGTAACATTTTTAACTGTTTATGTACTTTGAAATATTTGAACTTAATAGGTTTTATGAAATGGATGTGATTTGAGCTAAACTAGGTTGAAAATTTTATGAGATGGTTTAGGCTTGAGGCCCAAATGTGACATCCGGGTCGAGGGTGTTACAGATTGCATTAGCTGATTTAACTAGTGGATTTAACTGACTGTTATTATAATCTGTTATTACAATCCTCTATTTACTAAACATCCAAATTAATGGATTTGACTGACCAAACCTCTATTTACTAAACATCCAAATTAACGGATTTGACTGGTCAAACCTTTAAAAATAGTTCGAACTTCTAATTTTAACTCGAAACATCGTTTACCAAACATGACCAATAAATTACAACTTTTATAAACTAAACTACTATTTAACCCAATATTAATCATAGATGCACATGACATGTGGAAAAAGCTAACCGAATCACAAACCTAAAATTTCATGTGAAATATCTTATTATTAATTTCATTAACTTTTACTTTGAGGAATGGCTATTGACTTTATTCGAAGATCAAATTAAACTATTAATCCCTATATTATATGTAAATAATATATTTGAGTCCCTATACTATTTTGATCATTTTTAATAACTACATTTAGGTTCGACGCCATTTTTCTACGGATGCTAGGTGTGAACTTTGTGATTCCGAGATCGAGAACATTGATCATGTTTTACGAAAGTGCCTACAAGCCTTCCTTGTCTGGAAAGAGCTAGTAAGGGCGGATATGTTGCACGAGTTTATGTCGGTGGATATTAAAAGCTGGGTGAAGCTGAACTTGACCAAAGCAACCATGTTTGCATTAGATAACAACAACTAGGACCTCATGTTTGGTGGTACATGTTGGTACATTTGGTTGCATAGGAACTCAGGGATTTTTTTATGATGGACAGGGCGATGATCGACGGTCTGTGCTTGAGCGTTCCTGGGTATGGTTAGCTTCTTCGACGTCCGCCATGGGGGAACCGACCACAGCTGCAACATTGAATCTAGAGGCTGTCCGTGGACCGACTTGATGGTTTCCGCCACCTGAGGAGTGGATCAAGATAAACTATGATGGTGCAAGTCATAGTGGTAAAATAGTATATGACATGTGATGGGCTCATTCAGAATTATATAGAGATATGGATATCGGGTTTTGGTAAATATATCGGGATTTGTTCGACTTTGAAAGCTAAATTATAGGTGCCTATCTCGGTTTGCTATGTACGTGACCTACCCACAGATTATTCTTGAGATAGATAGGTTGGAAGTTGTGGAAGTCCTTCGGATTGGGTCTTCTTCCCTTGATATATGTTTTTTGTGGCTCATTATTTTGTGGAGTTACGTCAAAGACAATGGACGGTTCGGCTACAACATGTTTCGCGAGAAGGAAATAAAGTGGTGGATGCATTGGCTAAGTTGGTGCGAGTTGATTGCTTGGTCCGGATTGAGTTATTTCGTTGCTACATAGTGATGTTTTAGATCACCCGTAATTGGTTCTTTGTTTTGTTGGTATGTTAGTACGTGTATTCTTTTCCTCTATCTAAATTTAATGAGGTTTTTAATGAGGCACGTGCTTGTAATCACTCATTTTTGTCCGGGTTATAAATATTATAATAATATTGTTTAGTTATAGTAACTATTATATATATATATGTTCGTATGTATGTATTAATGCCTATATGTACGTGTGGTAATATGTATATTTAAACGTAGGTATGAGCTTGTGTGCATGTATTAGTGCGGGTATATGTATATGTTTATCAATATTATATATTTGTTGCTGGCATATAAATACGCATGCGTTTGTGTTATTACTTGTGTTATTATATACATGTGTGTTCCCTATATTATTATTATTATTATGTGTATGCATCGTTATTTGTAGGTCATATGTATATAGTATAATATATATGCATGTGTCAATATACGTGTATTAATATATTGAGTATGTATAATATATATGTGTATGTTGCATATATTATGTGTTAATTATTACTATCAGTGGGTTATAATTAAAATAGAAAAATTAAAACAGATCAGATATATATATAAAAAAAAAAAACTAAACATTTCTACGTGTCCAAGTCCATTTATAAAACCCAAACAAAAAATATTACATCAGGCCCAACCAGCCAAACCCATTTAATTAAAAAAACCCTAATCTAATACACCACTTTTTCTATGCGCGGCCACGGGAGAATCGTTGGATCAGATCCAGATCTAACGGCTACGATTGAAGATCGAGGACTTTTCATCTGCCGCGCGTGAAGTCACTCGCCGTCCAACTGTCTGCCACGCGCGTGTGTGGAGCACTTGCGAGACTCTTCAAATCTCAAGACGCCACGTGTCATCAATCCAGGCCGTCCAAACTTCAAGCAATCCTAGTTGTTAGATCAGATCTAATCCAACGGCCAGGAATGAATCTGGCCGATTGCTCTCAACCACACACTCACGTGGCTGCTCCGCCATCTACCACCGTATGCTTCCCTCACCAAACCGAGCATGCAAAATAAGAAAAAAGGGGGAAAGTCAGAAACAATCAAATCCACAATAGTAATAGCAATTATTTTGCTAAATCTTGTAAGCAAAAACTAAATAAGAAAAAGATGCATATATAGAGATGTATTCAACTATTTGTACACGCGGAGAGATTTGAAATCAAATAAAAAACAAACCTTCAAAGGTATCATCCTCTTTATTTTACATGCATGTCTATTTTTGAAACAAAAAAATAAAAATAATAAAAAACAAAAAAAGTGGTCTTATTGTCGCCGTCGCGTTGGTCTTATGCCGATGACAAGCCGTCGCTTTTAGCCAAGTACGATGAACTGGCGAAAATCCAGGTCTTCTGTTTTATCCTAAAAAATGGGGTTTTTCTAAAGAGTTTTTTTTTTTGGCTCGTATCTGGTAAAAAGGGTGGTTCTTTTTTTTAAAAAAAACCAAAGACGAAGGTTTTGGGGGGATTATCGACGGCCTGTGTATCAAAGTTTTACCATTATTAGAATCGCTCTTTAAATTTTCTATTAAAATGTGTTATGTCAATTTATTGTCAAGTTTTTATTTTTGAAAAGTCAATTAAATCAAATTTTAAGATTTTTTTAGTCGAACCGACCGATTAATTACAGTTTTCTAGAACTGTTACTAATTTGCCCTGAGGTAAGAATTATTTACCGACTGTGGCCAAAAGATCCATTTCGTAGGTTAGAATGCAACTTGAATTCTTTTAATTAATCTTCCGACCCCAAGTACACCTACTGATGGATAAAGCAGCGTGGTTTAAATATCAGACGAAAGCAGCGGTTGCACAATTGACCCCAACGACCCATACGATATTACGTTGTTTAAACAAATAAAGCAACAATTCAACAACCGAAAACAAAACTACAAGACAAGAAATTTACATCAATGTTAACAACAGATTATTCAATACCATTCTATGCCTACAGATTATTTTATTGGGCTGCAGATCGGGTTTTCCTCAATCTACAACGTGTGAGTCGAATGCTTTCTTCCATGAGAATCTCTTTTGGGGGAGGGTCCGCGCCTTCATTCTCTGGAGAAGGTGGCAGTGGTTCAGTTTGCATTGCTTCCGTTTCATTTTCCGCAGGTTGGCTGGTTGATTCGGATGCAGTATCTGCTTTCTGGCTGTTTAAGGAAGCTGAACGGGTAGGTGGTTTAGCCGACTGTGAAGGAACCTTTGACGGTCCCACATCTTTGGCCACTTCCTTTTGGTGTTGACTTGAAGATGTGCTAGATGTTGGTGACGCTGGTTGTTTAGCCCCGGATTGTGCTGATTGTGCTTTACTAGATGCTTGACGGTTAGGCACACTAGAGGGTTGGGAAGCCCTAGCACCTTGTGCCTGAGAATTCAGAAGTTACGGAGAAGAAAATAAACTTGAAGACGATTGAATCAGTACAAAATGAAATTTGGCAAAGATAATTACTTTTCAACTACTATATATATTCAACTAGTATACAACCATTACATATGTATAGTCAGTTTAACACATGATAATGAGAGGTTTAACCAAACTAAGTTTGCTGCTTGCAATGCACAAAGAGGAGGCAATGCAGCACCAAATACGATTGGTTTTAACTCGATAAATACCTGAGGATGTTGAGGTCTTGGGGTTGACTGTGAAGCAACATATTGCAGGATATCAAAAATTCTAGTCTGGCCATAGCTAGCAGCTCTTTTCCAGTAAAGAACTGCCATATCTCCAGCTCTAGTTCTTAGTTCCAACAAGTTACGGTCAATTTCATTTTCGTGTTTAGCAACATATGGTCTAAAGAACGAGTCATACACATAAGAAGTCCCCTGACAAAAATGAAAACAGAGGGCCAGTTAAAAACAAGTATCAACACTTAGATGGCGGTGTAAATGTTAATAGAATTTCTTTAAAAGATAGTACACCTACCCTAGTTTTAGGGTACCACAGATATATATAGAATGCCAACTTAGCTTCACTGTACATTGGAACCCTTCAAAATGCAAAGCAGGAACACCATGAGAAAACAAAAAAACAGACATTAACACATCCTCTTCTCATTTTATTATCCCTTACCATGAAATGAAAGTATCACCAATTCGCTCACAAACTGTTAAAACAGCCACCAATATCCTGAAACCAGACACAATATTGGGAAGACAGGACAAAAGAAAAGTTACAGCATAAATAACATTTGCACAATCTTCACAAAAAACCATAGCACTGTAAGACCTACCAGTACTGGCACCAAAAGCGTAGTTGATCGATATCAGGCTTATTCATTTCAACAGTTTTATAACATTCATATGCTGGATAAGCATAACCAAAAACCATCCTGTCAAAAATATTTAAAAGAAAAATGATTCAATTCAAGTAAAAGAATGAATTAAAACTAAAATGAGAAAGAGAATCAGTTGTAAGATAAGACATACACGAGCCCTCTGGTAAGAAGGGATCCAATCATTTTGTTTACTTCCTGACGAAAGAGAACACTTCTCGACGTTAAAAGTCAGTAACAAAATCAGCATTACAAATCCCAGAAAACATTAACAGTCTATGGATCAATTAAGCAAGTATTTCACAAGTCTCTACCATAAGCTTGCATAACACAAGACTAAAAAAATGAAAACTGAGAATTGCTACCTAAGTTTATTTTCTCTTTCTCTTTAATTCTCTCCTCAATGAACTCCAGAATAGGAGGAATTCTTCCAGTTCTCACAACCCAAATAAGCTACAAATCCCAGTCAAACAAAGCCTAACCAAAGTTAAAACTTGAAAATTTCTTGGCCCCCATAAATCAAAGGGGTAAAAAAATATACTAAAAGGATCTAAAATCCTACGAGCTAATGGTCGAGATCCTCTTAACCACTTAAGGAAATACTCTAAAAAACTTAGTTGAGCAAGAATTGTCAGATACTAGAAAAGAAAACAACATAAAACCTGCTAGGAATGTCCATTACCCTCAGCTTTCTGAGAAACCAAACAGAGGCGCAAGACTAACGTAATGTTACAAAGTTCAAAAACCACAATGATTCAACTATTCAACTCCAATAAATCTAGGTACTGCACGGAACAATCAAGACTTAGAAATTTATCCAACGCACAGCACGGAGAAGCATTGCAAATGACGAAATCGTAGGAGAGAAATGCAACATTACCGAGTTCAGTAAATAAAAATTAAACAACGAAAAAAGACGAAATTCATATGCGGGAAACTAGAAAATGATAACAAAAGGGGTTTTAAGACCCAATAAAATCTAGTCATCAACAATGTAATGCCAGATGAAATCTCGATCTCGGTGGTTACCAAATCAATCACCACATATAGAGGGAAAATGGCAGCGCGATTGGTACCTTTCTAGGAAACGAAGCTAAACAAAAGCACAACTCTACTAAAATCTGGAAATGGGAGTGAATCCAAGCAGTGGAAGAGATAGACGATAGAGTAGAGGATTTCAAGTAAATCACAAATGTGCTTCTGAGTAGATCGCCGGCGAACTGTAAAATCAGCGCCGCAAGAACCCGACGACTAACCGTTAAGAAGTCGGTGGAAGCGGATAGAGAGAGAGAAGACTTCTGAGGGGAAAAGAGAGAGAGAGAGAGAGAGAGAGAGAGAGAGAGACCTAATTGCACATTTTGTATCGCACTCGTTACATTTCAAATTTCATCCCATCGACCTGACCGAGTTTATATTTTATATTTTATTTTTTGTCAATTTTAGAAATGTAATAATCAATCATAATGATGACAACCACGTTTTTTCTAGTCGTTGCATTAATCATATTCATAATGTTTAATCTCCCCCACTTCTTCATTATAGTGAACAAAGTCAAAAAGTCCTAGTTTAGATTTTAATAATTTTCATTTAATTTACCAATAAAGCTTTTTATCGATCAAATTAGAAGTGTTCTTCGTAGAATAAAAGTATATATAAATTTGTGATCTCTAACTTATTGACGAACTAATCCAGATTAAGTAATGCAGACAAGACAATTTTTTTAATCTAGTTTGTTTAATTCACAATATTATAATTCAAACATAAAACTTGTTTTAAGAACTAACACCTTATCCGACTAAAGACATTAGTCTTGCTTAAGGGACTTGTAATAATAAAATATCATAATTGTTCTAATAAACGAGTTACTTTTATGCCATAATGTATGCATATATATAGGCAATCTTTATTACTGAATCAAGTATGGAATTAAGAATATTATTATGAGTAAAACTTTTTAAAAGATGAAAAATAATTATATGATACCAAGTAACGCTTTGGACGTGTATCACGAAAAGGACAGGGATATATCCATTCCTCTCAAAGTCTGGTATGTTTTAGTAAATTAGAAGCAAACCAAAAAGGGGGACCAAAGAGCAAAAATGTAACAATTTGATAACCGAAAAGAATAAGGCCCCAAGGGTTAGATATTGGGCAAAAGATAACAATATATGTTGGAAAAAGGTAAGGCATGTGAGGTAAGGATTTTCCCAAAGCCTTGGATTCCACGTTTCTCAACTGCTGCATTAACTTAATCAATGCATGGCCTGAACTACATCTTAAGAGTTGCACATTTCTTCTGTGCTTATGCTTGCTCAAATTTAGGTCAAATCGTCGATAGTGGCTTCAAGAGTCAACGTTGTTTTGGCCTTGACTAGAGCACCAGTAGACGCATCCCGAGTATTCCGTATGGGGGTTGTCTCCCTAAAAAATAACGCGCTAGTATCTTGCTCTTATCCTCTCACTATTGATATTAGAACATGTAAAGTGAACAACAGCAAGAATGTACTAATGCCAAAGCATGATTCAACTACTTGCAAAATTAATTGTACATATGTATGCCTGAGTGCATTGATAACCCCATAACTAGAACATCTCGTCTATCAATATCGCCAATGTATGAACAAACCAGCTACCAATTGCGGTAAAGATCTTTATACTTTCAAAAGAGCCAAAGATTCAGCCCATACCTTGGACGGAGGTCGATGGAGGCTTATTGCACTTCCCTCTTAACCATGTTAGCCTTATATTGCTGCTTTTTAAAGAAAGAAACGTTTCCCTTAAGCTGGGGTCTTCGAAGAGGTCAAGCGCTGCAAAATAAAGCCACTCTTCAATGTGTTCTATCTCATCCAATGCTTTAATGCAATTAGTTATGCTAAATTTGTTTTCACTTCGTTTTGTGACAATTGTCCTCCTTGACTTCCAAGCAGCAACCATATCTAACATGGCTCCTGCCATAGCCTCAGACATTTCTTCCTCCTTTACGCTCTGATCCAAAGAAGGTTGTGCCTCCGATGGTCTTTTTCTTTTTCTCTCCCCAATACTCTTAGTAAACTTTTCAGACAACGAATTGTTTTGGGCTAATCTTGAGGTTGATGGATTATCAGTATGTGTGGATCCTCCATCTTGACATGAAGTTAAGCTACAGGTATCATTTCCAACAACTTTGTCCAACCCCTCAAAGTGGCTCGATTGAGCATATTTCCCATCAGCAGATGAGTCGGTGAATATTGTGCAAAGTTGGTCATATATGGGACAGTCCTTGATTTTGATTGGCTCGGGTCTAGGCTGTGCCTGTAAGTGTAAACACTATATATCAGAAACAAACAATTGAAGTGTCAGAACACAGCAAGTTGAAAGGAAACATACCCCGATTTCTTCCCACAGATCAAACCCAATGCAACAGGAGTCCTCCATGGCGGCAAAGTCATTTTGATCATAAGCTGATTTGAGGTTATAGAAGCGTGTCCGTAGAACATCCAGGTGCTTCCTCAACTGATTGTTATTGAAGTTGAGATCCGTTTGCTTGTTGAACTCATCTCGTATGTTATTCCATGTTTTCTTGTCGAAAACATTGTTCGGTCTGTTTCCTAATTGAATTTGCTTCACTACCAAGTCCGCAAATATCCTATCAAGGGATGCTGTCCACCTTGTTCTTGACCGCTCCTGTTTTGGCTGACCGACTTCAGTACCCATCTAGGCATCTATAACTACAATGTACACGCATTCAGACCGAACAGTACTTCAATCATATATCAATATGATTTCATTACATTGCCAGCACTTTGCCAGAAACAATCTCAAAACGTACTGATTCACATTGATAAACAAAATAATGGCTGATCAAAGGGTTAATCATATGTCAATATTTGAGCAAAAAACAATATATTTTATCGTATAAAGTATAAACACTTGAGTTTATCTGTGATTTTCAGCTAATGTCACCCTACAAATGGGAATTTCAACACAGATTGGAAAACGTATAAATCTTCAACTAATTCCACCATTCTTCTAAAACTTACAATCAGCATAATAACGTTCCGTGAACTTTGGGTCATGTGTCTAATACTAAAATTATGAAGAATGGCAAGTGGCAATTGTAAAATTGAATTAAATTCCGCGTACCAGTTCAACCAAAAAAAATGCATTTTACGTCGTTAGGGTTTGAGAACGAAGCGACTGCTTCGAGCAGAAACCCTAAACTTGATTTTACCAGGATCTGTACGGATAGGGATAATGAAATTGTGAAGAAAAACAATGCCGATATGGAACTGAGGTATCTTACCTGACACGATAATCTTCACGAAATCAAGAGAAGAATCGAATTTGGTAAGCAAAAATGTGAATGAAAGGGATTGTTAGCACTTCTTCATAAACCCTACAAGCAAAGGAAAAGGAGAAAACTGAGAAGATCGAAAGAAAAACGATTCAACATTTTTGTTTTCGTGTTGGCCTCTTCCAAAAGCTTTATGGGTCATTTTTGGGCCCATTTCCGCTTTTTCTTTTTCACTTGGGCTTCCTCATCTGCTTAACATGAAATTAAAACCTTACGCTGTTATTGCTTTTTAAATACGACTATAATTTAACCATGGGCATAGAGAGATGATAAACTAAATAATAATAATAAAGGTCTCTTCTACTTTAATTAGTGGTTGAACCTTTATATAAACTAGTAAAACACGAAGAATTATTCGTTGAGTTCGCTCTAATATTATAAATGATCGTACTTGAGGCTTCTAACATATTTGTTGTAGTATCATATAAACACGTTGCTCTTCATTTTTCTCATTGATTTTAAAAGTTTTTGTTATAACAAAATAAGATTACATTTTTTATTATAAGGTGTATGCACATTGTCAAAAGGTTAAGAATATGTATGAACAGATACTATATTGTAATCATCTTTAGACCATTAAAAAAATTATATTTTTATATTTTTTTTAATTAAGTTTAGGAATATGTTTGGACTTTGGATAATAAACACTCTCCTTTGATGATATAAAAGTAATATTTCGATTTCTTTTCAATCCTTTGTTTGACATAATGAAAAATTTTGTAAGGGAAAATACCCTAAGATTCAAATTCAAACGTTTACAAATTTTCCTTCATAATCTCTTTTAAACAGACTAAACCTCGACTTGTACGGAATTGTTAAAGGAAAAAGTTGTCTATTTTTTTAAATATATTGGTGTAATTATATGTTAGTATATATTTATATTTTTTATTAACCTTTTAATAATGCGTGTACACCTTACGTATACAAATACTCAAATTCAAATCTCGTAAGTTGAATATATGCTAAACAGATGAACACGCAATATAAAACAAACTAACTACAATCAGATCCAGAAGACACTATGCACCTTCAAATTAATAACTTGATCATCCAGCTCCTTTGAACCCATATCATCATATATCTTGTTTACTACACCTCCAGGTTTTTATCGATTGAGATAATAACGCAAATGCTCTTTGTACTTTGTTAAATTTTTAATGTGGTGTGTATAATTTTAAAATGTTTAATGTACCCTTTATATTTTACTTTCGTTTTTTTAAATACCCCAATACTAATAGTGTTAAATGGTGACATGGGTAGACCACATGACAATCTCGTATGCTGTCACATTACACCTTATTTAAAGAAAAACTTAAAATAAAAAAACTTCAACAAAATAATATTTTTCTTTCGTGGCAAAAAAAAAACATTACAGAAAATGAAGGACGTAGGTATAATTTAATCTTTTAATTTTTCTTATTTTAATTATAAAAGAACCCTCCATCCTTCTTCTCCATCTTTTCAATGCCTCGAGCTTACTTTATTTCACACTTTTCCTTGAACTAATCGTGGATAAACTGATGCTTTTGGGATTTTAGGTGGGATAAAATAAAATGAATATTATTGGCGGTCGCAATTTTCGAAAACAAATGAACACTCGAGAGAGAGAGAGAGAGAGAGAGAGAGAGGAGCAGACGAATGAGACTAGAAGGTTCAGTTGAAGGTAGTTGTGATGGGAGACGTCGAGGGCCGCCGACAACTGATGACGACGGTGATAGGGTCAGAAAAATGGTGTTTAATTTAGGGTTTTTCATGATAGAAAAATAAAGGAAAAGAAAGAAAAGTGAAAAGAAAGAAAAGTGAAATAAAAGATCAAATTATTTTTATGTCATTATTTTTGTAATGTTTCTTTTTTGCCATGAAAGAAAAAAAAAGTTAAATTTTTTAGAGCCCTTTGATTTCAAGTTTTTTTTATTACAAAAAGTGTCACGTAGCAGCATAGGAGAGTCTCACATAGTCCAGCGATATCATCAGTTAACGTCGTTGGTCTTGATAGTATTTTAAAAGATAAAAGCAAAGTATAAGAGCCACATTGAACATTTTAAAACTATAAGTATCACATTGAAAATTTTTATAGAGTACATGAGGTATTTATGCCATTATTTGTTATCAATTTATTACTTTTTGCAAAAAAAAACACTCGGGAAATGTAATACCCCATTCCCTGTCTGGTAGAGAACCGGGTCGGTAAGCGTTACCGGTAGACAAATTCAGAGTTCGAAGACGAAATTAGAGCTGGGAACTTACTCCGAATATCTTAACAATCATTCTTAAGACTTATCGAACTTATTTGTTACTAGGCTAGTCAGAATTGGGGCCAATTTTAAACTTTTTAGACTAAAAGTACTAATTTGTAAATTTTGCAAATTAGCAATCCTAATCCAATTTCTTTATTACCAACTTGCAATTAAACTTACCAATTAATAATTTGTGAAGTTTCGTTACTAACGGATATCGTTTACTAAACTAATTAAGCCGGAAAATAATTAGTGACCAATTTGTAAACTGCCAAAAACTCCTTTTTAACACAATTAACTAACATCGTACTGATACCCTTAATGACCGTATTGGTACGCTAAGCCTAATTTCAATTTCCAGATTCCAGAATGTCAAGGCCGTACCGATACAGCTAATCCAGTATCGATACGCGTTGACTGCGTTGACCCCGTATCGGTACGCCCTAAGACCGTACCGGTACCATTTCTTAAACCAAATTCCAGTGACCAATTTCCATACCGACGCGCTATAACTGTATCGATATGCCATATTTCATTAAGCCAATTTATGCCTGACCGTATCGATACGCTATCACCTGTATCGATACGCCTTGACTTGTATGACAGATTTTTTACTGGTTTTTATTCGATTTACCCATCCAAACGTTATTCAAATTTTATCAAACTTTACCAACAACCTTAAAAATAGTAATTCTAATCGTATATCAAATTTTAGTAAATGGATATTTTAGAGCATTTTGAATCCATTTACTAAAATTCTACCAAATAGGACTTTTAAGCTTATTTTAACCATTCTAACCATTTCCAAACATACCATTCATCACATGCATTATCTAGGCTCTTTTAGGCTTATACAAAAATATCAAAATAGGCCATTTCAACATGTTTCGACCTTATGCCACCCTACTAGGAATTCGGAACAAAAGTAAACATACGTATGGTAACGGAGGTGACTTGCAACCGCAAATTACACGATCGGAGCTCGAAATACTTTAAGGCCCTGAAATGCACGAGATACACATATGTTAGGCTTACATAGCATAGTGAGGTAGTCATCAACACATAAATAATAACATATAAAACATGCTATGAACATGAATGATATGATGACATGCTTAGTTATCTTACTCACATACTTTTAATCATAATGTCTCATGCTTAATCAAATATCACAATTTTACATAATTCAAGCAAACGTTATACGGATTAATTCCCTTAGACAACGTAACAGATAGATACGCGGATTATCATTTACACCAACATATATAATAGATAGTAGGCCATAGCCTTGAGTCGTAGCTCCGGATAAGCCCCTTACACAATCTATCCTTATTTCCCCCACACATAGGCCGTAGCCCCGAACCGTAGTCCACCCTTACTTATACGAGCTCAATTAACCCTATGGCATGCTAGCTGTATCCAAAACTCACTATTGTCCAAGGTTTGCATATTTTATTGTATTTTTTACCATAGTGCTTGTAGGCCATAACGTGTCGGAAACGGAAGTGAGCTGTAGCTCTATGACATATTATAACACATATCTTTATCATATCATGCTGTAATCATATCAAATGCTTACCATACTCACCTTTAGCATCCACACAAGCATTGCTCTACTTGATCTTTTAGCAAGATACATATCGATTATGAAAATCACAAATCAAATGCAACGGGATGGCACCTAGCATATCCCTTGACACGACTACACTTGGATTATAATTCCGTTGTGCCTAGCTTCCTTTGGAGGCGACAAGATATCTTTCTCCAATACTTGAGCTAGCACAAAAATTAGGGACTGCATCAGAATTTGATCTAAGGATTCGGAATTGTATTTCAAGCTTACCGAAACTTATAGACATTGTTGGAATGACAAAATTAACTATTTAATCCATGGGCTTCTATTTGAACATTAGAACCCTAATCTTGAAATTAAACCTCAACGAAAGATAGAATCACTAAACCTATATAGGGGTTTTACTCACCGAACCGTGAGCTTTCAAACGGTATATCAAACTTGAACGAAGATCAAAGATTGCACCGAGGTGCTTGCTTAGCTTGAGCTTGAAGATGGAAATGGAGGTGTGTGCTTACTTTGGTAGCAAGGTGGATTAGTTTACCGGGAGATTCAAAGTGGAAGAGTGAAAACTTTTCTTTTCTCAAATTCATTTTTAAAGGTTGGAGACCTTAATCATTTCTACCTACATGTCATCTAATGAAAAGTTTTCCTCAAGCCAGGGGTTTGCTAAACCCAATGGCCAAATGATTTCCCACTTTTTTACTTTTAGGTTTAAACATCTTTTCTGATGTTATTCACGTGGGAGAGGACAAGCAAGGAGGTGAGTAAGCACCTTGCTTCAATTTCCATTCGGTTTAGGCTTAAAAAGATTCAAAACAGGGGACCAGTATCGATACGCTTATAACCGTATCGATACGCAAATTCAAAACATATGACCCGTATCGATACACTTATGACCGTATCGAAACGCTCTTGGTAAAACGGGTATGGTAGTTATTGGCAGTTGGACTGTACCGATACTAGCATGACCGTATTGATACGCCTAGCTCAGAATTTGCATTTTTGGCTTCGAATTGTATACAAAGAGACTTACTTGTCCAAATAAGATCAAAATGGAATTTCATTACAAAATAGCATCTTATAATTCGAATTGTATACTAGAACCTACTTCTGACTATGCCAGTTTTTGGGATATGACAATTCTCCTCTTAAGAAAATTCGTCCTCGAATTTTCACTTCAGACAAAGATGTGAGGATACTACTTTTGCATAGTTTCTTCGGGCTCTCACGTTGCTTCTTCAACGGAATGACTTCTCCATAGAACTTTCACTAAGGGCACAAACTTGTTACGAAGTCTCTTGACTTCTCGTGCGAGGATCTGCACAGGTTCTTCCTCGTACGTCAGATTAGATTGAATCTCTACAGATTCTGGCTCGATTACATGGGAAGGATCGGATCGGTACTTGCATAGCATAGACATGTGGAAAACGTTATGGATCCGACTTAACTCCTTAGGGAGAGCTAATCGGTAAGCAACAGGTCCAAATCTTTCGATCACCTTGAATGGGCCAATAAAACGATGACTTAGCTTCCCCTTTTTGTCGAAACGAATGATCTTCTTCCATAGAAATACTTTGAGGAATGCCTTCTCACCAACCTCATACTGAATGTCTCTCATTTTTAGGTCAGCATAGGCTTTCTGAGGATCGAATGCAACCTTGAGTCAGTCACGGATAATAGTTACCCTTTCTTCGATTTCCCAAAGTAAATCAGGGCCTAACACCTTGCCTTCACCGAGCTCAGTTCAACAAAGAGGGGTTCTACATCTTTTTCAATATAGAGCTTCATATGGGGCCATTTGGATTGAAGCTTGGTAATTATTGTTGTATGCGAGCTCAACTAAGGGTAGGGATTTCTCCCACGTACTTCTGAAGTCGATAATACATGCTTGGAGCATATCTTCCAGAATTTGTATAACCTTTCAGACTGGCTATCGATTTGAGGATGGAATGCAGTGATTATGTGTACTCGCATTCCCAAAGCCTCTTGTAGGGTCTTCTAAAATCAAGAAGCGAAGCAAGGGTCACGATCAGAGATAATAGACATTGAAACTCCATGTAAACAAATGATTTCACGGACGTACAACTCCACGAGCTTAGGCAAACTGAATTCTATTCTCACCGGAAGAAAATGAGCAGATTTGGTGAATTGGTCTACAATGACCCAAATCCCATCATTCTTCTTCGGAGTCATTGGCAAACCACTTACGAAGTCTATCGTAATACGCTCCTATTTTCACTGTGAAAGCTCAATAGGCTGCAGAAGTCCAGTGGGCACTTTGTGTTCGGCTTTGACTCGTTGACAAGTCAAACACATAATCACGAAGTCAGTGATCTCATTTTTCATACCAGTACACCAATACAGTTCTTTCAAATCTTTATACATTTTAATAGCTCCTGGATGTACGGAGAAATGGCTTCCCTCGGGATTTTTTCCCGAAGATCATCATCATCGGGTACACATATGAGGTTGCAGAAACATAATAACCCTGCAGAATCCAAAGCAAAGTCGGGATCTGGGTTATCTTTGATCTTGGCAATAAGAGATCGCAATTCCTCATCGGATTCCTGGAGTGCTTTAATTCTAGATACAATAGTTGATTGAACTCTCAATTTAGCCAATAATTTGCCATATTTCTTAAGCTGAAAGTGAGTATTCAAATATCTCAGAAATGGAGTAGGTTTCTGACTAAGAGCATCAGCTACGACATTGGCTTTACATGGATGGTAACCAATAACCAAGTCGTAATCTTTTAGAAGCTCCATCCACCTACGCTGACGGAGATTTAATTCTTTCTGAGTTATGAGGTACTTAAGGATCTTGTGATCAGTGTACAAATAACACTTCTCGTCGTACAGATAGCGCCGTCATACCTTTAAAGCAAACATATTGCGGCTAACTCCAAATTATGGGTCGAATAATTTAACTCGTGAGGTTTGAGTTGTCGTGAAGCATAAGTTACAACTTTGCCTTCTTGTATTAACACACAGCCTAACCCCAGGTGGGATGCATCACTGTACACAGTGAAGTTTTTACCCGACTCAGGTTGCATTAGAACATGAGCATGAGTGAGAACTTGCTTAAGTTGATCAAAACTCCTTTGTTGATCCGTTGTCCATGCAAAGAGAGTTTTTTTACGGAGAATCTTTGTCAATGGTGCAACAATCAAAGAGAACCTCTAAACGAATCTACGGTAGTAGCCTGTAAGGCCCAGAAAACTACGGACTTCCAAACATTCTTTGGAGGAATCCAGTCAATGATTGCTTGAATCTCTTTGGATCAACTTGGATAGCCAGGATTCACATTTACTGAACTTAGTGTACAATTGTTTTTCTTGAAGAATCCGATGTAAAGTTCAGAGATGTTCTTCATGAGAAGTTAAATCTTTGGAATAAATTAAAATGTCATCTATGAAGACGACCACAGATTTATCAAGATAGGTTCGGAACACATGATTCATCAAATCTATGAAGGCTGCAAGTGCATTTGTGAGCCCAAAATGCATCACTAAAAATTCATAATGGCCATATCTGGTTCGAAAGGTAGTCTTTGGAACATCAGACTCCTTTACTAGCATTTGATAGTATATGGATCGGATATTAATTTGGAGAAGATAGAGGCATCTTTCAATTGATCAAAAAGATTATCGATCCTCGGTAACGGATACTTGTTCTTGATGGTCACCTTGTTTAACTAACAATAGTCAATGTATAAGCGCATCGATCTATCATTCTTCTTTACGAACAAAATCGATGCTTCTCAGAGTGAAGAACTCGGTCGAATGAATCCCTTATCCAAAATGTCTTAGATTTGGGTCTTTAACTCTCTTAACTCTACTGGAGCCATTCCATACGAAGTAATAGAGACTGGAGTAGTCATTGATTGCACTTTGATCCCGAATTCTACTTTACGGGTGAGAGAAAGTCCCGAAAGCTCATTGGGGAACACATCGGGGAACTCCTTCACTATAGGCACATCCTTGAGTTTTGGATCTTTTTTGGTCCCCATGGCACACATAAGAGTCGACTTAGGCTCAAGCTCGAATTTCATTAGGGTTATGCTTCCCTTATCGAGTCCACGGAGATACAATTTCTTCTTGGAACAATCTACCCAGGCTTTGTGTTCGGCTAACCAATCTAGGCCTAGGATGAGATCGAATTCTCGGAAGGGCAAACCCATTAAATTGGCCAAAAATTGGATCCCTTGGATCCTCAAAGGACAAGCTTTACAAACCCATCAAATAATTACACTATCTCGTAATGGATTAGAGACAACTATCTCGGATACAACAAGTTTAGATTCTAACGCATACGTGGTAATCAACGGTTCACTAATGAAAGAGTACGTAGAGCCTGGATCTATTAAAGCATAAACATGTTCAGAACATAACTCCACCATACCTGCAATTACATCAAGGTCATCCTCTTGTTCTCGATCTCGAACGTGGTACATCTAGGCCGACGTTTGAGGATCACGTCCAATCGGAAGAGCACTAGTGTTGTGAGGTCTCCCTGCTGATCCAGATTGCACTTGCTTTGCTCATCTTCCCTTGCTAGGGTTGTTCTGAGAAGCTACAGAGGTAGGAGCGTGATGGTTGTTTTTGAAATTTCTTCCCCTTAGAAAAATATTTTTAGAAAAAGAGAATATTTTTTTGTAAAATATTTAAAGCTCCATTTTTTTTCTTTTTGAAATTGAATTTTTCAAACCTATCTCTCCCCTTTTTGTTATATCGAAAATAATTTTAAAACTAAGTTTGAAATCACATTAAAGCTTAAGACACCAAATATTGAAAGTTTGAAACCAATTGATAGAAGAAAAAAAATCAACTGTTGGTGCAAAATAACAATGGAGAAAAGACCAAATAGGTTTTATCATGAAAAGAATTTGAAAAAATTGCTCATCCTTAATCAAGCATCAATAAGATTGTTAGTCCAACAATTCAAGAGAAATAAATTGAATTTCAAATAAATAAAACAAACAAATAAATACAAGAAATTCAATTAAACATGTCATTTATCATGATATATCAATAGGCACACAAAGCATGGCAAAAATGAGGCAAAATTGTCCCTTTTTGACTGCGCGTACCGGTACGGTATTGACCGTATCAGTACTGGTTGAAGGCCGTATTGGTACGGTATGGGATGTACCGGTACCGAAGGCACAAACTGGTGAAAATGCAGCAAAATCAACTTAAAGAGGCCTTACAACTTAGTTTTAAGTTCATATAAATGCTCTACTAAGTCCTAGATACACATTTTGATCATTTTTCCTACAAAACAACAACATGCTTCTCAAAAAATGCAACATTTAAGCAACTAAAGTATGGTTTTACCAAGATTCAACTAAACATTACATGTTTAAGACAAAAAAACGTAGATATAAGCATACAAGGCCAAAAACATGTAACTCATGCAATTTGAGACTCCCTCTAACTATATGCAATTAGGCACAACATGGAGTTATACAAACATGCTTAGATCATTATGAAAATTAGACATGGAAAACATGATCAAGCAATTGCATGAAACTTAAATTTACCACTTGAACCAAGGTAGGATGTTAAGCTTTTCCTACTTTAAGTGTCCTTCCTCCCTTGTATTTCAAGAGCTTCCAAAATGTGGCTTTAATCGTCAATGCTCAAGCACACCTACAAAAGACAATCACAAATATTTTGGTATCTAAATTGCTTTGAATCCACTGGCATTAGTCTTATAAACTTTAGTTCCCTTTGGAATCCATTTTTCAATGTCTTTCATTTTCTTTAAAGAGATAAGTTCCTTAGGACCCAAACATTCTTCACCATTTTACCATTTAAAAATCTAGGGGAACTAGATTGTCTTTGATAAAAGTTTAATTTACAAAATTAGATTTAGAGCATTCTCCAATTTTCTTTTCAAAATCTTTGTAAATCAAAACTTTTTCCTTTTTAAAATCATTGATTTCTCGTTGATGATCTTCCTAAACTTTTTAAAGCAAATTTAATAAATCAAAATTCTTTTTTTCAAACTCATTGAGTTTTACTTCAAGTTCATCTGTGGTTTTAGAAATCAAATCATTTTAAATTTTCAAATTTGAAATTATTTTCTTGTTTTTCAAAATGTGATTTTTAAACTCTAAAACTAAATCATCATAGGCATCTTATAATTCATCAAATGTATATGAAATTGAAGTAGATAAATTAAAAGTTACCCTTGAATTTTCTTCGATGGCCATGAGACAAAGGTTGGCTACCTCATCATCGGTGGAGTCATCTTCATCACTCCATGTAGCCACAAAAGTATTCTTCTTATGGCTTGATCCATTCTTTTTTAGTTGAGGGCAATCATACTTGGTGTGCCCTGGCTTCTTACACTCGAAGCATATGATCGGATCCCTCATTTTTATTCTCGATTTATGTCTTGATTCTTCTTTTTCTTGTTTCATGAATCGGGTGAATTTCATGAAGAGCTTGGCCATCTCTTATTCTTTACTATCTTCTCTACTTAAATTTTCTTGTTGGCTTGTGGAGGATTTAAGTGCAATATTTAAATCTTCAATGCCTTGTTATTCTTTCTTCTTCTTCCTCTTTGACATCATCATTTTATGGGTTAACAAAGATCTCATAAGCTCCTCAAGCTTGAGCTCCTTCAAATTCTTTGCTTTAATGATTGTGGTCTTCTTGGAATCCCATGAGTCATGAAGTGAATAAATCAACTTTCTCACAAGATTGTCCTCCGAAATCACTTCCTCATAGCCCTTAAGTCCACACAATTATGGAGAATCGATCGGACATAGCTTTGATGTCTTCCGTTGGGTCCATCTTGAAGTTTTCGTAGTCAAGGTTGAGAAAAACAAATCTTGGTCTCCTTTACTTCATTTGTTTCTTCATGAGTGACTTCAAGCTTGTCCCCAATCTCCTTGGAACTCGAGCAAGAAGATATTTTTGTATACTCATCGGGTCTAAGAGCACAAAACAAAATGCCATAACTTTGTCATTAAGTTGCATCTTCTTTTGATCTTCTACATTTTATTATGCCTTACTTCTTTGTGGGATGAACGGGACATCAAAAACTATGTCCCAAAGATAATAGTCATTGGATTTGATGAAAAACGCCATCTTATTCTTCCAATAGGAGTAGGAGGCTTGTTGGTGGATTGCTACATGATCTTCGATTGATGTAGAAAGGTTGAGCATTTCGAGGATCGACTCTAAGATGTTAATCTGACGTAGAGACGAGGCTCTGATACCAATTTTTGAGAGCTCGAACGATCAATCGAAATAGCCAAGAGGGGGTGAATTGGATTTTTGCTTTGGTGGATGAAAAGCTAAGCAATAAAAATTTGGACACAATGATTTATAGTGGTTTGACTTTTTAACCAAAGTCTACCTCCACTATCTTAGCTATCCACACTAAGGATTTTCTACAAGTTCTCTAATTTGTCTTTTCTTTTTTCGGGCTCAAGGAGATAACCCTTACAATCAAGACTTATATCCCCAAAGTCTTGAAAAATTCTCTCTTACAAAGAGAAAACAAATTGACAAACAAGGAAAACCTCTCTAGGCAAATGTGTTTGCACTTTAAACACCCACACAAATCCTAATACTTGAGCAAATATAACAATTAAGCTCACAAGTGTGTTCTACAAAGAAATATGACAAAATTGAACACTAAAACATTTTCTCTATCATTGAATGTTGGTAGTTGGTTTCTTGTTGTTCCATGGATGCTTGCAGAGGTCTTTTAAACCCTCTAAGGAGTTTGTGGTAGTTGCTAGCCGTTGGGGTTGATTTGGAGCCATTGGGGACTTTATTTCCAACATTAAATACACTTCTAGGCTTGTCAGGTACACGTGCAAGGGTATCGGTACAAGCCTCAAAGAAGAAAGAGTCGTTGGGCATTTTTACACTAGGTATCGGTACACCCCCTTGAGTATCGATATGGATAAAGCCATATCGGTACCCAATTTTGCTACTGGAAAATCTGACCGTTTGGGGATAAAAGAGCGTATCAGTACACAGCTTAGTTGTACCGGTACGGATGACTTACTATTGATACTGAGGAAAGGGTATCGGTACTCAAAGCCTATTTTTGACACTTGGGCTATTTTGAAAGCACTTAAACATGTCAAAAACCCTTTGAAAGTCTTTCAAACATATTTTTCAAGTTAATGAACTTTTGAAATATTTTTGCAATTTTTTTAACTCCAAAAATATTTTTCATTTTGAGTTATATCAAAATCAAAATCTCAACAATTTATTTATGGATTAAAATTAATTTAGATACGTTTTAGTTGTTTGAAATTTAATTGGATATTTAAATTTTTAACTTGGATATTTAATTAATAGCATAAATTAAATAAAATACTAAACCAAATAAACAATTAAAAGTAAAAAATAAAATTATATATATATCAAAGTTGGCGTGAAATAGAGTAACTTTATTTTACAATCATGCATATCAAATATTTTTTAAATGAAAAATCATCAAACTAGATATAAAGATTTTTTTTAAAGGAGAAAAGATATATTAAACCATTAAATTTTTACTAAATCGGTTGCTAATCAGTAATATAATAAAAAAGGAGAATAGAATATACATATTTATTATTTATCATACTACTAAAAATTAAATAAAAATAACTTATACGTTCATTTTGGCTCAATTATCTGGTCAAACTCAAGTTGATGTTCGGTTTGGATCGGATTTGGGCAAATTAAAATTAGGTTATTTCCAGTTTGAATTACTTTTGATTCGAGTTGATTTTCGGTTCAGGTTATTTTCGGTTCGGGTTGATTTCGGTTTCGGTTATTTTCGGTTCGGATTGATTTTGGTTCAGTAAATCTCGAGTTCGGTTTTGGTTCGGTTCGGATCAAGTTTAGACCGCAATGTTCAGGTCTACATCGGATCTCGGGTCGGATAAATCAGTTCGGGTCTCGGGCCAAATTTGTCAGTTCTATATCAAACTAATTTTAGATTGGTCAAATTTGATTTGTGGCCCTTTTACTAAGCTCAATTTTGGGATTTAGTCTTATACTTTAATTTGACATAACTTAGTGATCTAATTGAGTAATTTTATAATGTCATTAATTTCAAATTCAAGCACAGTAAAAGGGCCGAGATTATATCGAATTTAGATTTGTATGATGCAAATTTGAGATTTAAATAATGAGATTCGAGCCGATTTGAGTAAATGATTAAATTAAAATCGATTTTGGGCGAGTTTGATAATTTCTCATACGTGGATCAAATTTATCAATTTTCTAATAGAGTTGCTCCAAATTTCCAAAAGTGTGATGGAAGAGGCAGAAAAAACATGGAAGATCAGATGTTAGGTGATCTTCCATTACATATAAAACGGTCCATAAAACATCACGACAACCGCAAAACATTGGAACCTTTTACTTCTTGTTATTATGTACCTCCAAATGTGGTGATAAGAGAGGAACATGGTCAGCCAACTAATATTAGCCTAGCAAACGCCGACCTTGCACATGCCTGCTTTTTGTGCTACTAACATCAACAGTGACGAATTCAAAAATATTTTTGTAGGTATAAAATCTAAAAATCTCAGGTGAATACAATTCATAAAGATTAAAAAATTAAATAATAAATTATAAAAATTAAGAAATTTAAAGTTAAATGTGTGAAGATTACAAAGTTCAAGGTGAGCACAAGTCCACCCTAAAATACACTTGGATCCTCCTGTGCTCACGAGCCCTCTGGATTGCCTCTATCCTGCCAGTTTATATACATATACATATACATAGGTATAATGCTTAGGATAATCATTTTTCATACGTAAATCGAAATATATTGTACGTTAATTGCGTCTGGATTTAAAATTTTTTTATATGTTCTAATAATATTGATATCAATCGAATTAAGAATTAATCGACAAATATATATTGTGCGATTGTACGAGCAATATACGTGTGTATGGCTATACGTGTAACATTTACATATTATGGGAAAAAATCAATGATTTTTAAGATATGACATGTTTAGAACATACCTGTAAAGTTATAATTTGCTAACCGAATATAATAATGGAGATTTGGTTCCAATTTCATATGATATATAATGCTATAAAAATAATGAGATTATTAAGGTCTATATTATGTTTTTAGTCCCTCTGCGCCGATGAAGTTTGATATTTAAGTTCTATACTTTAATTTGGTATAATATAATTTAGGGTAAGCTACCTATGTAGTACCTAATCTATTATTGTGTTTCTGTTTTAGTACCCTACCTATTATTTTGCGCAAAATAATACTTAATATTATATTTTTGTTTTCTTTTGGTACCTTGACCGTTAAAAATTAACGAAGATGATGATGTGGTTTATTTTTAATTGGGATAATAAGTTTTGGTCCCAAAATATTATACATTCCTATCAATTTGGTCCAAACCTAGCAATTTAATAATCATTTTAAATATTTGGGTTAAAACTACAAATTTCCCCTTTTTTCTTTCTTCTTCCTCGAAACCCTAGCCCCTCTTTTTCCCTTGAGCCACTGTCAACCTTGACTCGAGATTTCTTTGTGCCAGGTCGTGAGCTATGTGGAGCGATAAAAAAATAGGAAAAATTGGATTCTACCTGCACTGCCTTCACCTAGAGCATTACAAAGGGCGAGAAAAGTGCTTGTTGATGGTTTGGAACTCCCCCATCGCCGCCACCGCTCATGCCACCTTCACCACTATCTATTTGAATTGATTTACAACGGTAAAATTACTCAAGGGAAAAAATTGGGTTTTCCATTGTATAATGTTAAATTAATTAAATTGTGTATATATCAATTTAACATTATCTATGTGAATTGATTTATAAACTGTGCAAACGATGGAACTGTTCAAGGGAAAAAGAGGGTTAGGGTTTTGAAGGAAGAAGAAAAAAAAGGAAAATATATAGTTTAAACCCAAATACGTAAGTTAATGATTAAACTGGTAGATTTAGGACCAAATTGATAGAAATGTATAAGTTTTAAGTTCTAAAATTGTTATTATCTCAATTAAAAATAAGCCACGTCATCATATCTGTTAGTTTTTAACAACCGGGTACCAAATAGAACAAAAATATAACATTAGGTACTATTTGGCCAAAAATAATAAGTAGGGTACCAAAACAGAAATACGATAATATGTTAGGTACTAAATAGATAGTTTACCCTATAATTATCTTCTTTTACAATATTAATATAATTTGTTAGGGCCTAAATGCTCATTGAGCTCAGTGATGGGCCAAAAAGGGCTGGAAGACTGATCGTCACTTAGAAATTTGAAATTCATATATAATTTTAAAAAATTATAAATTTTTTATGTGCTTTATACTGAAAATCTATTTTTATCCCCTAAAATTTTATAAATCCATCTCTAACATAAAATTATGCGTTTGTCCCTGATTGAGCTCATCCTTCTATATTCATATTTTACAAAATCAACTAAAGAATCGTCCCCAGCCAAAAACTTCCCATAACAACTCTAAACAAAAATAGAATACATGAATCATATCAACGATAACGGTTAATGATGTTACGGGGAAAATGGCATGAATATGGCAGCAGAATTTTTTTTTCCATAAATATGGTACTCTTATTTTTATTTTTAAATCTATAGTATTTGTTACAGTAAAAGTGAAGTAGGTGGGAATGCAATCCGACTTCATTGTTCATGCTATTTTTTAATTGAAAAATGTTAAAGATGGTGGGAATACAATCCGACTTAGTGTAAAATACTGTTCAAAGTCAAAACCCTTTCATTCCGACTTTAATTTTTTAATAAAAAATACAAACACCGTTCAAAGTCGGAATCCTTTTAATCCGACTTCATTTTTATTGTAGAAAGTATAATATTTTTAGAAATAATTTAAGAGGTACCATATATCTGAAGAAAAAAAATGGATACCATATTTTGGTAAAGTTGCCGATGTTATGGATTAAAAGTAGAGAGATTAAAATATGAATCTCCAAGGGCATATTCATTACACGATTCAGATATTAAATTTAAAAATAAATTAAAAATTAAATCTCAAATTTTATCATAACAGAGAAACTAAAACCACAGTTGAACAAGTTAATGATTATTATAGACATGAATCCTGTAAATAAAATTATATAAATGGTCAGGTTCGCATATAATAATGTAATAATTTATTTTGTGTCGTACTAGCAAGGAATCATAAAAATTAATCACTTTTGTGTGGGATCCGTTGGTTTTTAATGAGTGGCTCAAGACAAGGGAACAATGTCTTGTTTTTTTGAGCCAATGGTTGCCCAAATCTGTATCTGAGTTCTAACAACTCTTAGAAAACAAAATCAAATGCTTTCATTTTTTTTAAGAGAGTGAATTGTATAATCGACTTCAATCGAACCGATCTGACTGAAATTTATAAATTATAAGTGTCTAACATTTTAAGCAAGATTAATTTTATCGAATTGAATAGAACCACGGATGAAGAGTATTGGATCTGGTTATTGTTGAATTTTTAGATTGCAGTCTGGTCATATCGATTAGCAATACGGACATTGGAGAAGTCTCCCTTTATTTTCTATCTGCTTGTCTTATATGATGTTGTCTTGGGCTGATGCTCTTTTTCTTTTTGCTAAGTTTTGGAATCTGGGACTGGACCCTCTATTTCTACATCATATATGTCGTATAGCTTAAATGAAAAAATAAAGTGAGCATAAAATATTTAAGTGCTGCAAAGGAACTGATGCATGACTAATACCCAAGCAATGTCAATAATAGGGATGCAAATGGGTGGGGCAGCTGCGGATACCCCTCTCTCATCCCTATACTCACCTAAAATTTTCATATCCACCACCTATTCACAGTTTTCAAATTCATCCCCACACCCACTACCCAACTGGACATCCACCACCCAACCCGTATTCACCTACAAGCAACCACTAATATCAAATTATGTAAAAATAAATCATTTACTTTTGTAAAGAAGAGTACAACCTCGCATATTTTATTGATTGATCAAGTGTATATATAATATATTTACACCGGTATAAATTTAACTACAGCTAACTAACTAACTATCGTTAACTTAACTAAAACACATTTTTACAGGTATAAATTCTACTTAACTACAGCTAACTAATTAACTATAGCTAACTTAATTAAAGCATATTTACACTTGTATAAATTTTACTTAACCATACATGTTACAAAATTACAACATGATTAATTCAAGCTCGATCTTAAACAATGAATACAAGCTCGATTATAAACCATCATTTTTTCAAACTAAATTAATTGAGTTCAAAGTCTCTAAACTTAAGGATTAATAAAACAAACTAATATCTTAGTACATAAAACACCATAATAAAAGGCATAATCAAAGTCTACAAATATAAATGGTCCAAAATTCATACAGTGGGTAGTTAGTGGGCAGGTGGATGCGGGGCAGGGTGGGCGGATGCGGGTGGGTACGGTGCGGGTAAGGTCTCAAACCCATCACCTACCCACTACCCACGATGGGTATGACTTTTTACATCCACACTCACCCACTACCAACCAAACTCATACCCATCCCCACCCCAATTGGGGCGGGTGCAGTGCGAAATCCGCGAAACTATACCCGTCTGTCATCCCTAGTCAATAACACTGTACTCTCAAACCTATTTCGGTCACTGAAGTTTACTCTCAAACCTATTTCGGTCACTGAAGTTTCAAAACGTTCAATTTAGTAACTGAAGTTTAAACATTAAACATTTTTTGTCATTCTCCCGTCAACTTTTTGACGATGGCTATTTACCGGCGAACAAAGGAATTTCGTCAAGATCTGAACGGTGAAAAACTTCATCGGCACGAGAGAAGCAACATACTGATAAACGGGCTGCATCTGAAGACGTAAGAGGTAGATTGACGAGAGAGAAACCGTAAAGTTTTTAGCCGGTTCGTGAACTTTGGAGCACTTGTAAGTACAATGGAGGTCGAATTCACACTCAGGGGGTCGATACGAAGTGACTGGTAAAATTTGGGACTGAACGACCACCATCTACAGCCGTTTAAGTTTTAAGTGTGACAAAAAACGTTTAATGTATAAACTTTAGTGACAAAAAAGTTAAATGTCTAAACTTTAGTGATAAAAAAACGTTCAATGTCTGTAAACTAAACGTTTTGGACTTCATTGACCTAAATATATTTAAGAATAAATCCACTGATGATTTACATAATTTACTTTTTTATTTTTTATATTGAAAAAGGTCTTTAATTACCTAAATTAATTAGGTTAAATTAACATTGAGATTGAAAGTAACTTTCGCATTTAAAAGCTGCTTTTGACTCATGCTCAATTCTAAACCTAAAATTAAACAGTTTTTGGTTAAAATGATTTGCTTTTGGGTTATTAAAAATAGTGTGTTCAACAAGGATGGGGTCTTTTCACACTTTTACAAATTTTTTTAGATAAAATTATTCCCATTACTTGAGATTCGAACACATAATCAAAAATATTTGTATATAAACTTTTATCACCTTATTTATATATAAAAAAATACGTTCTGTGTCATGTGTTCGAATCTCAAAAAATGTGAATAGTTTAAGCCAAAGGTACTATTAATCCAAAGTATAAAATTAAAAATATATATTTAGAATCTTCCAGTGGTAATTGAATTCTATTTATACTATAAATAGCTATTATTGAAAATTTCTAAACTGTAAAATACTTAGTTTTTATAATATACTTTTTAATAATTTTAATTAAGTTAAAAAAATAAAATTAAATAATTAATTTTATTTTAAAAAGATAAATTGTTTTAAAATAATATTATTCTAAAAATAAGTATTGATTACGTACATGTGTGTCTCAAAAACTAGAGAAATTATATCATGGGTCATTCCTGCCACGTCATTCATGGGACCAACCAATAAAAATCATTCATCTTATTATTTTTTCCATGTCATATTTTTATCAAGTGAATCTTCACTTGGTAAAAATTATTTCTAAAATCGATTTACAGTAAATATGAGTGGAAATTCACTTGGTAAAAAAATGGAAAAAAATAATGAGATGTGATTTTTATTGATTTGTCCTATAGATGACGTGGCGGTAATGACCCATAATATAATTTCTCCAAAAACTAATATCCAAAATCTTTTTAACTATATTTATTATAAATTTAATCTCGAACAAAAGACATTCCTTTATTTCTCAAACTTATAACTTCCAAAAATATTCGGAAAAACATATATAAACAAAAGACATTCGTTTTTTCCCCTTATTATTATCATTACATTATGCATTCAATGTCTAATAAACGAGAAATTATATTATGAGTCATTCTCGCCACGTCATCCATGGGACCAACCAATTAAATGCATCTATTTCACTAATTTTTTCACATCATCTTTTTACCAAGTGAATCTTCACTAATATTTACTGTAAATTAAATTTAAAAATAGTTTTTATTAAGTGAAAAATTCACTTGGTAAAAAGATGAGATAGAAAAATTAATGAAATAGATGCATTTGATTGGTTGGTCCTATGGACGACGTGGCGAGAATAACTCATAATGTAATTTCTCCTAATAAACCCTCTCTTTTGCCCTATAAACTCGTATTCAATAACCTTTACCATTTCTTAATTTTTTAAAAATTGAATCATTAATATTAAATTAATTTTATTTAGAATAATACATGTTCATTTTATGGTTTGTGTTCGAGATTCGTAGTTTTTCTCCCAACAATATCATTTTCAAAGTTCAAATTCTCTTCTTAAAAATACAATGTGTCTTGCTATTACATCTAACCATTATTGGTAATACTAAATTAAATCTTAATACTCGCAACTTTAGTAAAAAAATATATTCAAACATGAAATTATGATCGATTAAACAAATGGTACTGCGACAATTCCTTCGGACAATGGCCATCATAGTCGTGCCAAAAAACATGAGTAGTAAAAAAAAAAGCCGATCGCAGATAATCGAATGATTTAATAGGATGAAGTGATAGATTCTTTAAATAAAATTAAATGTTTAAATCTTAATACTATGAATGGAGAAAATTAAATTAAGAGAACACCTTCATATTAATTTTTGCAAAATTTAATTCAAATTAATTGATTAATAAATCGAATATGAGTGATTAAACAAAAAAAAATTGTCATTCGTTAAAACAGCAGTAAACCGTCAGATCGAATTTCTTCTCCATCGACCAAGTCCAAAATCAACAGATGAACCGTCGCGTCGTGATTTATATCAAGTGTTCCACAACTTAAGCACTTGTACGAAGTTAAAGGAAGTGTTCAAATAAAAAAATGGACGAAAGAAAGCATTAATGCAATAAATAAACAGCGACCCAACTCCCACCATCCCCTCCTTATTACCCCCTCTCAGATCCCTCGCCGTTTCCCCACAAAAAAACATAAACCAAAGGGAGAGCTGAATCTCCTCTTATGGCTCTGCTCACTTCCTTGCCGGAGCCGGTGAAACAACCGCCGAAGCGGCGGGGGAAGCAAGTGAAAACTCAAAAGCAACCCACGTCTTCCTGGGACCAAATCAAGAACTTGCTCGTTTGCAAACAGGTGGAAGGGTCGAAAGTTCACGACCCTTCCAAGAACCCGGCGCCGCCTAATCATCAGCAAGGGTACTCGAAGCTCTGTTCTTCCTGCAACTCTATCTGCAGCTTCAGCGACGTCGTCCACGGCAACACGAGGGTCGTTCACCGAGGTGATAACTCTCCCGAGAGTAGCGCGGTGGGTCAAGAAACCGCGCTGCTGAGACGCAAAGCTGCGAATGGCTCGTCGTCTCGGTCGTTGTCGTCGGGGTCGATGAGATCCGATAACAGTAGCTCGAGGTACACGTCGACGTCGTCTTCTTCGAGAGCTATGCAATTCAGGAAGCTTTCCGGGTGTTATGAATGTCATACGATCGTTGACCCCAGCAGGTATATTATTTTTTTACCGTCTAAATATACAATATAATTTGATTATTTTTCATATATTCTAGAATTAAATTATGAAAACCTGAAAATTTTCAGGTATCCATCGTGGAGAACAACTATTTGTGCCTGCTCACAGTGCGGTGAGGTCTTCCCAAAAATCGAAAGCTTGGAATTTCATCAAGCTGTTCGCCATGCAGGTACACTAAATTTACGGTACTAAATTTTCCGTGGATTGTTATTACACCGGACACTTGAGAGTTGCGTATCCACTGTTTTAATTAATTTGCAACTCTTTTCTTCGTTGTAAGCTTAAATAAACCCAAATTTTAAGTATGAAGGTTTCATTTTTACATTTTTTACTTTGAGTTTTTGACTAATCCATATTTTTTATGGTTTAATTTAATTTACATCTGCTTTTAAAAAAATTACCACTAACTTTTTCAATTGCTGTTAATGTTGTCCCACTCCCACCCCCTACATATTTACTGATGTCAAATTAAATATTACAGCTGTCTCGTTGATTAAAATAGGAAGGGATTCGACATATGATGTGGCATCTTTTTATTATTGCATATCGTAACGCTAAATTTGCACGGTTTGTGAGGACCATGCCCCACCGACAAGTCAAATTAATATTCCCCGTCAATACAAAACTAAAATTATTATTTTGATCCGAGTCTTTTGTTTCGTTGGTGCAGTTTCGGAGTTGGGCCCAGAAGATTCCGGCCGGAACATTGTGGAAATCATTTTCAAATCCAGCTGGCTAAAGAAGGACAATCCGATCTGTATCATCGAACGGATATTAAAAGTCCACAACACCCAGCGCACCATCCAAAGGTTCGAGGACTGTCGCGACGCGGTGAAAACGCGCGCTCTTAACAGCACCAGAAAGAACCCCCGGTGCGCGGCTGACGGCAACGAACTCCTACGGTTCCATTGCACGACCCTGTCGTGCTCCCTCGGCGCGCGTGGCTCCTCCAGCTTGTGCGGCTCGATTCCGGGTTGCGGCGTCTGCACCATAATCAAACAAGGGTTCCAAAACAAAGCTGGTGGAGGAGGAGGAGGGGCCGCGCCAGCCGCAGAATTCAAAGGGGTCCGCACTACGGCTAGTAGCGGTAGGGCCCACGACTCCATTAAGTGTACGGACGGTCGTAGGGCCATGCTGGTTTGCCGTGTGATTGCCGGGAGGGTGAAGCGAGTGACGAATGACGCGCCGTCGTTGCAGGAGGATAATAATAGTAACGGCGGCGAAGGCGTATCCACTTCGGCTAGTTCGTACGATTCTGTAGCGGCGTACGCCGGGTTTTACTCCAATCTGGAGGAGTTGGTTGTGTTTAATCCGAGGGCTATCCTCCCTTGTTTCGTAGTCATTTACAAAGCGCTTTAATCTTGACTGATCTCAAAAAAAGTCAAATATCATCACCGTCATAGAACTAGTCTAATCAAACGATGCACCTTAACATTGTACATAAAATTTGATCAATGTTGTGCCACATGAGATCAGACCCTATGTTCATTTCTCGTTTTGGAATTGAATTCTTTTTATGTTTGTTAGCTCAACTCAACCGCAAGCGTGGCAGCTGATATCTCTGCCGCCATATTAAATATTTGATGGTTAGATAAAACTCTTAATTTAATTACTTTTGGTTGGCTCTATTTTAAAAAAAATAAAACAAAGACACTGAAACCCTTGATTGCTCGGTTCTGGTGAACCGATAAGACAGTGTGTAATAAATAGAAATAGCAACGGCAAATTTCTTATTACTCTTCATATAGTTTCAAAATATTAAAATGTAGCCATTGAACAACCTTTCACCGCCTTGATTTACTCGCCAACACACTGCTTTTAGTATGGGCTAGTGGTACCAAAAATAAGTTAGTATTTAATTATAGTTAGGTATGTAAACGAATTAAATAAATACGAATAATAATTTATTTATATCTGTTCGTTTAATTTTAACCAAATCAAATGAACGAGTATGAACAATTAAACGGACATAATTTTTTGTCCGTGTTCGTTTTTTAAGGAATTTAGCTTGTTTGTGTTCAATCATTAAAATGATAAGCGAACGTAATCGAACACAAACTAACGAACATAAATGACACATATGAATAAATTTAAACGAACATAAGCGAACGAACATATGTGGATAAATTTAAAAGAACATAAACGAACAGATCATCGAACGTTCACGAACGTAAATGAACGAACGAGCCATTTGTTCATGTTCATTTATTTAAATAAACGAACAAAAAATCTTGTCCATGTTCGTTTATTTCATTAATAAACGAACATAAACAAACTTCCTGTCAAACGGTTCACGAACGGTTCACGAACGGTTCAATGAACGTTTGGTTCGTTTATAGCCCTAATTATAGTGCAAAGAAAAAGCTATATTAGAATAACGAGCAAAATAAATATTTTGTAATGACCCTGTTTGGCAATTAACGGATAGTTGATAGCGAATTATATTAGTTGATAGCGGATAGTATTAGTTGATTTAACTAGCGGATTGCATTAGCTGATTGTATAAAAGTGTTTAGTAAAATTAATTGATAGCTGATAGTTTTTAATTATTTGAATAAACAAAATGACATATAAGGACACGATTATATTCAGTATTTGTTTAAATAGTTTATTAGTTATTATTATTTTGTATCAATTAATATTAATTATATTATAAAAATTAAATTTTTAATATCATTACTAAACATACATGAATGATGTATATATTATTATTTTTATTTGTGAAATATCTTTTTGATATAGTTTTAATAAATATTAAATTAAGATGTATATATTAATTTATTATTTATAAAATTATATTTTAAATATAATTTTATTAATTAGTAAATTTATATATATATATATTAATTTATTATTTATGAAATTATTTTTATAATTTTATTAGCCATTTAAATTTATGTTATTTAAAAAATTATAATTATCAAGGATAAAAGAGTCTTTACAAATATTTTATCCAAACCTCTAATTCAAAAATCTCTTAAAGTGACTTTTTCAAAATAAGAGGTTTCACCCCAATTTGCTATTATAATCATCTATTTACCAAATATCTAAATTAGCGGAATATCTAATTTTGACTCAAAAAAATTGTTTACCAAACATGATCAATAATTAATTTTTATTGATTTTATGATAAGTTAATTGGATGACGGTTTTCACCCAAAATAAGGCCATTCCAATGTTATTTCTTACAATAAATTTTTTTACAGGGTGAACTCGACTTGTAAGAGTGTTGATTTCCTATATGTTGTTATTTGCAACATATTTTTTCAGTGACATAGGGATGAACTGAAGTGCTCGAGGAAGAGATTGACCTCTGAAAATTTAAAATTCATATATAATTTAAAAAGTTTTAAAAAAATTTAATTAAAAATTTATATTCGTCCCCTAAACTTTTAAAAGTTTAGCCCCTAAAATTTTATAAATTCACCCTAACATAAAATTCTACGTCCGTTTCTAAGTGACTCGATATCTATAAAATCAACATAGACCGTATAACACCCTTTACCTGCAGTAAAATAAACAATATAATTAAGATTGTCTTGGGAAAAAATGCAAAAGTAAATAGAAAAACGAGAAGCGTTGACTTTGGAGAATGGCAAGTTATCACAAAGGACCGAGAAAACGACCTGACCTGGCCTGGTCTGACCCGAGGCATGAGCCATATGATAATTGCAGCCACATGCACATTCATTGCTTTCTTCTTGTTTTAAGTGTTTGGACTCTTTCTTTTTTTGTATTTTTCAACAATTAATCTGTTTCCCCAAACCTTAAACACTTAATTAATTACTGTAACCTCTGTTGAAATTACTGAAAATCTTGCACCTCTAAACTATATTTTAATTTTTCTGCTCATATATGCTCCTGTAAGTTTCCCGCGGTCAATATCCAATTTAATTTGAATTTAGAGATTATCAGTATCAATTTGAAGATATTAGTATTTTTTTAAAACATAAATTTGTACAAATATAATTACAATTATTCAGAATTAGAAATGCAAGAATAATTATAAAAATTAATTTTAATTGGATCTATACATATTTATAAGTAATCAAGTAGCACATTTAGACGGAAACCAAATTAACATGAACGAAAATCTGCCTCTTTTCGATGCCCCTATTTATATTTATATTAAAAAAATTAGATTTAAGGTTTATAGTTAAGATTTAAGGTTAGAGTTTATAGTTAGCGTTTAATGAATTAAGGG
Organism: Hibiscus mutabilis; assembly: GCA_019671005.1. Lineage (NCBI taxonomy): Eukaryota > Viridiplantae > Streptophyta > Magnoliopsida > Malvales > Malvaceae > Hibiscus > Hibiscus mutabilis. The sequence continues at coordinate 34,183,940 of CM033742.1, forward strand.
TATAATGTATTTTTAGGGTGTAAGGTTTATGATATAAAATTTAGGGTTAGGGCTTAAAATTTTAATTTGTTTTTGTTGGGGCACCAAAAATAGGCAGTGGATTTTTGTCCAATTAACATAAACTTAAACTAGTCTTGCATAAATTTGAACATACATACATGACGATTGTCGAGACTCGAACTTGAGGTGTTAAGACCTTTTAACTTAATATTTTTTTTAAAAAAGAGGGTTAAAAATAAAAAAGTGTTATATTTTGATACACAAGTTGTGTAAAAAAATTTACACAACCCTTCACGTTTAAGTTATAAAATTTAAAACATAAATCTCTAGCCCTAACACAATAAAACCTAAACTTAAAACCCTAAATCATAAGCCCTAAACTCTAACCATAAACCTTAAATTCTACGACATACAACATAAACCCTTAGATCCTAAACAACAATTTAATTCTATAAACACTAAAATTAAGAGACTTGTATAAACTTTAGTCCAAATCAAAGTTGTTGATGAAAGCTACCATTAATTTCAATTAATATTTAGAATTCGCTAAGAAAAACTGTAATGATCGTATAAATTTGTGTATCAAAATATTTTTTTAATAAAAAATACTGTAATGATCGGGCATGGTTAGTCCAAATCAAAGTTGTTGATGAAAGCTACCATTAATTTCAATCAATACTTAGAATTCGTCCAAAAAAAAAATCAAATAGAATTTGTAATTAATCGTACCCTTAGCCTAATTCTACTTTTCGTATTGCTTTCGCAAATGATATAATTGTCAAGCAGATAAGCAGCCTTATGATTTAGAAATAATTTTTCAATTAATTTTTCCAATAATATAAACAAAAATTAATAAATGTATTATGTCGTTGAATGAATAAATTTATTTAAGATTCTTCTTTTCATTTTTTATGGTTTATGTTTGTATTTTTAAATATATTGGTATATAAATAAATGTACAGAGATGACTTTCAAATATAAACATTTTAGAATACGTCAGATATGTTTATATCTAATGTTCGTCTAAATTCTATTTATCTCTTACGAATTATTAATTGATTTGGTCGAATAAGGCACTTGTTTCTTCAAGTAAGGTTAAGGATTCAAGTCTTATGAATGAAATAAATTGTATTGGAGGGTCATCGTCATACTAAACATCTGCAATTCTGATTTATTTTATTTTAAATTAGTCGGTAAATAAATCAAATAATTTATTTATCTCAGAGTTGGTAACAATTATGAGTAGTTGAAGAAGTTTGTGCTTCATTACTTTAAAGTTTTTGAGTTAATTGCAGAATTAGAGGATAATTAGGTAAAGTGAAATGAAAAAGAAAAAGATGGTGGATATAAGTTGTCTCTTTATATCGTATAGGCTCATTTAAAGCCATAAATATAACCAGACTGCTTTCTTTTATCTGGCACGCTTTGGATGTTTAATTGTTGTTCAAGTTTAAGCTTTGGTTTAGCCACATGTTTAGGCAATTTTCAAGCTATAATAATAGGTTTATTATTTGTTGTACTATTAGGGGAAAATAATTGAACATTTGATATTATCTAAACTGTATATTTTGGCCTAATAGTTCTAGAGGCCCTTAGACTTTTGGGAAAAATCAGTTCAGCCTGTACGTTTTTTGTACTCAATGAAGTCCTCAAACCAATGTTGATTGTTTACTTTAATGGTTCTTTTGAATTAGTTTATCCCAAGTGTCACAGCACGATGCTACCACATGACTTTTTAAAATTCTTAATTTTTTAAACGTTAAAAACGTTATTTTTTAAAAAAAATTCTGAAAATTTATTTAAAAATGCTATTTTTTTAAAATTCAGAAATATTACAAAATTAGTTTTAAAATTATAAAAACGTTAATATTATTAAAATCTTGTAAAAATATTAAAAATATTTGTAGTCGACCCAATTATAGACAACTCACACCTCAACGAATAGAAATTCTATGTTCTTTTTTTGTGCTTCTTTTTATGTCCAACACTAAAAATTAGGTATAATGTTTAGGAATTTGGGGTAGGGTGTATTGTTTAGGGTTTAGGATTTAAAATTTAGGGTTAAGGCTTAGAATTTAATTTTTTAGTATTGGGGCATAGAAAGAGACACCGAAAAGGGAAGAGGATTTTTATCCCACTCCAACTATATTGTTCCATAAGAATTTTTAATTCTTTCAACGATATTCAACATTTTTATAATTTCTGATACATCATATTACAAGTTAAAAAGTAATAAAATTGTTATTTAAAAAATAGTGTTCAGTTTGACAGTAAGATTTAGTTCACATGATTCGATGTTTTCAAATTCATCAATGTTTAATATAGGCTGAAAGGTTGTTGTGAACTAAATCATCTTCACATTAACCTCAACATTAATTCTTCTTGTTATAATTTAAATACATGCGTCCAGGGACGGAACCAAAATCTAATGTTAGGAGGGGCCAAGTTACTTTAATTTTAAAAATGTAAGAATTTATTACATATTTAAACTTAAAATTGAGGGACAATACTTAATCTATCTAATATTTAAATTTATAATGACTTAAAATGTTATTAGACTAAAAAATTAAAGGGACCAAATTAAAATTTTAGAAAATTTAATTAACAATATTATTTTTAATATAAATTTCTAAAAATTTGAGGGGGTAAATTAAATTTTTTAAAAATAGAGAACTAATTAAGAAATTTTCAAATTGTTGGAGGGGCTGGCCTAAGCTCCTCCCTGCATGCGTCTGACACTTATATCCGGCACATATTCTATACGAGTATAAGATATGATCTTTCAAGAACTCTTGAAATACGTGAAACTTGGGAAAATTTTGAAAACATCCGTGCTGAACATATATCCCTGTCTAGTACTCGGAAGTTTGGCTGAGTTTCATTAAGCATCACCAAATGGAATCGGAAAATTGGAGTTTCAGAACATGTAGATCTAACATAAAATCAACTTACCGTAGTGTTAGTGTTCTAAATTTTAAAAGATAAAGTGATAAAAAAATAAGAAACTATCCGTTAACTAGCCGAATGGTCAAACATGCTCATATTGTTTTATTTTGTATGTGTTTGAGTATTGACATTTACCTATATAATGTAAAAACTATCTATTTAATAAAAAAAATGAGAAAAACTGTGTGAACTTTGTTGTTAAATGTAGGATTTATAATTTTGGTTTATTGTTAGAGTTTAGTGGTTAGGTTTTTGAGTTTATTGAGGGCCGTAGGATTTAAGATTTAGAGTTTAGATTTTTATAGTCTAAATAAGAAAACTTGATCAATTTTTTTACTATCAAAATATTAATATATATATATATATTTATTTTTTATTTTTCAAAATTATATCACGAGTATTCTCAATTGTTTCTGAGTTTTCCATGTATCTGAATATGTGCTGATTTCTGATATGAATCTGGATCACGTCGCCTAGGCATGGACACATTATAAGATCACTTTTTAAGCAAAACGTTCCTCATTCTTGTTACAAGGAGAAGGAGGTGATAACTATTTGATTGCTTTTAAATTTTCAAAACAAGGACTGAGGTAAGCCTTGTTCCACTTATGCAAGCTATCATAGAGAGAATGGAGGAGTTGGAGAAACTACAGTGACACGATTAGGCATAGACAGTTCATTATGTTTCTCTCCTTTGCAGTTTAAAGAATCCATCTTTGCATCATAAGCGGAAGGAACCTTCTACTTCAAACTTCAGAGGCACTTGGTCTCTAATTCCGGAGTAACTGCAACGCCGATGGCCTGTCAGCTGAAAACCCACCATTGCTTTCTTCATAAACAGATGAAAAATGGTGGTCTGTAGGGGGCAATGACGAAGTATAGGCAAATTTTGGCTGCTGATATTGTGAAACTGAATAGTACTTGGGACCAAAAGCATCTAGTGTTAGATGGGGAGGGATGGCTGTTTGAGCACAAGGCATCCATGTAGACGACTCAGGCTTTCCATTTTGCCGGCTTGAAAATTGGGTCACGACTGTGGAAGTTCCATGAGGCCGGTATTGAGCTGCCCAAAGTCGCTGCCGTTGTTGTGGTTTTTTAACACCAGAATGACTTGTGTAAGAAGGGTCACAGAAAGGGTTGCTGAGATATTGAGGTAGCTGTAAGTGGACCTGCAGTAAAGTACCAGAACCTTGAGATTGTTATGAAAAGAATTGATCAGACTAGCAGAAAATATTTGAAACATAGCCCTAAGCAGCAACAAGAAGGTCCAACTGAGTGCTCGTTAAATCAATCTTCCTACCCATTTTTGCTAGGTAAGAAAAATGAATGAGGAAAGAACAAAGAATGAAACCTGCGGTGTTGCTGTAGCTGTTGAAAGGTTGTCCATGCAAGCAGAGGAGGTATAATCAGTTGGGGATAATGAGAGAGGCATGAGCAACTGGTGTTGTGGATGCGAATGAAGTCGAGGAACTTGGAGTTGTGACATGGATCCCATTGTATTACAAACCTCACTAGAGTTATTGTTAGAATTTATACCAACTCCCCCAGGCGATAAAGACAAGAAACCGAACCTCTACGAGTAAAAATGTGAGTGTTCAGGACAGTGAAAAAGAAACAACCATAGCAAATACAGACAGATGAGATTACCTGCCCTTGTGAAGTGTTCATCCCAGATCCTGAAGCAGTCCGTGGCTGTTCCTGTTGGAGCATTTTCTGTAGGGGAATAATACCACTTCTAGCTTCATAAGAATTTCTATCAGTAGCAGTATTGCCGGAAGTGCTATCAGGTACATTTCCATTTATGTCATTTCTTAAATTACTGCAATTGTTAGGATACCAAAGAGCTGTTTGCTTTGATCCTAAACGGGGTTTCGACCAGAGAGTCTGTTGAAGAATGCCGTCTTTGTTGTCTTGCATCTGTAAACTATGAATGAGACAACCGATGTAAACATGAGTGGCAGACTTTTTCACTGTGTTCCTATCCCCGCTGATTTTCAAAACCTATACATCTCATAGTTCACCATAAACTTGATTAGATGCTTGAAGTTCTCAAGACACATGCATGATGTATGGGTAAGGGGCATCAATACCTTTTCAGTTGAAGAACCGGTTTCTAGTGAACGTGTCTGGGGCTCATAATTTGCAGCATCCAACCATGTTGGAATTGTATTAGCAACTGATCTGATATATGGTACACAGTATGAGGGATGCCATAAAGATGGTCATGAAAACAGATGTTTATAAGGATAAAAGAGAGATACTGTGAAGAACTAGGGCTCTGAGGTGCAAGGAGCACTGCAGAAAACAAGCCTGGCCACAATGCAAGACCTATAGAACCGGAATTATATTGGTGCAACGATATTAGTACCCAAATAGCAAAACAAACAAGCTAAAAGAAGCAATGGAAACTCCTAAGCTGGTATGTACCATTTTTTCCGAGCTCCCTGATCGTATGTCCCACTCGGCTCTCAACATCCATGACCTACAAAAAAACAAAAAGCAATCATCTGAGTTGTAGTTTGTGCTTGGCAATGAAAACAGTTTTTGAATTTTGATGCCAAGCTTACCCCGAACTCCATTTCTGTCGTTCTCTCAAAAAGATTGGCCACCTGTTGCTTGGGCTGCTTCAATCTGTATAAGCACTAAAAGTGAAAAAAGAGGAGCAGCGCACTAGAAAAGAAAAGGAGTGCTAGAAAAAGATAAATACGCACCCAGATTCTAATCTTGGTTCAGAAAGAACACCCCGATCGCCATGAATACAAGACATCTCAGCATCTGGTTCACTCTTAAAGAAAGGGATGCCAGTATTAGTCCTCATTTCGGAAATAGTACTATCAGGCTTGAAATGCAGTTTTTTGCTCTCTGGCAAGTCCGGTTGTTCTCGAGTAGAAGGTTCATTGAAAGAATCAAGTTTATCAACTTCGTTGGACGGCGCATCGACGATGGACGAAGGAACAATATTAGCAGCTTGAGCTGAGCTCTTATCTTCTTTTTTAACTGCAGAATTAAACAATTTATACAAGATGTAGGTAAAGAGCAAACTAAAACTATTCCGAATTGCTAGAAGTAGACGAAAACCTTCGAGTAATGTGACTGGACTCTCCGCCGTCTCTGGTTGAGCCAAGGATCTTACTCCCATCGAGTCATCGTCGGGGAACATTCCTGCCAAAGCATATAGGGTCTCCACAACCTCTTCTTCATCTTTCGTGATCGGCGCTGAAACAGTTGCCTTCTTAGACCTGTCTGACCCTCCTTGTTTCTACAGAAAACATAAAGCTATTTTACAAAATTCTTCATTTTTCTTATGGTATAGGCCTAAAAAATGATAATATTGAAAATCAAAGACCATTGACCAACCAAATTCAGTTTGGGTTTCTTTGGATCTGGTGAATGTGGGGGGACAGCTTCGTCACCGCGCTTCTTCATGGCTGCCAATGAAATTCCAAAACATTAATCCCATCGAACTCCTTATTCATAGACAAAAAAATCTCTAGCTTAAAAAGAATCAATTCACATCAATCAAATTCTGATACAATTAGCTAAAGGAATCTTGCGTCCATAACAAGAAAACGAAAAAAAGGCAAAAAGCCAATGGCTTTGCTTCAGTTCAAAAAGCAAAAAGCCATTAATTGCTCTACACATCTTTAAATTATACACGGATTTTCAAAACACTCTAATTGAATTTTTTGATAGTTAGTCCAGTGATATGTAGATTCAGGAACGGAATCAGAATTCAAAAATTTGAGGGTGTTCAAAATTTGATCATTATGCTCTAAATATGTTATAGAGTTAGATTAAAACTGTTATTTAACATTCAAACTCATGGTTTGACAGGACAATAAGACATTGTTGAAACTCAATCGATAGTTTAAAAACCTAATTGAAAATAACAATCTAAAAGGTACGATGTAATGAACTCAAAAACAAAATTTGAGAATCTTCCGAGAAATTCCCCCAACCAAACGCAAACTTATATTTTGAAACGACAGGGCAGGCAAGGACAAATCATAAGTTACTCACCTGACCGTAGCTTACAGCCATCAGAAATCTGCAGGGACAAAAATAAAAGAAAATGAAAGCCTTCAAATCTGGGAAACATTTTTTAGCTAACAAGAGATAGCAGTTCAAAAAAAGGAACAGAGACATGGGGATTGATTGTTTACCCTTCTGGGAATCTTGAATCTCTTGGCGGCAGATTTACTTATGAGAGGAGAAGAGAGCTGTGGATGCGAAGGACATTGATTTTCTCTGTTATCAGAAGACAAATCACAGTAACAAAAACTACCTGTCTCTGTTTTAGAGTGCTGGATGCATTTAACGCTGCTCAGTCTTCTTATTTTCTCTTTCTTGGCTTTCTCAAAGTCCACCGTTAAAATCAATGGAAAAAACGACACGAGTTATCAGTTTCAGAAAACTCTTATTTACCAACAACGAACGAACGGAGGGATTTTAAAAGTAAAAGTGAATTCACTAACGATGAGGTTGGCCGAAGAATGTTGTTGTGGCTTTCTCGTTCCACGGCTCTTGTCCATTTTTGCTGGTGCCGTGTTCAGTATAACTGTACTAAGATATTCATGGCGGCTCTACTGCTTTTTTTTCCTCCGGGAGAACGGTTTTTCACCGTCCAAAAAAGCTTCAAACAAGATCTTTCTGCTGCTTCCACTCCTTCGATTTCAGAGCCTCTTGAAATACAGGAAAAGTTAAAAAGGATCAGGGGAACATTACCTTTTCAATGCATTTATGAGTATAATTCAGTAATGAGGAGATATAAGAAGAAAGAAAAATAAAGGAATTCTTCTCTCTCTTTTATGGTGGGTTTAATTACGAGCCGAAAGAAAGACGGAAAGAGAACGGAAAACGTGGCGTTTGGGTTTTGTTTGTTTCCGAGGAAACCATTTCCTTTCAGCTGAGAAAACAGAGGAGAATTAAAAAGAAGAAAAAAAAGCAGAGACAAAAGGAAAAACAGAGTTGAGTGAATCTGGTTCTTCGTGAAATATAAAGCACTGAGAGTAAGAAGGACAAAAGAGAAAAAAAAAGTGTTTAAAATACTACAAATTCTCCTTGGCCGTACGATAATTTTACCATTCCCCAAACAGACAGTATTTTCCTACGTGTCTGCCACGTCGGATTTGGTTACCTCGAACACGTTGTGTCGTTCCCACCTGATTCCTTCTCCTCCAAAGGAAGCTGACAGTCAGTCACGAGATGTGGGACCAGAAAAGTGTGGGACTCGGCGATTTAATGGGAAGAAGACGGGAGGGGAAGGGATGTTTTTTTAGGGGGATAAAATTCTCCTTGACTTTAAAAATTTAAATTATTAGATTAGATTTTAGGTAAAAAAATAATTCATTTTAATAAAATTTATAATTTTATAAACTCGATTCGATTTAAAAAAATTAAATAAAATTTGAGTTATAAAATAAAAATTCGAATAACTCAAATCTTTTAGTAATTAATTTATCAATTTTTATATTTGAGCCGATTCTATCAATTCTACATAATTTATTATGTATATCACATGTGAAAATATAAAGAAATATATATGTATATCGTATATGCATATAGAAAGTCGTTAAAATTAAAACCAATATGTGCATCACCCAACTCTAAATATATGCATATAGAAATATATATGTTCATCGCTACATATATGCGAATAGAAATATATCTGAAAAAATATATATGTACAATTAAATTTGTACAGAAACTTAAAAACTTGACTCGATTCGAATCGACTCACATTTCATAAACTCGACTCGATTAAAAAATTAAATAAAATTTAAATTATAAAATATGAGTTATAATCTCAAATAACTTAAAAAAATTTAACTCAACTTGATCGAACACTCAATCTTAGTGTTTTGGGTTGCGGTCGGAGATTGATTAACTATTCAGAAGCGACTTTTTTACTCCTCGGCATTGGCACACGGCCCACACCATATGAACGGTCAATAGTCATGCATGGTGCGCGACTTGCATAGATTGTTTTCTAAATATTTTCGGAAAAGAATTCAAATATAAATTTATTAATCTTTCATTTTAATTAAAAAATTATAAATATTTATGTTTGAACAAATATTATTTTGTAATTATATTTATATTATTTTAAAAAATATTAATTATTAAAAGTCTACCGTTTTAGAAAGATTGATGGAGACGGTGAACCAAATATAATATTTTAATTTTTTTGTAAGAGTTCTCTTTTTACTTATTTTTAAAATTATTAGGGACCGAAAATATATTTACACTAATTTGTTAATCAATTATTCATATATTCTATTTGTAAAAGTTCAACTTGAAAAACCAAACTATCTATCTAATTTTATTAAAAAGCTAAATAAATCGATTAAATTAACTTGAATTTTAAACAAATTATTTATCAAATTTTAATATTTTAAATTTTAATAATTTTTTATTTTTAACTTAAATGTTAAATAAATTATCAAACTTTTAATAAAAATTAATTATGCCCCTAAACTCGGTAAGAAAATCAATTATGCCCTCGAAGTCAATTAAAAAAATCAATTCAGCCTTCTGCCATGTCATCATCACACGAGTACTGTCACGCCAGTATCGTTGACCGCCACATTAGCAGAGTGGATTGTCACGTCAACATCGTTAACAGTCACGTCAGCACGTTAACGAACAACGCCGATCAAGGGGCAAAATTGATGTAATTGAATAACTTTGAAGACAAAATTGATAAAAAAAAAAGTAGGGGCAACATTGATGATTTGGGTTTACTATAAGGTCAAGTTTACCCTTTAGAGGTTTGAAGGTGTAAGAAGCTTTTAAAAAATAAATAATTAAGTTTTTGAATTTTTTGCATTCAATTAAGCCCTTGATCTAAAAAATTAAATCGATTAAGCCCTTGAACCAATACTTTATAAACATTTTTTTAGTATTTTTGAATATTTTATTTATTTTTATTAAGTTTATGAATTTAGGCAAAACATTTACACAATACCCAAAATAAAAATTCAAAGATTCCAAATTCAAATATAAATACAAGATGTTATTATGTACATGTCCACTAAAAAGTGAGTACAATACTCTGCAAGCAATGCTATTGAAACTTTCAAATAATGTCCATGTCCAAGTCTGAAGCTGCTCAAAATCCTAAAAATAGATAGATATAAAGATTGGGCATAAATATGACATGTCATTGTATGTCATTAACGATATCATAAGACAAATCAAGCTTAATCTAAAATAAGGTAGTTTAAACAAGCAAGCAACAATCATTTCATACTCAGATGGAAGAAGCACATCAAGGTATAGTATGCACATATGTATATATATTTATAGTGTACTAGTCGTATTCAAGTACTAAAACACATGTACGACGTCATTCGATCGAATTTCATATACTAATCGGCCGGTGACTGGCGTCATTGTACAGGGCCTAAATACATATTCGTGTCTATGCGTATAGTTTGCTCATATATAATTATATCAAGCCAAATCAAGTACAGGTATCCGATGTCTCATAGACCAATCAAGTTTTCAGTCAAGAACATAGACTTGTCTAGGTGTAATATCCCAAATTTTTGGTTAGTGACCAAAATGTAAAATTTGAAAGTTTAGGGGTTAAAGTGTAAACTTTGGAAAAGTTCAGGGACCAAAGTATAATTTCCAAAAGTTGTGTATTTTAACCCCGTAAATTAATAGTTTACCCCCAAGAATGACGTTTTCATGTTACCCGGATTTTTCGTATGGGTTTGTATTATTGGCTATAAAGCGATAAAGTTCGAAAGAATATTCGAATAATCAGATCGAATATCCAAGATATTTTGAAGGATGATAAGCCACGGTTGAGTATGTTATTTTACATGTCTGAGATATTTTCTTTGTGTTGGAAGAATATGAACCCTTAGATTTAAGTTGATTTTCCATGCTAAATATGAGCCGTTGGATGAAAAATGGCAAGATCGTAATTTTGGAAAATCACAAAGGCAAAGTTGGTAAACTATTAACTCAAGATTAAATCTAGGTCAATGGATGAAGGATGGTGATATGAGGAATATTATGGAAATATATAATTTTCGGAATAGATCCGATAGCTCGGTAAAGGTAAAATCGTAGTAGAAGTATTTTGTGAATATCGGAAAATTGGATTGAATTGAAATTTTAGAGGCTGTTCCATAATCCATGGAAAATCATAAAATTATATTTATGGAATGATAGCCGGTTGAGGAGGAACTAATTTAGTTAGATTTTAATGGAATGACAATTTTGAAACAAACTAGTAAATAAAGATTAGTTGGAGGGCAAATTAGTCAATTGGTAGGGATGACAATTTTGAAATATTTGAAGTTACAAGGGCTATTTTTGGAAGAAGAAAATTAAAGATTAAATCTTGGCCCTTGATCGATGATAAAATCAATCTCAATCGTTGGATAAAAGGGCACTTTTGTAATTTCCCTATTTGAATGAATTTAAAATTCATTTATATAATACAAGTGGCATAAGTGGAGGAATGGAAAATTAAAAGGCCAAAAAAAAAAGATGATGAATCCTTCTTCATCTTCTATTTTTGAAAATATGGGGAGGGGAGAAAATTTCCAAGCTCGATTCAAGCCCCGAAACTCGATTTTCAAGTAATCTTTCGAACTGCAAAGTTGTTCTACTCTTCAAGCTCTATCTTTTGATGTACTTAATTCATGGAATACATGCTTGATTGATGAGAATTTTACATGAGAAGGAAATTAGGGTTTATGAACAAAATTGAGGCTTTTGAGATTTTATGATTCCGTGGTTGAATTTAAGTTGGAATCAAGCTTATATGATGTTAAAATCATATTATTGAGTTAGAATTTAAACCCTACATATTTTGGTTTGTATGGAGAAGATTAGGGTTTATGGATTTAAGTCTAACTTAGGGTTTGTGATGTTGGATTAATGATCTAGTAAGCTTGATTTGTTGATTGGAAGCAAAACCCTAAGTTAAATATATATAGGGACCAATTCGGCAAGCTTCAAAGTTAAGGGACCGAATCTGAATTTTATGAATTTGGAGTGTATATATGTAATTAATGATGTTGGAGATGTGAAATTAATGTTAGAATGCTAAACCGATGTTGAATCGAATTATTGAGCATTTTGACAAATTGTCAAAATCAAGTGACCAAATAGGAAATGAATTCTTGGATGGGGATTAAATCTGACTTTTAGTTAAAATAATATAATTAAGGTAGTAGTGTTGATTTGAGGACTAAATTACAAAGTTAAGAAGTTTGAATTCTTACCTTTGCATTTTAGTGACTGTTTTGGGCAAAGAAAGAACATTAGAGAGAATTATTTTGAATAATTATTTGATGAAGAAGATGATGAATTGGTGGTTTGAAGCAAGTGATGGGGCTAAATTGATAAGTATAAAAAAGTAGAAGTTAGTAGAAATTAGAAGTTTATTATGGAAAGCTATGTAGAAGATTGAATTTTAGCAGTGACTTCGAAAATTCACCATAAATTCTACAAAAATGGTTAGATGATGAATTTTATACCGTTGTAAATATGTGTTCGTCTAGTTTCGTCTCCAACAAACAGAAATTGATTTCGAGTTCCGAGTTAAAAGATATAAATTTTTAATCGAATGAAGGTCAGAAAATTTATAGAGCAGATTCTGTTAGGATAGATCTATGACGGGAGTTTGAAGAATTTTCATAATTTGTGTAGATTTTATTAATTTTTTAGCCTATACTGTTAGAACCGTTATCGAATCTAGTTTTTTCAGTATAAAGGAAATTAAGATCTGGTATGTATTTTGCCCGGTATAAGTAAATCTTTGAAGGTAGCGCAAGCTGTCAGAAAATAGAATTTGAAATATTTTATATTTAAATGTGAGTTAGCAAGTTCGGAAAAATTATTGGAAGTTCAAATTGGTCACTAAAGACCATAATGAGTTTTTGAACAGTACAAGAAAGAAAGGAAAACTATTTGGAAATTTTATATTCGAATGATTATATTAGACAGCGTGTTTAAGGTATTGTTAGATTTGAATCTAACAAATATTTTATCTTATTCATGTGATTAATGAAGTCAAGGCCGAATCAAAGAAGATTCGAGGTTCTATAAAGGAAAAGATCGAGTAGAATTTAGTGAGGCATGCTAATAAATGGCCCAGGTGAGTGCAATGCATACATAACATGATACATATATGTTTTATACATCATTGGGAAGACTTGCGATAAGTCTACCTGGTTTATATATTGACATGATATTTATGTCATTGATCATATGATTGACATATTTTAAATGTCAAAAATTGAATATAAATGCATGGATCACTAGTTATATATGATGTTATTCTATGAATGTTATTTCGGGTATGAACTGCCAATAATAAATTATATTGATGTACATTGCCATAGATGGAATAAATACGAAAATTATGCCCAAATAAGTCATTGAGGGACATGGTATAGTTGGCATGCCATAGAGTCCAGCAGCACGTTGCATATTCAGGAAACCAGGATAGCATTATAGTGTACGTAAAGGACACTTAGTGCATGGTAAGCACGACCTTATAAACGTGCGGAAAATCGGGAGGTTAGCACAACCTTATAAATGTGCAGAAATCGGGAGCACTTCGGTGCATATACGGGAGAATTTCAGGTCCTCAAGGTTTAGTTTAGGCTATAAATAAACAGATAATAAATAGTAAACATGTTAGTGTATATTCGGGTATCCGGTTTATATGAACACTCGGGGCATATGGCAAGTATATCGGTAAGAAATTTTATATCCGGTTTATATTATGTTGATAAATGATTAGTATGATGGTATACTTATCTAGTGATCATGATGCATTTATGCACATACGGCATATTATGATAACCGGCAAGTATGAAAATCTTATGACATTGGCATATAATAAAATAATTAATAACGCAATGTGAAAGTTGATGCATTGGTATATATCATGCTATATAAATGTAGCTATGAAGTTGAATAAAATTTAAATTACTGATATTAACTTCCTTTATTGCCTCACTAAGTTCGTACTTAGCCTGTGTTTGATTGTACACACGTAGGTAAATCAAGATGAGAGGGAGAAAAGCTTTGTAACAATATTGGAAAGCTTAACAGGTAATCACAGTAATGACATCCTAATTAAGGTTTGATTATTATAGTGGCATGTATACTTGCTAAACTTATTTGAGTGCGATTGACCTTTAAAGTTCGTTATGGTTTCAAGATAAGTGGCGTTTCTGGAAAGATTCAAGGTTAAGAATAACCTTAAGTGATGAGTAGCATGATAAGATAATTGATTTATGATTGGAACTCAGACAAATAATTTAAGTCGGTTTTAAATAAAGTTAAGCGTGCTTGAGCTAGAGAAATTTTAGGATGGGTGACCATCAGGAAATTTTCTGAAAATTTTAAATTACCCTGATTTTTTTATTTAAAGAAGTCGTAACATTTTTTACTCGTACCCGGTGTACGGATACAGGAAAGGGGTGTTACACTAGGGATGTCAGTGGGACAAATTTTGTGAGGATTCATCCAGTTACATCATATTGGATGAAGATAGGTACATATTTCGCGGGCGGTTGGGTGATAATGAAGACAAAAATTAGACTCGTCGTGGATGATGGGATAGGCGTAGATATGGCCTTGAACTTGCCTTATCCCCACCCGCCAATATACACAACAATTTAGATTTACTACGTAGACAAATTTATCTCGTCGTGGATGATGGGATCAAGGGCAAAATTGACTTGTCCCAAGCATGGCTAAGGTCCTTCATAAAACAGCTTCAAAAATTAGACTCGTCGTGGATGATGGGATCAAGGGGCAAAATTGATGCAATTGAATGACCTCGAGAACAAAATTGATGTAAAAAAATAGGGATAACATTACTAATTTAGATTTACTACATAAACAAATTTATCTCTTTAGCCAATTATTAAGTGATTTCCAAATCACACATCCGAATAAATGTGATTACTAACCCTCCCTTAAACCAAAATTTCAAGAATTAATAAGGTTAGCTTACAACCAGACAACCAAGGGCAGTGCAAAGAAAATATATAAAATATCCTTCTCATATCTATAAAAAGAATTGTTTTCAAATAAATCACGACGACAACATTCACTATTAATATTTTTTTCAGATGCAATATTCAAAAAAATTTAGCCAAAATCGCAAGTAAACTTCCACATATTACACTTGATGTCTTTGGAGTTCTATTTGAACAGCTAGTAAACTAATTTAACTGAGCAAATATCACAAGGTTCCTAGTAACACCACACAATCACATTGGATACTTCCGCGTTTGATTATATGATAGTATTTATTTTTTATTTTTTTTAAAAATATACACTTTATAAATTATATTATTCGAATTTGAATTACTAAAAAAAAATAATATTATTTTTTATTATTAAGAGCACTGAATGAGTTAATTATGTTTTCTTTTTCAAAGCAAAGCCAAATCCATAATGTACTTTACTTGCGAAGCAAATAACGGTGGGAGTGGCTCTAAAACACTAAACTCAAACCCATCGTCGAAAAGCAAAGCCAAATCCATAAACCCTAGAGAGACCAACCCTCAACACCGCCTTTCACGACACGTGTCACCGTCCCACACCCTCACCCTGTATTTCTTTTATATTATTTCCCCTTCCGCCAGGTCTCTCAATCTCTTCGTCTCCCTCCGCTCTGTTCTCAATTCTCTCTACTGAAAATTCTCCGGTGGTTCCATACACAGACCTTCCTTCACCTTCACTTTTTCTCTTTTCTTTCGTTCTGGATTTTCTTTCCCTTCTTTGTTTTGTGGGTGAAAACAATGGAACAGAGCTGTGACAGTATCACTGTCACTGATGAAGATATCATGGTCGCCGCTATCATGTTGGAGCTCCCCGGCCTAATCTACCAATCCGAGTCGCGTCGTTGGTTTGCCTTCTCTTGGGGCTCCCGGGGGAAGAGATCTACTTCTTCGAAATCGAAGTTCGCCGCCGCATCTTTGCCTACTAGTAAACCATCACCACCACCACCACCAAAGCTACAGCCGCAATCTTCTCCGCCGCCGTCACTTCCATCTAAAGTCGTCGGCTCTACTTATGCGACTGTGGCACCGTCGGAAAAGACATTGACTTCCAGTCCCGTTACCCCTCTTTCCTTCACCCCAAGTGAATCTGATGAGAAACCTCATCCACCTTCTAAGCGAAAGCCCCATGTCAATAATCTTAGAAAGGTTCTTTGATTTCTTTCTCTCTCTTTTTAACTTTTTTTCCTCTTCTTTATACTGTTTCTCTGTTTACTGATTCATTTCGTTTCTGGGTTTTTTTTTTTCTCTCGTGAAAACTAAACAGAAGAAAGAACAATTGTTAGAGATTATGGAAGATTTTACTCGGCGCAATGAATTACTTAAAAGGGTGAAAATCCCATATTTTCTTTCATTTTTCCATTACTTCTTATATATTATCACATTATCTTCATCTTTTACTTGAATTCCAACAGGATATAGAGAATAAGAAGCGGTTTTACGATCAACAGAAATCAGAAAACATGGAGTTGAAAGCAAAGAAACTAAAAGTCTTCTATTTTCCCTCTCCTTCTAATCAATGGGTTCTTGATTTTATTTCCTAATTTGTTTTTCCTTTCAAACCCAGATTTCCATGGAGATTGGAAACACCAACACTCATCCAAATTCGACGATGGATCAACCGGTTCCCAAACCAGAAACGAACAAGAAACCCGAATACCCGATTGCTGGAATGATGATCTGCTGGGACATTGGGGGAATAAGCAAGCTGAGTGATAATGTGGGGCCAGTGGGTCTGATCGATCTCAACGTGTCCGCAGAGGAAGCTGTTGGGACTCTAAGCTTTGGTTCATTTGATCATCTGGAAACGGCAACGAAGGCCAGAGCTGCTGCACACGCCAGGCTTATAAGGAAACAGATTTGTAGGTCTAAGAAGAATTATAACTCTGCTGCATGGGAAGCTCGTTATCCCTCTTAGAATGATTAGATTAATTAAATATTTTTAGGAGATTTTTTTAGGCGAGAGAAAGAGATGATATTTTGAGGATATTCAATTAATGATCCAATCAAGGATGGTTTGATTTTGGGTTACTTGTTTTAGGTCAATGAGACACCAACATATCTATCCTAAATCCGGGGGATCCGGTAATTAAGTCAAATTGTATATCAAGCCCTTGATTACGTGGTTATAGTGGGTTTAGTTAAAGATGAGTTTTAACTGGTTAGAAAAAATATAGGAAAAGTACAAAGAATGTTGTTATTAACTAAAAAGAATTTATATGGACTTAGGTGTCTGTTCCTTTTGAAACACTTTAGTAACCCTCTTTTTATGGCTTATTTTTATCAAAATTTTATTTAGAATAATAAATAACATATTAAGTATTTAAATTGAGTTAGAATTCACTTACATTATATAAAATTTAATCAGTTTTATACTAATTTATGATGAATAAAAGAGATAAACAAGATTAATTTTATCAAATTAAGGGTCAATATTTGATGTACATACAATGAAAAACTTTTTTCCTACAAACATGTCTATTTAACATCTAAAATCTAACCTAAACTCTAAGCACCAAATTTTAATCTTAAACTCTAAATTAAATACTTTAAAATATATACCCTCCACTTCTAAAATAAATCTATTTGTGTAAACTAAATATTCACTAATAATGTATTAAATATTTTTCTTAAATTAATATATAATATAATATTTTGAAGTCGTGATTATTAGTGGGTGCTGAAAGACGGTTTAAAAAACAGATAAGATTCTTTATTTGAGAGTTCGAATAAAGCAAAACGAAAACATCATCATCTTGGGAAATACAATACAATACAATAGTAGAGCAGAAAATCATCATACAAGCACACTATTAACTACACAAGTAATATTTGAAGTAGTAATGTATAGGCAGGGCTCAAACTTTCCATTTGGGTTCATCGCATTTTCTTTTTAACTATCATAGTTATCCTCCCCCTCCCCCTCTTCGTCCTCGTACTCCCCCTCATCGTCCACGGTAGCGTCCTGGTATTGCTGGTACTCTGCAACCAAGTCATTCATGTTGCTCTCCGCTTCAGTGAACTCCATCTCATCCATCCCTTCACCGGTGTACCAATGCAAAAAGGCCTTGCGACGGAACATTGCAGTGAATTGTTCACTTACCCTCCTGAACATCTCCTGGACTGATGTCGAGTTCCCGACAAATGTCGACGACATCTTCAGGCTCTTTGGTGGAATATCACAGACACTGGACTTCACATTATTGGGTATCCACTCCACAAAGTACGATGAATTCTTGTTCTGAACGTTAATCATCTGTTCATCAACCTCTTTTGTGCTCATCTTGCCTCGGAACATTGCTGAGGCCGTCAGGTAGCGACCGTGGCGAGGGTCAGCCGCACACATCATGTTCTTGGCATCCCACATCTGCTGAGTCAACTCCGGGACTGTGAGAGAAATGTAATGCTGGGAACCACGGGATGTGAGGGGTGCAAACCCGACCATAAAGAAGTGAAGTCGTGGGAATGGGATCAGGTTCACAGCCAACTTTCGAAGGTCCGAGTTCAGTTGTCCGGGGAACCTCAGGCAGCATGTTACACCACTCATAGTTGAGGAAATCAAGTGGTTCAGGTCTCCAACTGCAGGAGGAAAAGGGCAAAGTTAGTTTCACTCTTTTAAAACTGTTTCACGTCTATAGCAAACCATCCATCAAGCTTAATATTTTATCACTCACAGCTTGGATTAGTGAGCTTCAATGTCCGGAAGCAAATATCATAAAGTGCCTCATTGTCAAGAACCATGCATTCATCAGCATTCTCAACCAACTGGTGCACAGAAAGGGTGGCATTATACGGCTCCACAACTGTGTCCGAGACTTTAGGTGAAGGGAAAACAGAGAATGTCATCATCATCCTGTCGGGATATTCCTCTCGGATTTTAGATATCAGGAGAGTTCCCATGCCAGAGCCAGTGCCTCCTCCAAGTGAATGGCATACCTGGAAGCCTGGTCCAGAAGTAACATAAGCAAGTGAGCTTCATCAGAAAATTAAAAGGGAAATGACCATATTATTTAACCAGTAAGATTTCATCATCATCAAATGCAAATAATTAAACAAAAGTGGCTTTTTAAACTAACCCTTCTCTAAAAGTAACAGAATTCACCCAATAAACCAACAAAAGGAATTTACAAAAACTTGAGCCAGATCCAACTGTTACGAGTTATATTTCTTGGCCACTGACCACAGAGTTACTATAATTATAATAGCAACAAACCAAATCTTTCACAGCGGTCATACCATTATAAGATGGTGACGGTGTTTGTCTTTTCCAGATAGGTCTGGATCCGGAAATGTGACCATCTCCGCTGGCGGATCTATGTAGGCGATAGGGTGGGCCGATGTCCACCTAAATTTTTTAAAGTTTACACATTTACTTTCTTTTTTATGAATTAATTCTTAATTTTTTAAATATTTGTGACTTGTATCCACCCTAAAATTTAAAAAATTTGTGTGCCTACCCTCAAAAATATTTTTAAATCTGCCATTGGATCTCTTTCTTTTTCATACTACTTTGCATATTTTGCATAAAACAAGATCTGACACATGCCAATGTTACAATTTGCCATTTGATTGTTATTGTTTTTAGATTGATACAAAGCCACATGGTGTATGCATATGCATGTTAGTTTTGGTTCTCCATGCTCATTTAGAGATCTTTCATTTTTTGCTTCAAGATTCAACTGTTAAAATATTGGCCAAACCATAATAATAATAATAATAATAATAATAATAATAATAATAATGACCGAATTCATATGACGATGAGCTGGTAAGGGTCCCCAATTGTCCACCAAATGCATTAAAAAGGTTATCAAGGCTCCACCAATATTGTCGATAGAATAAAAGACACTTGCTGTTGCGCAATCAAACTCAAACAATGAAGAGAAAAAATAGAAAAAGGAAAACCGATATAGATAAATAAATCTGCTTATACGAATAAATAAATATATTTATATATCTCACAAAAGGTAGGTAAAGACCCGTGGCCACTTTTGCCTCCACACCATACAAAAAGAAGCTTACCAATAACAGCGCAGTCTAAACCCTTAGCAAACTAAAGAAAAAGGTAGATCATGGAACAAAGCAGCAGTCATTTCATGTAATATTCACAGTGAATCATCAGTTATAATTGTGAAGATCTTGCTATTGTTTAAAGATTATAAGATAGATAAAATTGAGATTATTTCACCTTGATATGTTCATCGCCGAACGTAAGGAAATCAAACGTTCAACAGCAAGAGCAGTTCTATGTCGTTACCATGAAACTGCTATCGCAACTCAAATGGATAAAAGAGTTTCGAACTCCGAGGCGAAAAAGAAATAGTAAAACGACACTAAAGAACAATTCTAAGAAAATCAACGCAGATTTACCGAAATCTAAATTTCTAGGATAATAAAGACGAGAAGAAAAAAAACTCCGATTACTATGAAAATGTAAAAGCAGGGAAATGATGCGTATACCTTGCAAGCAATCACAATTCTCAGCCTCTTTACGAACAACATCAAGAACAGCATCAATCAACTCGGCACCTTCAGTGTAATGACCTTTGGCCCAGTTGTTTCCAGCACCAGATTGTCCAAACACGAAATTATCAGGCCTAAAGATCTGGCCGTAAGGACCAGATCTGATACTATCCATAGTACCGGGTTCGAGATCCATGAGAACCGCACGAGGAACGTACCTTCCACCTGAAGCCTCATTATAATACACATTGATCCGTTCCAGTTGGTTATCGGAAGATTCACCGTCCGTATTGAACCTACCGGTTGGATCGATGCCGTGCTCGTCGCAGATCACTTCCCAAAACTTGGATCCGATTTGGTTCCCGCATTGGCCTCCTTGAACGTGAAGGATTTCTCTCATCGTCGATTTTTGGTCGAAAAAGGAAAGAGGAGAATTAGAGAGGTTTTATTAGGTTTGGGAGAGGAAATGGAAGGGAATTGGTGAGGAAGAAGTGAGGAAAAGGTAATAATATAAGGAGATGAGATGATATTTTTGAAGGATTGGCTGTCTGTCGATGAGTGGGAGGATTGATATTTCTTTTTGAGAGAGAGAAAGTACGGATATCAACTAACCGCCCGCTCCCGCCCATCCAAAGGGAGGGTGCGTTGCGTTCGTTGGAGACGTCAGGCGCGTTGCGTTCGTTAGAGACGGTAGACGCTATTTTCCTATTTTGGCGTTTTTATTTAGGTTAAATCGTATACAACGTCTTTATACTATATATCTTTTACGGAAAAATTTTTGCTCTTGGGAATTTATCTGGGGACCTAACAGCGAAGAAAATGTTTCTGTTGAGTTTAAAATTTAAAATTAAAAAAAAAAAGAATAAAGCAGGTAAGAAAGCTCTGACCACTTGATCATTATTATTTTCTCGACCTTATTAAATCTTTTTTTATATATAAGTAATGTAAATCTTAATTTATATAAGTTTATTAAATTTAGAGTTTAAAAATTTTGTTTACGGTTTAGGGTTTTAGGATGTATGGTTTATGGTTAAATTTTTAGGATTTAAGGTTTTAGATTTTAGATTGTATAGTTCAAATAAGAAAGTTTGTGTAAATTTTTTATATTTATGTAACGTGTATCAAAATATAATTTTTATAATGTGTAATAAGCAACATATACATGGGTTCAAACAACATAGTCTGCAGGTGTACGCGAGTTTATTCAAATTTAAAATCGAATTAAAATATTATTATCTTATAATTGAAATAGAATGTGTAAAAAATTTGTCCAAACGTACAAAAATTCTAATGTGTATATCTCATGTTATTGTATAAGGAAAATGATTTGATACACTGGAGGTGAAAAATGAAGTTTTCCGCAAATGATGTATTTTTAAAGTTTAGAGTTAGCTTTTAATGTTTAGAGATATAATTTAGAGTTTAGGGTTTATATTCTAGTGTATGATTTTTAGTATGTAGGGTTTAGTGCCCTTAAAATAACATATGGCTTCATTTGAAGCCCGCTTGTAGAAAGAAAAACTCCACTGACGATGTATCAAATGCATCAAATATTAACCCATTCTATATTTAAAAGATAAAGGATTTATATCCAATACACTGGCGGCAAAAATTTTAGTTTTTACAAGCGTCTTAGTTTTAGGGTTTAGGGACTTAGTTTAGGGTATATGATTTAAGGGTTTAGGTGTAGGGATTTAGAATTTAGGGAAATGGTTGAAATTAAGGGTTTGAGGTTAGGGTTTAGGTAATAGTGTAATATGTTGAAGATTTAAGTTTTAACCATAAATCCTAAATTCTATTCACAATACCTAAATTCTAAATTACTAAACCTAAACCCCTACACCTTAAATTGAATCCTTAAACCTTAAAATTAAGGCGCTTGCCAGTGTATCAAATAATTATCCAAAGGTAAATAGTCTATTTATTTTACGAAATTAATGATTGCTTTAATGTTGAAACTAAACATTTTTTTCAAAAAATCGTAAAGTGATAAATGGTTATTTTAATTATTTAATGTGAATAGAAATTTGTTATTGAATTATAATACAAAATATTTTAAGATTTAAAAAAAATAAAATGATCATTGATATCTATAAAATTTACACTAAATTTGATATAGACAAAATTCTTTTATGGAAGTAACTATGTGAAACTTTGTTGTCCTGCGACCTTTCTTTTATTTTGTTCTTCTTATATTAAATAGATGTTAACACTCCATGTAGTTTTGAAAAGATTAAGGTAATTGTATCACACTCAGATGATTAGTTTTAGTTTACTTTTTTCAGACATAAATAGCCACAAAACAACTCCTTCAAAAATATATGAACAAACATCCTTCTCAACCAATCAACTTTATTAATTGAAGACAACATGCTTTGTTCGAACTTAATACCCCCTTTTACTCAAGACCACCTCAAACTTCAAGTTCTAAACTTTAGCTCATTTTGCGGGTGAATTACATCCCTTCCAAAAGAATTTTAAACACATTTCGATTAATTTTGTTAATTGCAGTTTTATGCTCACCCTCATTTGTTGAAGGACTCATTTTAAAAATTTTAAATTTATGAAGGACCAAATATATACAATTGCTAAAGGATTCTTTAAAAAAAATTTGAGAGTAAGATCACGGCTCTCACAAATCCCGTATAATTCCGACTCTGTTGGAAGTATAAAATGATAACACTTTAAACTGACAAAGGGTGCAACCAAATAGTATTAAAACATGTTAAAAAATACTAACTAAAAAAAATCACATGCACCAGTGGTGGAAACGAAAAGTTTTCGCGAGCACCTTAATTTTAAGGTTTAGGTATGTGTTTAGAATTTAGAGGTTAGAGTTTAGGTTTAAAGTAATATGATTAGGGATTTAAGTTTTAACCTATAAACACTAAATTTTAACCTTAAAACATAAATTCTAATCACACTCCCTAAATTCAAAACTCGTACATTTAAACCTCTAAATAAAATTCTTAAACCCTAAAACTAAAACACTTATGAAAACTTTGTACCACGAGCGCTTGTACATACAATAATTATCCTAACTAAAATATCAATTATTATTTTTATAAAAAAAATACACTAGTAATAGACTGTGGTTAAAATAATGGAACCGTGTTTTAAATACTTTAATTGGATATAATCTAATCGACTTTTAGTTTCTTTCTGAAATTTTAATTTTTTTAGAATTATAGTTAAAAAAATTATAAGAAATGACAAATTGTTTTTTAGTTAAATTCAAGAGTTAAATAGATAATATTCTCTCTTTTTCTCTGGTGTCCTCTAGAGTGAGTTCAGTGACTAATTCTTTCGTGTTTTATTAACTCATATAGGAGACAAACGCTGACCACAACTTTTAAAGTTGTTTCAAGCCCAGAGCAAGAATCGAGCCCTCGACACTGGTTAAATAGATAATGTTCTTTTTATTACTCACATTTTATGTCATTATTTCGCTACACACTTAATAGAAGTCGATTAAAAGATGATATTACTTTTTTTAACAGTCTAAAGGTGATTACAAGGTAGTATATGTTCATAGATATTTTTGACCCTTTGACAATGCGTATACACCTTGTAGACAAAGCGATTTAAACCCGTGTCTTTTACGATGAACATCATCTGCTTTTTCACTAGGATACTTGTTGGATTCTGATACTATTTTTTTTTTACAAACGAAAGATGATATTGTAATAAATTGATGAAGTAATTCTAACACAACTTTTCAAACATTAATAATAGAAACGCATTCTTAAGTGATATTTGTATAATTTAGTTGATGATTTATACTGTGAATCTAAATATGACGTCAAATTCATAAGGCAATTTGGAACGAATTTTCTTCAGACGGAAGTATGTATTAAAAGTGACAAAAAGCTTTGAGTTTCCTTTCTACAAATTAAACACCATTTCCGAAATTGTATAAAATAAAAGCATTAAGCATTTCTTACACAACTTGGATGAATAAAATATAATCCATAGTGCATATGAAACTTCAGCATCTTCATGTCGTTCTAGTGTTGAGGTTGAGACTCGTTACAGAACCGTTTGAAGTTTAAAGACTCGTCCGCCAAGAAGTCACTGGAGAAATCGATTCACATTAGCAAAACACAACGAAAAACTGGTTGAAAGCCTACACATACAGTAAAGAAACTCACAATATCCGCTCAGCCATTTGTGATGCTTCCCATCTTGGACTCCATGGATATTCTGATAGAAGGGGTGACCTTTTCGGTATTCCTTGCGGTGATATATGCTGTGCAATATGTCACAATGTTAAGACATTTAATTAGGAAATTTGCAAAAGAACAATTTAATCAGCCAAGAAAAAAAAAAGCGACAGACATTTTCCAATGAGTAGAGGAACTGATACTGTGCAGAACCATAAAAGCCAGTTGGTCCTTATAACTTGTTCCGAAATATCATCACACAAGTATATGATTAACATGTTTACATGGCTATTTCGGACACCTCAACAAGATGCATTCAAAAACCTTTTATCAACCAGTCTTAAAATGGGATCTAAAAATATTCTATTCAAGAACCTGAATGCTTTACATTTAGGAAAAGCAAATGGTATTACCTGAGAACTTTGGAGCATCAGAGCTGGCTGCTGCTTAGGAAACTGAGTTGAAATAAGCAAATGTACCTACAACAACAGTAATATCAAAAGTTAATTTTAGCAGAGGCCATGTTGAGTAAAAAAATACGGGCACGAAAAGTTAGATACAAAAACTAATTGCACTAAAATCAAATGCAATCATAATGTGACTAAATTAAAACATCCTAAATAATATAGAATTCATTCAAGCTTAACTGAAGTAATACTCTGTTAGGCCTAACATTAGAAACACCAAAACAGAAAATGCTATATATAATTAGTAATTAACTAATGGTACCAGGAAAACAAAGGATCCAGAAGAAGCAAGAAATGTGGCCTTTCTGCAAAAGACCTGCCAAGGAAAGCAATGAAAATCTAACAATCAACGAATGTTGAAGGATTTAAGACTTGTATATAAAGATAAATGGCAAGATTAGTGCGCACCGGATCAGCTTCCAAAGGTCTTCCGAACAATGGGGCTAATGACTCTATAAAGTGTCTTCTTATATCAATTAATGAAACAGCTTCCACAACCTGGAGAATAAAGAAGATTACAGATCTCTCCTTCTCTTAACCACTCAAGGTAAAGCCTAGATGAAGAAAAGAAGCTGACCTGTTTCTGAAGAGATTCTTCTAGATGAGGAAGATACTCAGCCATGCACCTTAGATGAGAAGGCAAAAGCCAACAGAAATTTGTCAGAACTAATTGTTTTTACCTTTTAAGATATGCAACGCATGAAAGTAGAATAATGTACATAACTCACATTCCATCCAACCATGAAGGAAGCTTAACATCCTCAATAGAAAACAGAGCTCTCAGCTCAGTAGTTGACATCAATTTCAGACGAGGTGGTGAAGGAGTAGATGCATGCTTCTTTCCTACAGGATAGATTACCTGTAAGATCACAAACTTCATTAGAGGTGAGTAAGAAATAGAGGACAGAAGGGAAGAAAGAAGCTGAACACCAATTCAACAATTTACTTTTAAGAATTAAACACATAAATGAGAGGGAAAAGAAGGAAAGGTAAACCTGTAAGTATATCTTTTGTGGATGCCTCCAGGGGCACCCATGCACCATTTTGTTTATATTCATATCCATGAGAGGCACAGCAAATTTGACCTCTTCTGGCTATGGTAAGATTCAAAGGCATAAGACCATGGAGTTAATTAAAAACCAATTATTTTTTAAGCACATGAAACCTACTTATAAAGACCATATTATACCTTTTCAGCACCTGAACTAATTTGCATTTCAATTCCCTGCAAAACAGTGAAGGAATAAGAAAAGAGGAAGGAGTTAAGGCACCGACCAATTAATTCAGTTTACAAATGCAAGCGTCTCATAGAATTGAAGAGCTTCAACAGTGGAAAACCGTAAACTAAGTTAATGCTAGATAAAAATATAGGAGGACGGGGTGTATTCAGATTCAAATAATTATGTTAAAAAGTTTTCACATTGATATCAATGACTTTACAGAGTCTAAAAATACTAAAAAGTTCAATATGCAATTATGTGATGGTCAATTTTTTTTTATCTTTCTGTTCATACATATGGCAATGTACATGCACAAGAACTGTAAAGGAAGTGAAGGATAAAGACATGTATACTACGGTTAATATGTGGTGTTAATGGTCAATATTCAATGACAAACTTCCTGTGATGAGATCATCCAACATTGAGAAAACAGGTAGTACTGAAGGAATGCCTCTGAATTTGCAATTCAGGTTAAGAAAACACCACAGCAGGATCTTCAAAACTTTCTCCATCAGAAACCACACCTAAGTGCAAAGAGATTACCTCTCGAGAACAAATAGTGCTAATCTCAAATGTCAATCTATCATCATCCACTTCTCCAACACGTTTCTTCTGGTAGGCCATATATCGGTCCCTATTTAACAAGACAATAACATGAACTTCTTGGCTATTCCTGTTTTCCCACAACCATAAAAAGTTTTGCTTTCCATAACAATAGCAAGTGTCAATAAACATCAAGCCTAACCTCAATTCCTGAATTAAAGCTAGCAGCCTTGTTGGGTCTTTATGGTTCCAATCAGACAAAATGTTCTGAAACTTCAAGTCCCCCTCTCCTACACTGCCAGTCATGTGTAATGGGTGAAAATCTTCATCTTCAGGTCCAAATATAATATCCGGCGGAGCCAATGGGAACTCCGCATTGTAAATGATATCCCCTGGATCATTGTAAACAAATTATCTACATAAGATCATCTAAATAGAAAGCAATTTCACAAACAAATCTTGCATTTCGCAATAAATTTTTTTTTACACACATTTAATATAGTCTAAGCAATATGGAATAAGCAATGTAAACCGGTCGAGACCCCCAGCGTAGGTTTTTCCACCAGATAACACTTGCTCAACCTGCAAATAAAAATTACAAGAGAAATTGAAATTTCCATTACTGTTAAAATGGAACCCTAGTTCTTGATCGAAGTAATGTCGTTGATTGAAATGAACAACTTGAAGGAAATATGGGGGAATGGGTTTAGAGGGAATTACCTTGATTTTTTCGGGGAAGTGATTGATGAGATAATGGAGCTGAGCTGAAATGAATGGAGGGAAGCCATCGAAAGACATGGCTAGCTGCTTTAACTGGCTTCAAAGAGATCACTTATGATGCTTCTTGCCTTGATGGAGCTTAAAGCCGATGGTTTTGCGGCGACGGGTTTTCAATCACTCGCCGGCAATCGACTGGTCGACCGAGAAAGGAAAAAGGGTGAGTGACCAGTGAATTCGTTAATGGTTGTAAATTGAAGAATAGGATGGCAATGGGATACCCACCCGGACCCGTTATTACCCGAATATGGTGAAGACATGAAGTTAAGAAAGTTACTTACGGAATAAATTTTGGGTAATTATTTTATAAACCAGCGATAGAAACTAAAATTTTTTACAAGTGTTTTAGTTTTAGGATTTAGAGATTTAATTTAAGGTGTATAGTTCAAAGGTTTAAGTTTAAATGTTTAGAATTCAAGGGCTATGTTAAAATTTAGTATTTAGGGTTAGAATTTAGTATTTATAGGTTAAAACTCAAATCTCTCACTATACTACCCTAAAACCTAATCTCTAAACTTTAAATACTAAATCTAAATCCCAAATTTTAATCAATATCCATAAATTCTAAACAACTAAACTCTTAAATTAATCTATAAACCCTAAAATTAAGGTACTCGTAGAAATTTTTAGTTTTCACCATCAGTGTCTTAAATATAAATCCATAATTTTTATGGGTTTATATCCTCTTGCGGCGCAAAGTAAAAGCTTTCGCAAGTGTCTTAGTTTTAGAGTTTATAGATTTATTTTAGGGTTTATGGGTTTAGGGTTCATGAGTAGAATTTAAACTATATAAGTTAGGGTT
Organism: Hibiscus mutabilis; assembly: GCA_019671005.1. NCBI lineage: Eukaryota > Viridiplantae > Streptophyta > Magnoliopsida > Malvales > Malvaceae > Hibiscus > Hibiscus mutabilis. The sequence continues at coordinate 34,212,371 of CM033742.1, forward strand.
TATGGTTTAGGGTAATATGCTAAGAGATTTATATTTTAACATATAAACTCTAAATCTTAAATTATACCTGAAATCCCTAAATTATAAACACATACACCTAAACACTAAACTAAACCCTAAACTCTAAAACTAAGGTGCTTATGGAAGCTAAAACCACCGTCAATGTATGGAATAATTACCTAAATTTTTACAGGCTTAATATAAAAATAACGTTCAAATTATTTTATTTTTAGGTGTCTGAAGTATTTTTGATCAAAAATAAGTATCTAACGTTTTCTTCCGTTATATTTCAAGTCTCTAATGTTTCATTATGTTAATATTTTAAATTCAGTCAGTTAAAAAATATTTTAAAAGTCGGTCAGCTAAAAAATATCATTGAGTCATTACTTGACATATGGTTGAATTTTTAATTTCTTTTTATTTTTAAAATTAAAATTTAATTCTGGAAGAAAATACTCAATTTTTTTTAAATAACCTCAAATTCCTAAATCTTTTATTACCAAGAACACTACATTGTCATCACAGCAGAAATGAAATATTTTTCTCCATACGAAAGAGACGCAAAACTTAATTGTTGTGTTCGTCGTTTGTGTAGTTCATTTCGTGTTCAACGTTCAATCGACACCTCGTTCATAGATTTACGACAATAGACGAATGGGATAATTGGTAGCGGGGGTTCATCAACAAAAAGGGTGTGTGGTGGTTGATTCGGCGGCAACATAGGATTAATTTTAAGGATTTTGAATTTGAAGTTTATGAAAAATGAAAAAAAATTGGTATTTTTAGAAAATTAAAGTTTTTATGTTTTTTTAAATGAAATGTAATTAAAAAAAATAAGTCTAAGTGTCATCCATTTATTGGATGATTTTTTAACTATTATTAACTAATAAACCTTAAAATATAACGAAATGAAACATTATCACTTATTTTGATAAAAAAAACTTTAGGCACCTAATGAAATAAGATGTATATTTGAGCATTTTTTTCTCAATTAAGGTTTTTTTATAATATAATTAGGGTGGTTATTCCATGTACTAACAATGATTTTTCGCCTATAAATTGGATATCGGTTATTAAATCAAAAAATAAAGCACAATAAATTATCTAAATTCAAAGAAAAATATTCTAACATATAAATGTGACATTTGAAAATAATAATTAAATACAAATATGTCTATACAACTAAACAAATCCATGACAAGTTAAATTATAGAGATTGGACTACCCCTAATTTGGTGAAACAATAACTTCACCATAGCCATAGTCCATATTTTCGTCTATCTCATCATCGTACATGAACAATAGAACCATTCCATCATATTCTTTCTTTCTCGATTTCGTACATTTCTTGTCATCGTACAGAATGTTAGATGAATTATTCGTAAATTGTTCATATAATATTCTTTTATATTCATTTATTAAGCTACACAAACTAGTATGAATAAAATTTTTATGTTCGTTTAATAACCGAATATGAATAAAGGTGTGTTCGATTCGTTTATGTTCACGAACAAACTCGTTTATTAGCTCATTTATGACTCATTTATTTATTAATGATATTTTCTCATAAAAATATTAAAATAACATTTCACTCTATTTTTATATTTGAATTTCAACTCATTAATACATGAAAACATATAAAACAAGCATGTTCTCGAATGTTAAACGAACATGTTTGAAAATGTTAAATGAACATGTTCGTGAACGTTAAATGAACATGTTCGTAAACGTTAAATGAACATTTTCGCGAATGTTAAACGAATATGTTTGCGAATATATAAACAAACATATTCGCGAACGTTAAACGAACATGTTCACGAACGCTAAATGAACAAACACAATAACTTGAACACACCAAATAATAAAAGAACCGAATTCAAATATGATACTAAACATTTAAACGGATACGACTCAAATATAAACAACTTAAAAAATAAACAAACACAATATTATTTGTTTAAGCCTATTCATTTACCCCCTATGTTTTACCTTGATGGTGTTGACTTTTATATAAAAAAATACATTGTAATTTGAATACACAAGTCTGAAAGTTACATAAAGTAATATATTTGAAGTTTATTTTAAGTCGCAGCCTGTATAGAGTGAGGCACTCTTACAGTACGGTTAAAATAAAATGATTTTATATAAATTTTTATTCAATTAGTAAAAATTTATATAATTATACAAATTTTTAACCAGTTCTATATGAATTCTTACAATTTTTGTAAAAATTTATGTTGGTCGCATTTTAAGTGGTTTTTTTAGACTTTTCTGTGTTCGGTCTGTTTAGTCTATTATTTTAAAGATTTTACATAATAAATGTTCTATTTATAATTACTTTTGAAATTATAATAAACGTTCTATTTAATTTTAAATTTTATATAAAAAGAACATTTATTTTCAGTTTTACGGTGTTTGTGGAATTTTTTTCACTAACATTATCTTAAATTTAAATTATTTTGCAAGTTTATACATTGTATTCCATTTAAATTGTTTTCAATTCAATTTGATTTTTATACTGACAATTATGTAATCTGTTAGTCATATATATATATATATGTTGATATATGAACTTAGCTAAAAAGTGGGATTTGGTAGTTAAAGTATATATATCCAAATTTAACTCAAGGTTCAATTTTGTATTACAGTTTTTTTTATTCAATTAAAATTTTAATTTTGATTTTTTTTAAATCGATACTTTTCATCCAAATTCGTACAAGAGACAAAAACATATATTTAACATCTCGAAAATAGACATCAACTAAATGACGTAGTGACTAAAGATTTTTATATTGTCTCATCTTGTATAAGTTCGAATCTTGACATGAGAATGTAATACTCTCAATTCTAATAAAAAACATCTCGGAAACAAAAGTAAACTCTGTTAAGTGATTCTTCTTATATAACTGAAAATAAAGTTATATACCTAACCATGATTTAACTGAAAATATACCTGAAAACATCTCGAAAATTGAACCCATTGTTCCTTGATGGTTCTTCTTATTTGGCAATTCTCAGTGAAAGAAATATGTGCCTTAAAAACTTAATAACGCGTCTTTTTCGATCATAAGTGGAAAAGATAACCTCTTGGCCTTGATTTTTTTGGTTGTTTCAGTCAATGCAGTAATTCTATTTCTTTATTATATTCTTTTTCAGCCATCTGCTTTAATGTCACTAAACCCTGACTCAGTCCAATTCTTCTTCTTCTTCTTCTTCTGCCGTTTCTCCCCATAATTCATCGTCTCTGTTAAACAGGTTCGTTATTGGGTTTAACGAGACAATTGTTTCCATGTCATGTTTATGATTCTGGTCAAGAAAATGTTTTTTTTTTTACTTGGATCCTCTTAAAAAATCTGGGTTGATTCTGGACGTTGGATTGGTGAAAACCAAACAATTTGATTGTAGTATTTATCAGTGTTTTGTGTGGAAACTCTTTTATTGCAGAGTTTCTTTTATGTTTTTCTTGTTCATAAGTTTCATCACTATGGAGCACAGCCAAAGCTAACGTTGATTCTTATATTTTCGGTTAAATCATTGTTAGGTATATAACTTTATAGAAGAACAATGGGAAGTGCTTGTTCTGGTGGAACGAAAGAGCAGAATACAGAGCTTGAAGAAAGGACTACAACAGGATTTTCTGGGAAGCTCAAGTCAATAAGGAGCTTTGGTAAGCAAAAATCAAATTCACATTCCGACACCAATGGCGCTGGTGTTGACAAAGCATGGAAGAGACGCGATCCTCGTGGCGACTCTGAATTGCAAGTTCCCCCGGAATTGGAGCCAAGGACACCCCTTAGAACCTTGACTTCCAAGGTATTGCTTGCTTTATCCATATTGCTTGTAATATGTCTTTGGTGTACCAGTCAAATGCAACTAAAGACAATGGGGTCAGAGTATATATTATGGTAACATACCTACAAAGAAGTTATGATTCTTGTATCGAATTTGTTCGATTAGGTATATAGGTGGTCGTATCAACCTTATTTTCGAAACAGCAATCAATGAGCAACAGAAATAGTCTTGATATTGATATAAAGTTGAATCAGCTGTGTCTATTGAATTGCCATTTAAATCAAACCCTGCAATTTCTTACCTATTGTATATTTGTTGGTTTCACAGAGTTCATTTCTCGGAAGAGCCGGTATTGTTGGCCTCAAAAGGGCAGTTGGCGTTCTCGGTACACTTGGAAGTGGTGTGTCGAGCTTGAACTCCGGAAGTGGCTTCATTACTGGCCTGTCTTCAAGGGGGAATAAAATATCTATATTGTCATTCGAAGTGGCTAATACGATAACAAAAGGGGCAAATTTTTTGCAGTCACTTTCAGTAGAAAACATTCAATTCCTCAAAAATGATGTCTTAAATTCAGAGGCAGTACAAAAGCTAGTTTCTACAAACATGAACGAGCTGCTAAGCATTGCAGCAGCTGACAAGAGGTAGGTTACTTGTTAGTTACTTTTTCTCTGTGCTTTAAATCAGTGTCAAAAATATCCTAATTACTTCTTGCATTATAAATATCTTATTAATGACACTTTTTCTTTTGGCATTTCTAGGGATGAATTGGATGTTTTTTCGCGAGAAGTAATTAGGTTTGGAGATTTATGTAAAGATCCACAATGGCACAACCTAGGCCGATACTTTTCGAAGTAAGATGGGAGCTTTGTTGGTAGTAGCTTTACTTTCAGTCTGTACATTGCTGATGTTCACTGACTATCACAACCTATCAGACTAGATTTGGATAATTCACTTCCGAAACAAACTAGAGCCGATGCAGACCAGACAATGAAAGAACTAACTTCACTTGCTCAGCATACCTCTGTGAGTTCATACTCTTTTAGTTCTGAGTTTTGAACCTTTATCTGATATGTTCTCCATACCTTGTACATTAGAATTTATCGAAATCTTAGTTGAATGTAATATATCTTTACATGTGTAGGAATTGTACCATGAATTGAATGCATTCGACAGATTGGAGCAAGATTGTAGGCGAAGGCTGGGAGTTACAGAGTCAAATCTACCTAAAATAGGTTAGCAATGGATTACGATACGTACATCTTTACCGATCTTTCCTTTTTTGTGTGTGCGCGCAGAAATTCGATCAATTTTCGAGTATGTATCCACATTTTTTCACCAACACAGATTATTATTTTCGGGTTTCGTATATTTGTTAGAGAGGCTACTAACCTGAAATGCAGCATCCTATTAACATCTTTCTCTTTTCTTTTCTTTTTTTAATCGAATTGTAGGAGATAGTTTCATGCTTTTCCAAAGTGAGTTAAAGCAACAAAGAAAGCTTATAAGGAATTTGAAGAAGAAATCTCTTTGGTCTAGAACCTTGGAAGAGGTATATAACAACTTTGAACTACTTGTTATAATTGCTGAAATGATGCTTACAGAAGTTTCGGATGCAAACTCGTATCTGATACTCACATTCATATCCAAGTAGGACAAGTCAACAATAGCAGTGGTCTGAAAAACTACCAAACCTGTTTTGCTCGCTGAAAATACGATTGACAACGTTCAGTGTCAACCATTATACAATCTTTCTTGCCTGTAATTTTGTTGTATTGCAGATTGTGGAGAAGTTTGTGGATATTGTTACTTATATGCATCAAGCAATCTCTGAAGCCTTTGGAGGTAAACATTATAGATTCAATGCTTATGAAATTATAAGCGAGGAGATCGTCATTTTGTGTAATTTGATTTTTTTACTATGTTTTATTGAATATGATTTCAAACTCATTGCAGACGCAGCATCAGTTAGAAAGGAGACTACTGAAAATCCACGAGAACTCGGTGTTGCTGGACTTGCATTACACTATGCTAATCTTATTAATCAGATTGATAACATTGCAAGTCTATGTCTTGCATGTGTACCTTTTACTTCTACTAGCAATCATGGCATACCATATTGGATTAAACTGAATTTATATGCTGTAGGCAGCTCGCCCGGCATCCCTTTCACCTAATGTAAGGGACACATTATACCACGGACTGCCGCCCACTGTTAAGAAAGGTTTAAGGTCTCGAGTACAGTCCATTGTCTCCAAGGAAGAGGTATTTTTGTTATTATACTTGCTCGAATAGATATCGATTTTTGTCTCTTGACGTCATTGTTTCTCTTTTTCTGCATCATTTAGCTTGAGAGTTGAATTGATTTTTCTGCAGCATTCGATTTCAGAGGTCAAGGGTGGGATGGAAAAGACACTAGAGTGGCTTGTTCCAGTTGCCGCAGACACAACCAAGTAGATTAAAACTAGTTGTCTAATTTTTAAATCTTGTGTGTTTTATGTCAATTTGTAAGTAATGTTTATTTCATTGTTTTCTTTTGCTGCAATATACAACAGAGCACATCAAGGCTTTGGATGGATTGGAGAATGGGCAAACACTAGGTTTGCCAACCCTTCTCTATTTCTTTCCATTTATGTACATATCAATGAGTCGGTATAAACATTATAACAATGTTTTCGTGGTGCTTGTTTTCCTCCGACAGCATCGAATTCGGAAGAAATGCAGCCACAGATGTTACCCTCACTCGGCTTCAAACACTTTATCATGCAGATAAACAGAAGACGGACAAATACATTCTGGAACTGGTGGCATGCCTTCATCATTTGATCAGTTTAGCAAAACAAAGAGACCACGGCGCCAAGCCTCACCCAGTTCGGTCTGCCACGAGTAAGGCATTGGTTTATCACTCCAAGATGCAGCGATTTCTATCCTTAAATGGTAGTACAAACACCGGAAGGACCGAACTTTCTGAAGAAAGTTAACTTGTTAAACAAGGCAGCCATCGATCCTGGGGATCAGCAAAAGTCAGGAACTTCCATTAGGCAAAAGCAAAGGCATCAGGGTTTTGGCATCAAGCAGTAGTGTTGGGAACTCTCCAGGGAAGAGTTTTAGGGAAAGACAGACTTTGAAGCTTTCACACACAAATATATCGGATGTGATGGATGGTTTATCTCAAGCAATATAAAGGCAAAGGGTGGCATTCAAAGAATTTCACCCTTAACCATTTTGTCTATAATTCTTAAGATTCATATTTTTTATATAAAAAAAATTAAACCGTGTATTGTCTATATAATTGATTTGAAACTTCGCCGATTATTCTGATAAAATGTGTGGACTTTTGTTTATTTATTCTTGAACAAGACAATATCAAATTGAATCATGATTTTCTGTTCAGATTCAAACTAAGTTGAAAGTTGATTTTAATTTTTTTAAAAAAAATATATAGTGAAGTTTAAATAAAATAATATTTTTATCATTTGTTTTATTTAGGGTGACATGGGGTTTTGTAAAGGCGATCTCAAGTTCGGTGAAGAATGAAAGTAGAATTATTTGAGTTATTTGGTTTACATCATTCATTTATGAAAACATAAATTTAATTCTCATATTAAACATTTTAAATTTAATATTTATTTTAAAATTCTTTTTTTTGAAAGTATTATTCTTTTTATTTTAAAATTCAAATTCAAATAAAAATAGATTCCAATCCATAATTAAAATACTGAAATTCTACTAACAAGTGTTGAGTGCATTGGTAAGGCACATTGCACCTCTAAAGAGAGAAAACGAGTTCAATTCTTAGAGACGACATTGTTGCTTGGGGAAGCCCTGCACCTCGAACATAAACAGTAAGACGGACATGCATATTACAAAAATAATACTGAAATTCTATTTTTATTTAACTTGAATTTTTTTGAGTTGTGAAAAAATATGAGATCTACTCAAACAATTCAAAAGTAAAAATATAATATCATTTAGAATTAATTGGACATATGAAGTGGTCACAGTGGAAAATAATTTTTTATTATTTTTAAGAGACTCAAATCTGAACAGTTTGTCTGCACGATGTATGTTATTATATCTATATCTAAATAGTCTTAAGGTGATTACAATATTATCCTCTTTTTTTGGACCACTCGTTGGGTTCTTACGGTATATGTTATTAAAAGACTACAATTAATGAACATATATTATCTTGGGTAAATTACATAAATCATCACTCAACTATACTCTCAAACCTATTTTGGTCACTAAAATTTCAAAACGTTCAATTTACTCACTGAAATTTTGACATCGAATATTTTTTGTCACTCATCCATTAACTTTTTGATGATGTTACGTCGTGACCGGCGAATGGAAGAACTTTTCGAAGATTCGAACGGTGAAAAAATTCATCGGCGCGAAAAGAAACAACATACTGAGAAACAGGCTGACAGCGGAGGAAGGAGATATACGAGAGAGAAATCATAAGATTTTGGGTCGATTTATGGACTACGGAGCACTTTTAAGAAAAATAAAGGTCGGATTCGAACTCAGCAGGTCAAGACAAAACGATTGATAAAATTTAAGAGTGAACAACTGCAATATATGGCTGGCAGTGGTGACGTCTGACAACGGTGGACGACGTGATAAAGAGTAACACCGTCAAAAAGTTAACGAATGAGTAAAAAAAATCATGTCTAAACTTTAGTGAGTAAATTGAGCGTTTTGAAACTGTAGTAACCAAAATAGGTTTGAGAGTCAAGTTGAGTGATGATCTATATAATTTATCCTATTATCTTATAATTACACCAATATATTTTGAAAAAACTTTATAGTGGGCCAGTTCTATTTAGAAGTGATGAACACACATGGAGCATCTTGTTGCCCAAAGTTGGGGCATGCCAAAGGCCGAGAATTAGAAGCCTAAGATTTAACACTTAAGGGCAAGTTTTAGCTAATTTTCTTATGTTATCAAAACATGTCTAATGTCAATATTTTGTCCAGTTAACTTTTTGTTTGCACTAAAACATTGTTGAAGCGAAGTTTAATTTAAAATTCTGAGGGGTCTAAAATTTTAAGTCTTCATAAGAATTTGCAATAATTTTAAGGGGTTAATTACATTTTTAAAAAAAATTAAGAAATGTAATATAAGTTTCTCAAATATTGGGGTGCCAACTGCCAAGACTCTTTCTACTTTCTAGATGTTGTTACCGTCTGCTCCTGACCATGTAGCTTTTTAAAAGAACGGTTATGAATCAGGGTGGAGTCAAAAAGTTATTTAAAATTGTTCTTTTTTTAATAATATTTACATAGATTAATTAGTATTTATTAAATGGTGTTATTTTATTTATAAAATAGATGTTATTTATATATTTTTATTTATATATATATAAATTATATAAGAAAAAAATTCCAAAAAATTTTGTTTGCATATGGCTTCCCGCCCATGCCATGAATAGGCTAATCATACGTGGACAGTCTTGTAGGAATCCTATCCTAAATAGGGTTTCTTAGATAGATGGGCGACGCGTGAATGATGCATGTTACATCCCTATCAAGTGGAGGCTTTGGGATTGCAGGGGCTTAGCCATTCGGGGTTGACAATCCGTAACGTGATTTCTGTAAACCGAAACTTTCGTGTTAATCGGTTGGATTAGTGATTCAAATTTCGCTTTTTTCTCGTATTTTCGGTGTTATTATTACTATATAATCGGGGTTGACAATGCATGCTAATCATTATTTTTTATAATAACGATTTAGTACGGTGTTATTATTATTATATAACCACTGTTATTGCGGTAGCAGACTACTACTTGAATAGCAGACTACTACTTGAATATTGAGTTGGGATCACAAGATATCGGGATTCGCTAGACAATGGTGCTGATCATGAGCAGTATACAAGACCACTTCAGGAGTAAAGTAAAGTAGGGGCTAACCATTCTTAATTCTCAGTAAAAGGACCTCAATTAACCCCCTAAAAGAAAGCACAAAGCAGAGCCAAACTCACGTGAATGTCTATTGTGTTTGACACCTTATTGCTCTTCTCGGTGTCTTTGTCTCTCTTCCTACACCCACACGCCATTTCTTTTGTTATCTCAATGCAAATTACAAGGCATTTAAATTGGCTTGGTCCCTCATGTCTCGACACCTGTCGCCGACGTTTAGACAGTGTCACTCGACCTTCACATGCTCCTCAAATGGCAATGGTCAAATATCCGAAAGACTTTTTTACATTCTTCTAGAACATTAATGAGTTAAGGGTTATTCAGTAATTAACTCGGGGACACAATGTTGATTTTTTATATATTTGTTATCAAGTACATGAATTTATCAAATTTCGATAGAATTTACCTAAAGATAAGACATATTAATTAGTATTAGGTGTAGTAATAAGATAAATATATTTTTAAAAATAATATTTAAATTTAAATATTTAAAATAAAATTATTAAAGATGTTATTATTTCATGCACAGAGAGTGAATAAAAATTTTTCAGAAGCATAGCTAGTTTTACTTAAAAAAGCTAAAATTTAAATCTCTAATCCTAAAATCTATACCCTAAATTCTAAAACATAAATCTTAAACTTGCATAAAATATTTTTAATTATAAATTTAAATATAAACTGGCTGATTTTTTAGATATTGTAGTTGAAAAAAATTGAGATCTTTTGCTATCATTTTTTTTTATTTTTGAATCTAAAAGATGAAGTCGACGTATATTCTATCTGACTTCTAAAAATTAACACTAAAATCGACATTTGTTTAATCCAACTTCTAATGATACTGTAAAAAATCTGTTACTCTATTACGTCAGAAAATAAACTAAAAAAAATATAAAGTCAATATATGTTCTATTCTGCTATTAAAATTAACTGAAGTTGTTATATATTCGAACCGAGTTCTCTAATAATAAAGTAAAAAATGCTATATATCCAAAAAAAAATTAAAAAAGAGTGCACTACTTTTGAATTTCTTTTTTCAAATGCAATATCCAAACAATTATACCAAATATAAATCATAAGTATGAGAAAAATGGGGTAAAATATAACGCAGGTCACTCAATTATAGATAAGATTATATTTGGTCATTCAATTATGGGTAAGGTTATATTTGGGTCACCCAATTATTAAATGTTACACTTAGGATCACTCAATTATGGGTAAGGTTATATTTGGATCACCCTTCATATTTAAACAAATACATCAACTTAGTCATTTTTTCTTCCAAATCACTTCTATACCCTTGTTAATACTAGAGTACTTCATTTGAAATCATTAATTAATCCAATACACAAATATATATATATATATGAAGGGTGATTCAAATGTAACCTTACCCGTAATTGAGTGACCTAAGTATAACATTTAATAATTAGGTGACCCAAATGCAAGCTTGCCCATAATTAAATGACCCAAATATAACTTTTAATAATCAAGTAACCCAAATATAACTATACCCATAATTGAATGACCTTAATTATAGTTTACCCAAAATATAAGGACGGAAGCGAAAGTACAGTGTCAAATCAATGCCATTAAGACTATGGGAAAATGGCACGTTACCCTGACGACCTGCTACTAGATAAGGCTTATCCATTGTTTTCTGATTTCACTCTTCTCCACTATTATAAATTGTGGGCTGATAATTCAAGCAAAATTTTCGACAATATAGGACTTTTTTTTTCAAATCCAACTTCAAATAAAGTCATTTGTAATTCGGTTGTTTTGTTTGAATTATTATTTAGTATAATGTTAAAAAAATTAATATTTGATTGAATAATTATTTTAATTATTATTTTTTAAAAATAATTTATCAGGTAATATTTTATTTTAGGTTAAAGTAACACTTTTATGGGTAAATATGTTTAGTCAATTAATAATAAATGACTTGAAATGACTTAACAGAATGACACGTTAATAGGAAAAAATAATTTATATTTTATATAATTTTATAAAATTATTTTTTAACTGATGTGACATTTTTTTAAACTAACATCTTTGTCTGTATGATATTGTCTTGTTAGTGTGTACTTCATATAGGTTTGTTACGTCAGTTCAAATCATTTAACGCTAGTTGTTAATATTTTTAATCCGTAAAATAATCATTTTAATCCAAAATAAAATATTAGATGTTGAGTTGCTTCAAAAAGAAAGAACTAAAATAACTATTCAGCCAAACGCTAATTTTTTTGACTTTATGTCTTATTATTTTAAGAATAACAATTTATTTACAGAAATAGAAAACAAATATATTGATATTTTACTATTAAAATTATAAAAAATGAAATAATTCGAGTTAAGATAGGACAACGGTAAAGGTTGAAATTTTGGTGTTTGGGATCTTAAATTCGATTTCACCTAATATTATGTTATGTTTTTCACATGATTTTAAAAGATCAAAATTTCAATAATTTTTTTGATAGAAAAATGTTACTAATGAATTAAAATACAAATATTAACTTCTTAGAAATTCATAATAAAAGGCATTATACAATCACATGATTTTACCTCTCCAACCACATGCTGAATCCCACGGTTACCATATGGCTTAATGTCGAGCTTCTTTCTCCCCCTTAAATGATTTCATGTACAATCCGGTAAGGTTGGCCAACTGGTGCCAATTGGCTAGATTTTCAGTACTTTTTTGTCTGCTCGACTTCATACATGTATCAATTAACGCGTTTGCCTTTAAAACATACTGTTGAAAATTCGACGGACTCAACGCACCCACTATAAAGGACTTAAGACTGACTATTAGTGCTATACTAGATCCCTTAGTCTGTTAGTCTTTCTATCTTTTAATTTTTTAGTGCACAACAACTTAAGCGATAATGCCGACCATACATCGTTTAAGCGGTATAATCGATTATATACTATTTAAACGGTAGTGTCAGCTATATATCATTCAGACAACATAGCCGACTATATAATAATCAATTAAGTACACTAAAAAAATTCATGAACTAAAACTTAACCAAAAAACCTCTAATTACAAAAAAAAAACTTTTATTAATACAGAAAATAAATTACAATCGCATACCTATTTTTCTCTGCCCTCACACTTGCACACGCTCCACCTCTTTTTCACTCACTTGCACACACCTCACGTCCCTCTTTTTCACTCTTGCACTTACTCTCTCAACATGCGCACTGTCACTCAACTTACACTTGATTTTCTCTCTAACTTGCACCTATATATATAGGCTTCACTATGTCGGTGAAGCTTGAGATATTTTACATATAATATATTAATAATACTTTAGTTTTTAGATTCTCTAGAGTATTCGTTTTAATTATTATAGTATGAGTCTTACTTTATCCCTTTAGAGATCTCTAGTTGTTCATCCGTCTTCAACCATACTTTTTCTCTAACGTAGGTGATACCAAAGTGTTTTGCTTCTTCCTCCATGAAGTAGTTGTTCATTGCTCTAGTGTCATCTAAGGCATGTACTAGTTGTCCTCCAATCTTTACTTGCTCGAACAACAATCTTTCTTTATTTTACCATGCTTGCGCCACAACTATAGCAGCGTGGTATCTTCCCAATAAAGTAAGGCATTGTCGATTATCCTAGCGTCTTTCATGATGTTTTTGGTTTGTATGCGTTATTTCAAGCTCCACTAGAAGTTATCTTCATCCTTCTTGTTTCTAGCATCTTTATAAAACTTCAATTTAAACCCTATACCTCAAAGGAGTTGAAACTGGAATGGATGAGGTAGCTCTCCCATTATGAGCTAGTGCCTTAAGAAGCATCATCTTATTTCTCATATTTTTCAATTCCCCATGAACCAACTTAAGATCTTTCTTTACATCTTTGTTCTCTTCTTTGAGGATAAGAATTTCACAAGAAGTTTCACATTGTTGTGAAAACTTACTTGTAGACTCATTTAAGGCTCTCAACATTTATTCGCTAAGCTCGTCAACTTCCATTTGGCTTGGACGAAGCTCCTCAGATGTAGGTTGATATACAACCGTCTTCCATATACTTTTATCTTTTGAGGGTGATCTTTTTCTTTCTTCATTTAGATATGATTCTTGTCTTTGTTATCTTCTGAAATCTCTTCTAAGCCATGAGATTCTGAAAGTTCATTCCGTTGATGTGACCACTAGGAATAAGCTTTATCAAACACCACATTCATTGAAGTGTAGCACTTGCAATTGGTTGGATTACAACATCTCCAACCTTTTTGTACATCGTTCATGTCTTGCAACTTTTTCTCATCATTGGTCATATGATTGGAGCACCTAGAATTGACGATCCAATCCTCATCATAGTCAATTTTTAACTCCATGGTTTTTGCGAAAGCCAGTTCTTCCATTTCTTCTTCAAACTATTCTTCATCCTCGTAGCTCATCTTTGAGATTGTGGTTGCTACAAAAGATGATTCATCTATGTCGTCTATCAAATCTTCTTCAACAAAAAGTCCATCTTCTACATCTCATTTTTCCTCACTAATGGAAACATCCAACACGACCTCACTCTCATACTCTTTTGTAGTGGTCATGTTTCCTTGGAAGGTTCATCTCTTGGGTAATCTGCACTTTCGAGCAAAAAGACTTTCCTTCCACAATTAAAACATTCACCATTTTCTCTCATGGGTAATCTACAATCTCGAGTAAAGTAGCCCTTTTGCCACAGTTGATGCATTCACCACTTTGTCTTCTATTGATCTCCTCATTTTGCCATCTATAGTCTTCTTTTCCACATCGAGCTCTCCCTGAAGTGTTACTTCTTTCTTTTGAATAATGTTTGCCTTCTTGTGGCCTTCTTTCATTCGTCAATTCTTGTCTACGTGACGTGCCTTTTCTCATGCTGGTGAATAGTGCTTCATCTTTGTATTTTATGGTTACGCCATTCATCTGTTTGGCTAATGCCTCGTGATTAGCCAATAGGTTCTCCAATTCCACTAAGGATGATTGAGTAGGCCATCTCCTCACGTTAGTAATAAATGCATTGTACTCGGGTCTCAGGTCATGGATGATAATTATCTTCATCCTTGTCTCGCTCACCTTCTCATCTGGTGCAAGTTGAGATATCTCACAACAAATAGATTTCACCTTGGTGAAATACTAAGCAACATACAGTTTTCCTTGTGAGATGCCCGCGAGCTCATTTTTCAAGAGTTTGAGGCGTGCTTTATTCTTCTTTGAAAATAACTTCGCCAATGTTTCCCATGCTGCCTTTGGTGTCTTGTCATCACGAATATGCTCTAATAGGTCCTCTTCAATCGTGGTCTTCAATATATATAAAGCCTTTTCAGCCTTGATCTTCTATTTT
The DNA here is from genome assembly GCA_019671005.1 of Hibiscus mutabilis. NCBI lineage: Eukaryota > Viridiplantae > Streptophyta > Magnoliopsida > Malvales > Malvaceae > Hibiscus > Hibiscus mutabilis. The sequence continues at coordinate 34,227,417 of CM033742.1, forward strand.
CTCAAGGCTTCGGCATTCTCCCTCGGTGGAGGAGTTGTGTCGATGCCTGCGACTATGTCTCACAAATTCTGACCTTTTAGGTAGGACTCTATGCATGTCTTCCAATAACCGTAGTTGTGATCATTGAGCTTCATAACCCCGTTGCTTGTGCTTCCAAAGTCTGCCATGCTAACTGACGCCCGGCGTCCACTAAGCTTGGTTCTAAACCAATAGCTTTACAGTCCCTGACTGTATTCTGGCAGAGTCCCCCCTTAGCACCTTGATGCAACGCCGACTAATATAAGCGTCTAACGCTTATCAAAGCCTTTTCTACTGGTAATGACTCCAGACCGCCCGTTCTGATACCAATTGTTGGAATCCCGACAGACCCAACACACTCACTATGGAGGACCTATGACTTACCACTAGTGCTACACCAACTCATTGAGTCGATTAGCCTTTCTATCTTCTAATTTTTTAGTGTACAACAACTTAAGCAGCAGTGCCGACCATACACTATTTAAACAGTATAACCAATCATATACTATTTAGACGACAGTGCCGACCATATATCATTCAAGCGGCGTAATCGAACATATAATAACCAATTAAGTGCACTAAAAAATTCATAAACTAAAATTTAACCGAAAAATTTCTAATTACAAAAAAAATAATACTTTTATTAATACACAAAATAAATTATAAGGACGTACCTATTTTTCTCTACGTTCACTCACTTGCACACACTCCACCTCTCGTTCACTCACTTGCACACACCTCTCGTCCCTCTTTTTCACTTTTGTACTTACTCTTTCAACATGCGTACTGTCACTCAACTTACACTTGATTTTCTCTCTAACTTGCACCTATATATATAGGCTTCACTATGTCGGCGAAGCTTGAGATATTTTACATATAATGTATTAATAATACTTTAATTTTTAGAGTTCTCGAGGGCATTAGTTTTAATTATTATAATATGAGTATTGCTTTATCCCTTTAGAGATCTCTAGAAAGATGGAGAATGGTAGAGAAGTATGTGACTTCCAACACATACTTTCGGAAATTGATGAAATAAGTTTTCAGAAAATTTAAATTTAAACAAATTTATTTGCATAATATATATAACTATGTAAGTTAATCACTTATAAAATAGAACACATATTACTATAAATCATGTTAAGAATGATAAAATATGTTTCAAGTTTTCTTATTTTTTAATATGTAACGAAACCGCATTATTCACTTAAATTATAATACATTGTTTATCTTAAGATTTATGAGATTCAAGTTCAAATCGCTTTGTCTGCAAGGTGTGTGTGCATTGTCAAGGATTAAGAATATGTATAAACATATATTATCTTATAGAATTATATATATATATTCTAAACTAATAACGAAAATTAATTATGTTGGATTACAATCTGCAATTGTGGACATATATGTATAATGTATGATGCTATTATAAAGTATGATACAAAAATAAGTGACCAATTATGTTAGAGGTGTGATAAGTATTAAAGTGTTATAGAAATAAAAGTGTAGATATCATAAGATATATTTATATTTCAATGAGGGGCGGAGTTATAAATATTTAATAGTTGATTGTTAGATATATTTATAATTCAATGAGGGGGCAGAGTTATAAATATTTAATAGTTGATTTAACAATCAACTATATGAAGAGGTAGTAGTCTCCAATAAATAGGTTAACTTGTTTTTCTGTTCTCCCGTGTAAGAGAGTTTTACATCAAGAGTAAACACATCTTTTTGGAAGATCAATACCAAAGATTTATGCTTTCAACATCAAGATTCAAGTTCTTCAATTTACATATATATTCAAGTACGCTTCTGCATTCAGTTTATTATTTTTGATGATTTAATATGATAGATCCCGAGTTAAATTTCATATTAAGTTATGGTTTGGTTCTAACAACTGACATCAGATACTCATCATGTTGAATCATTGAAAATGAATTAATTTTTTTATTATTTTCTATTGATTCGTTATGGCTTTACGAATTCATATTCATATTGAAAATTTAAGTTTTTTTAAGCAACTAGAATTCCAGCGAATTGAATTTTCTAGGGTTTGTTTTGTTGAATCTATGATCACTACACTCCTTCAATTCGTTGTCGGTTTGGTTTCTTGTTGAACCTTAATTTAATTTTAAAAAAAAAGGGTCGCATGAAATCTGTCACTGCCAAACTTAGTCCACAATTTTGTTATTTTTGAGAATTAAGATTTTGTTAATTCTGATATTTGAGGGCAAAGGCCAAACTTTCTGATTCAAGTTTAATGCTAATTCCATCTTTATTTACGTCATAAATTATTATATTTTGTTATTTTTGATTTAGGAAATTATTAATAACAATACTTTTGTTTCGTACATATTGTGGGCATATCCGTTTTGCTATCATATTTATCAAAGTATGGTCGTGACATGATTTAGAAAATAATTCTATGTCTTCTGGTTACGGATTGATGTTGAATGTTTGATTTTAATTTGGAATAAAATTCACTTTGGATTAATTGTGCAAGTTATAATATGTGATTAATTTGTTTTGAATCACTCTCTTATTTTTACTTGGTATTGTATGCATTTCGTTTTGGAAAATGTTTGAGTTATCTTATGAAATTTATATTGTATTCAGTTTGGTCAAAAATTTTAATTTTGATCGTTAAGTTATTATAAATATATTAAAGTTTCATGCAATTATTATATGAATTATTCATTTATATGATAATTATGTTTTTAACTTTTTAGTTAAAGATTGATTGTTTTGAATTTGACTTTAATTTTGGTAAATGCATGTTCAAGGAATTTTTTGAGAAACAGTCAAAGATTTAAGTTTTTCTATTTCTGATAGCCCCATTCAGACAACCTTATTTTGGTTATTTCGAAAACTTAAGTGTTATCAAAAATTTCAGTTTTGACTGTTACAATATTTTAAATTTAAATATCGGTATATTTATATTATATATTTTAAGATAAATTAATTTAACACCCCCTTCCCGGTCTGATAATAATCTAGGTCAGAAAGCGTTACCGGTGAACAATACGATGATCATATCGATGATTACAATATCTTATGCAATAAATCATGTATTAATAATTTATAATGCAATACAATAAACATTTTTAATCAATAATTTTTATCCAATTTATAATTTAGGACCATTTGGTGAATTATTCAAGTTTAGGGACTAAATTATAGGGTCTTGACTAAAATTAGAATTACCAATGAGATATTTAATGCAGGAATATCTTGCTTACAATTTTTTAGTACAATCAGAGTTCGTTTGTACCTTTAATTTGACCTTCTAAAATTTAGTGACCAAATTACAACATTTGAAACCCTTTTAATCATCTTTTAACCAACTTACCTACCTCGGTACCGATACTCGAAGAGTCCGTATCGGTATACCTATGTCATGGTCGTTAAAACAGTTATAAACATTAGGGGTCGTACCAGTACGGGTACATCCGAAGATCCCTTTTAGACAGATCCAAAGCATTCAAACTTTTCTCTTAATATATATGTTCTCTAATCTAATCAGACATTAATTTTTAATGATTTCGGTTTTAAAATTTGAGTAATCTTAATTGTCTTGTATCATTCCAAGATCTTTTTCATATATGATTATGTAAGGAAATCGAATATCAATAACCATTGGCCACGATGAACAAGGTTGGTCCAAGTAGTAAGTAACTTGATACCACTTAAGCAAGTTTCGAGTTTGAAGCCTAATGTATGCATAAAATTTTCGCTGAGGGACTTACCCACTAAAATTAAGGGTGCAACGCGAATCGATCCGAATTAATCAGAGCAAAGCCCTTAAAACCGACAAGGAAAAAAACCAATGGCCACGAAATGGCAAATGGAAAAGGCTGTTGTTAGCCAACTTGATTATTTGTTTAATTAAATTCAATTCATAACAGTTTCGTTTACTAATATAGAATCCTTGTCAAACTAGTAGTTTAATCCTTTAAAATTTGTTATTAAAAACTGATTATATATCAATTAGGGTAAACTACGTCAACAGTCATTAGGCTTTTACGGCCTTTTCATTTTTTCTTTTGAAATCGAATTTTTTTCATTGCAACCACTAAAATTTTAATTTTACTGTCAATATTATTAAGAAATATTGGCGTGGCATATTAAAGTCTTCCTTAAAAAAAAACTATAATTTTCCAAATTTATGGGTATTACCACAGCCAAAATTATGATGAACGGAGCGGTCGTCGATTAATTTCAACGGTGAAAAAGTTCCATTTTTTTAGAAGATTAACGTAGCTTGGTTTCACGTTGATCTGACAAGTAACAATGGTGAATCCAAACTAAAATTCTCAATCAAAACTAAAAATTAAATTTTTTATCTGCCATTGTTAACCATCAGATCAACTAGAAATCAAACTTATTAATCTTCTAGCCAAACAAATCATTCCCATTGTTAGAATTGAATGATGAACGCCATGTTTATCGAATTTTTGATATTGATAACATCTGTAAATTTAAAAAGTAAGATTCTTTTTTGAAAGAAGACTTTAACATGTCACGCCAGTATTTTTTAACCGAAGCTAACAACAATGACCATAATAAAAAAGTAATTTAGTGATTGTAATAAAAGATTTTTCGATTTTAATGACCAACGTGAAAACACCTAAAAATGCATTGACAACCGATATAGTTGACCAATCAAACTAAAGATTCTTTCTAAGTACTAGTAGTACTGATATTCATGACCTTTTATTTATGGATACTTATTTGATGCACTGTTAGTGGAAAGTTTTTTCACAAGCAGGCTTTTAACGGTGCCACAAACATTAATTTTTAAATTCTAAACCCTAAACCTTAAACTTTAAACCATATAATATGTTCTCAAACTTTAAAACTTAACCACATACACTAAAACTCTACCTCTAAACCCTACAAACTAGACTATTATGAAAAACAAGTTTTTCACTGTCAGTGCATAGAATATTTTTTCTTTATTTCATTACTACATATTTTTCTAAAAAATATATATATCAAATTCTTTTATCAAAGACCATATTAGAGGTAAGTTGTAGATTTTGCCATTAAATTTTAATTTAGTATATAATTTATAAAAAACAACCATTGTCTAAAGCTACGATCGTTAAATTTATTAAGTCAAATTTATTTTATGAAAAATATTTTTTACATTTTCAGTATTTGTTTTATGAAAGTAACTTTGTCAACAAAAAAAATAATGCCATTTTCCTGTAATTTATCGTGCTCCTTTTTCTAAATCGTAAGATAATCTCTGAAAAGTGGTTCCTTATAAGTAAACATGATTTTTTAGATAAAAACTTAAATTAAAGTCTCTGAAATCAACTGCAAAAAGACACGTGGTGTAATATGTAATAATTAATTATTTTGTAACAATTAAATAATTTAATGGTTATTTTATATCAATTAAATAATAAAAGTACCATTTTATAACAATTAAATAGTTTAATAAATATTATATAACATTTACAAAGTTTAATGACCATTTTAACAATTAATATATTAGTTTAATTAGGTGGACATACCTAGACAAGTTATTGTTAGACTGTAACAACATCTAACGGCTTAGTGCTATTTTATAAAAAATTAAAATTTATTATTCATTTTATAACCTTTAAAAGTTCAATGATCAAAATAATTATTTTAAAATAGTTTGATGAGCATTTTTAAACTTTATCCATAAAAAATTGTAATAATTATTTTACTTTAATAACTACTCCATACGTTAATCACCATTAGGTTCTATTATTACTAAATTAAGAACCAAAATTTTATATTTCTTAGACTAATACCATTACAGTAAACTCGTCGCACAAGCACGATAAATTTTAAAATAATATTATTTTTTATTCAAACTCGTCGTAGGAGCACGGCGAGTTCCGAGAAAATCTCCCCCTAAAATTTCTTTTAAATCTTAAACAACGCGACTACTTAAAACTCGTCGTGTCTCTACGACGAGTTCGGATTGAAATTATCCTAATCACCTTATTTAAGATTTAAACGAAATTTTGAGAATTTTATTTTGAAGAACTCGTCACAATCCTACAGCGAGTTTAAAAAAATATTATTATTTTGAAACTCGTTGTAATTATATAGCAAGTTTATTGTAGTTCGAAAAATATAAAATTTTAGGTCATAATTTAATAATAATAGGATCTAATAGTCCTAGTTCTATCTTCAAGCCTCTATATATATATATATTATACGCGAAGTTCCAGAAGGATGAGTGAGTTACTGCTAGGCCAGCTTGACAATCCGTGGTCATAGCTCGTGGATTAAAAGATTCTGAAAACACCGACGATTCTCTGAGTCAGCATTTGGCACGACGGATAAGCTATTACCTATAGTAATTTTGTTAACCCAACCGATCTAACTCTGGTTAACTCAACTCTATAAATATCCTTAACCATCCCCCAACAAACAGAACAAACGAACGGCAAACGATAATGGCTTCCGCATCTGCTACAATAGCTTCCCTCGCTTCTTCCTCTGCCCATTTTATGGGTTCCAAAGTTTCCGTCAAGGAACTGACCTCCATGACGACACGTGTCCATTTCCGGCAACTTCGTATCTCCGCCGCTTGTTCATCGACGGCCGAGAGACCGGTTTCCCAAAGTTCTTTCCCGTCATCGCTGTACGAGGTATTGGGGATTCCGATGGGCGCCACTTGTAACGAAATCAAGGCTGCTTACCGAAGACTGGCGCGGGTTCTACACCCCGATGTGTCGGCTAATGGTCGAAACGACGCGGCGGGTAACGAGTTCATCAAAGTACACGAAGCTTACTCTACGCTGTCGGACCCCGAGAAACGCGCCGATTATGATCGAACGTTGTTGTTTAGGTCAAGGCGGTCTTTCTCTCTTTCCGTCGAACCGATGACCGGTTCAACGACTTCTCGATTTTCTGGTTACACGAAGCGAACGTGGGAAACCGATCAATGTTGGTGATACTTTGGATGATCTGTGGAATTAAGATATGGGTTTTGGCTAATTTTCATTCTTTTAGGCTTTTGGCTTTTGGGAATTACTAATTTTGGCTGTAAATTATGTATAGGAACTAAATAGGCTGCTGCATTCATAGCCTGAGTTTGTAAAGATTGAATTTTTGTGATATGATTTTAGTCTTCTGTTTCTTATTCTACATAATCCCAATAAGAATCCCAAAGTTTTAGTTTGTGATTGAATTCTAAGCCTAAATTGAAATTGTATAGATTCTCCAAATCAAGCGATTCAAACTGGTAATAAAATATCAGAATCAAATGTAATCATACAGAGAAGAAAACTGCAATTATTTGTCTGTTCAAATTTTGCTCACCCCTATGCTTTTACACCATTCCTTTGTGTTTTTTTTTTTTATTAAAACCATTCCTTTGTGTTTAGATAAGTGGAAAAGCAAATCTGCATCCTGTAATTTTCCTTTAGAATCTTCACTGTTTAATCCAAATGCAACACCAGTTTTTACATTGAGCTTCATGCCCAAGCCCAACTGCTAAAACTATCCGGTAAACAAAATAACCCGTTCTCAAGTTTGGGCCAACAGGGAGTTATCTGTACGAAATGATAATATGAGGCGGCGTGTCGGAACTTCAAAAGCTTTTAACTTCGTCTTCCATCGGCCAGCCTGCCCACTGTCACCGGAGCTGAGCTCGTGGCGTTTCAAAGTAGGCACTTTGGTCGAACACAGCATGGCACGGCTTATACGGTCTCTAAGGCAATGGCCGCCATTGCAGCTCCAGCAGAAGTACCACTGCTGCTCCCGAATACTAACAGTATCTACTAAACCCCCTTCCCATTGTTTCTCTTTCGCCATTTCAACTTCCTCCCGTGGGAACGCTCGCCACCGCCCACGCGGAATCAGATTATCCAATGCCCCACCTCCATCTAATGTCCAAGAAAGCCAAACTGGCGACGACTCGGAACCCGATGTAAAGAAGAACCGCAACCAGAAGAAGCACGAGGCTCGTATCGCCGTCCGTTGGGGCATGGACCTTGCTTCCTTCTCAACCCCTAAAAAAAAAAACGTATCCTCGGGTACAGTTCAATAAAAAAAAACGTACATTTATTAGAACTTTTGAATTGTATATACCGAAAGCTAACATCTTTAAATTTTTGGAATTTTAGAGCGGCTTCTCTCGAACAAGATGTGTTCGATGCTTTGATGTTAGTTAAGGTACTTGGGGAAATGCAAATTTTTATAATATGAAACGCCTTTAGTGGTTCGTTGCAAACTATTTTATTGAAGACAAGGTGTTTGTTTTTTGGTCGCAGAGACTAGGCCCTGATGTTAGAGAAGGAAAGCGAAGGCAGTTCAATTATATTGGTGAGTGAAGTTTATTCGACGCCAATTGATTTGCATTCCTTAACTCATACTTGTGTTTTGCGTTAGGGAAATTGTTACGAGAAGCAGAACCTGAATTGATGGAAGCTTTGATTCAAGCTACAAAAGTAGGTGTCCAGAAAACGTTGCATGCTTTAGCTGGTTCAATGACACAAATCGTTGAAGAAGAAGATGATGACGACGATGATCCATTCGAATATACTGTACTTTAAGTTTGATTTTAAGACTTATAATAAGCTTAAGCAGATTCCACTCACATATCGTGTTGTCTTACCATTTTTTTACTTGCTGCAGTCACAGGTGTTTGTTAACATTGCAAATAGATGGTTTGATCAGCAAGGACATTGAAATTACAAACAAAGTATTTTCGTTAGCACCGTCGATTTTGATCGCCAGGTAAGCAAACCAAGTTCAATGTTTCTCATTTGTTGCCAAAATTCTCATAGACATAACTACTTTGACGGGTATGTACCCTTGTAGCCTGTAGGCTTGGGGCTTGTTAGGCATGCAAATTCGTCTAAATTCTTTGCCTTTAAATCGCTTGAATGTCTTCCCTGCATGAACAACTTATATTTCTCTATTGAACTGATGTGTCGCTCAAAAGTCGAATCGTTGCTCATTTTTTGTTTTGCTTTTATGTTCATTCATAAAGTTGTTAAACTGCTATTGGTACAAAGTCCTCTACATACACAACTTAAAGCATCTCAACTTACTAGAACATGGACGAATTTAAACCCAAGCACGAGGAAGATTTGATCGAATCATTTGCAACCCATAATTATACTGCAGTTTTGATATAGCCATGTAGTGCTTCCATTGTTGCCGATTCTGAGCCAAATCTGATACATATAGGCAATTTTGAGCTTTCCTACCACTTCCCTTATTGCCAGTTCTGACCCAGATCTGATACATAACGATGCTGAGCTATGCTGGACTCGTTGTCGAATTTGAGCTAAATCTCATATATATATATATATATATATAAATATATATATAAGGAATAATTGAAATAAGAGCCTTTCTTTTGAGCCTGACAACAGCCGGGTGCAATTCATCATCCCAAGTTGCTGCTCCTCTGTTCGTCAGGCACAGTTGCTTGATATCTTGCCATATCCCATATGGATTATTTCATCGAGTAGTATTGCTTTGACAGGAATTGCGTAAACTTGTTCGAAGAGTGCAAACGAGTCAAGAACAAAACCGGAATTCGACTGAAGAAGACAGGGCAAAAACAGAAGCAGCAGTAAAAAGTGCCGAAATGTCCCTCACCCATTTTCTTCGTACCCTCGCGAAGCAATTGCCAACACAAGAGCGTTTTGATTAATTTGTTGTGTAATACCTTCATTTTTATTGGTTCTAAATGTATTATCTTTATTTTGCAACATAATTAAACCTTTTTTCTTATGCATGCTGTATATAACATACGATTGAAGTCTTAGAAGTTGCAAACAACTCGAGAGCATGTGGCATGCTCAGCTGACCAACCGATAAAGGTAAAAATGTGATCTATTAAGAGGCATACGATCTGTGCAGTGTTGAAAAAGAACACTCCCTTTTATGTGCTTGTTATTAGTATTTGTTAATTTGCAGGAGGCTGGTCAATTTGAATCACACTTGTTCAACATATGATGTTACTATGAACCAAGCATTTCCAACAAATGTTTTTTTCTTGGATTTTAGGGCTAATAGTTTGGTCCATAGATGAGAAATGTGCTGCTTTAATTTCCATGTTCAGGTTTTCATCAGTTTGAAAGAAAAAGATAGTTAGTCTATTATAAAATGTTCAACCAACAAGGAGGTTTATTTAGGGATGGTAAAATTATCCAGTCCCGTCAAGTCTTGACCCAATAGGGGTAAGGTATTATTTTAAAAAAATAATAATAAATTGGGTTGAGTTTAGGGTGGAAAATTTTCAACCCGATTTATTTATATTTTATATATTATATTTAATGTTTTTATTTATTTTTTGGAGCGGCTTGGGTTTAGTCGGTTTTCTGTTAAAATTTCAGGGCCGAATTAAGATCTAGTAATGTTTCTATTATGTTGGGATCAGAATCGGATAGTTAGGATCTAAATCGAATAAAAAATAAAATATATTAAATACAGGTCAGATCAAGTCAAAATTTTATAATTTTAGATCGAGATCGGAGTGCCAAAAATCCGTTTAGCCCGTTACCATCCTACATGAAATGTCATGAACATTATTTTTACCTCAATTTAACTTTTACTAATTATTTTTAATATTCTCTTTTAAAAAAATAAACAAATATTTAAACATAATTAATCAAAGAAAGTATTTGAGCATAAAATATCCTTAAAATTGTCTTAAGAAAAAAAGAAGGTAAAAAAATTTAAGATTTTCCAAAAACGTATTTTTATATTTATACTCTTTAATAATTATATATATACATAACATGATAATTTTACACACTCAAAATGAAACATTGAAATCCATCTAACAATTTGAGTCTATATACTATATTGAATACTTTAGTAAGTAGAGGGACTGATTTGAAGATCACAATGATCTTCTAGTTCTAATTATTTAAGAGATCAAATCAAAATTCGAATACTTTTGAATTTATTCAAAATTTTATTCTAATATATTTAATTTTAGACAATGAATAATACCTACCCTAATCAAAACTCAAGCAAGCCCGAACTAAAGACAATTCCTGGCGACTATACATCAACTCTACCATCAAATGCCGTCTTTTATCAAAGTTTCAAGAATTGAAAAATGCATGGTGATGTGGTTTCTTTGGAGACTGGAATTAAAGGAGGAAATACTCAAAAAAGGCATATCACCTGAGGCTTCAGACAATCTACAACTCATCCTTGAGATCAGGAGAGTCGGTATCTGCACCATCTGTATCAGGTGGAGTGCCTGAACCTGCTTTTGTCTCGGACTCTGTCTCGACTTCTTCTACATCATCATTATCCTCAATTGTTGCATCCGGACTGATAGTTAGGCTAGATCGAACTGAGCTGTAGATGCGCGATGCGAAATCCTTGGGGTCGGGTAAAGAGAAGCCACTCTCCATCAGAGCTGTCTGATAAACAAGCTGAGCCGTTTGCTTCACACCCTCATCCTGAGGATCCACCGAATGATTCAAACAATTTAGTCAATTGAACCATTGTAATGCATGAAACAAAATGAAGGGAATTTATTAATTCCCCTACGGAACATGGTGTCGTTCGACATGGATGTTATGGTTTAAATGTTCGTACCTCAGGGTCCTTAACAACTCTCGCACGAAGCTCCTTGATGATTGGGTGCCTTGGGTTGATTTCAAGGATCCTCTTGCCCTTCATGTATGATTGCTTGCTAGCATCTGATAGGGTTTGAGCTTGCATGATTCTCTCCACGTTAGCTCTCCATCCGAACTTCGATGTGACGACCACACAAGGAGTGTTGTCCAAACGGTTGCTTATTTTCACCTCATCAACTTTGTCAGGGGTAAGTACACCCTTCCTCCATTTGGTTAGTTCCTTGAATGATTCCTTCACTTCTTTCTTCATTTTGTCCTTCCCAAGTTTTAGGCCTTCCTTGGACACATTTTGGAACTGTTTCCCTTCATAATCCATCAGGTACTGCATCAGATATTCTTCTACAGGATCGGTGAAGAAAATGACCTGGAAATAACGAAGGACATTAGAAACAAAATAAAACTATACAAATATAGATCGTATGGAGTAAAATAAGTAATATGAAATATATTAAAAAGATGATTTTGAAGCTAATTAGTTTTGCAGTACCTCGTAATTTTTCTTCTTTAGCCTCTCCAAGAACGGAGAATTTTCCAACTGTTCCTGGCTTGTTCCAGTAATGTAGAATATTTCTTTTTGTCCCGATTTCATTCTTGATATGTACTTATCCAGTGAAGTCAACTTACCATCTGACTTAGTGCTGCGTTACAATCCATACATTATTAATGATATTAATGGCAGGCAAGGAAAATTCTCCCGAAGAAATTAAAGATAGCCTCAAAAGCTAATACCTCTCAAACCGAAGAAGTTTAGCCAAGCGATTTCTGTTCGATGCATCCTCAATGATACAAAGTTTAATGGACTTTCCAAATTCATTCCAGAACTTAGTATATTGTCCCTTCTTCTCATCATCATCGCCAGATTTTTCAACTTCTGCATCCACATCGATATTCAGTTTCAATCACTAACCGATAAAACAACTTGAAATAAAAGAGTTTCAATTGAAAAGGCCTCAATCTGGGGTGAAGTAGTTACTACAAAGAAGCAATTATACCATACCTTTCTCGTCTTTGGCACTGGACTCGTCAGGATCCTCCTCAGCAATTTTGCGAATCATATCAATGGCTTTCCTGATGAGTTTCTTCTTGATTGTTTTCAAACTGCTGTGAGCTTGTAGCATCTCTCGAGACACATTGAGTGGTAGAGTATCAGAATCAACGATACCCTGCTCAAAAGGTTATCCAATAATAAACACAATCAGATAACAAGAAAACAAAGTGATTATATAAGTCATCTAAAGTAATTTGGCATTATCTTCAATTACCTTCAAAAAGCTAAGAATCTTCGGCAAAAGGTCATCAAATTCGTCAGAGATAAAAACTCGTCTAACATACAACTTCAAGTTGGATTTAGCTTTATAGTAACTGTCATACAGATTATGAGGAGCTTTAGGAGGCACATACAAGACAGCCTTGAATTCAACATCACCTTCAGCGGTGAATTGGCTCCAGGCCATGGGCTTCTCTTTACTAAATCCCTGCAGAGCAACACAAATAAACAACAATTAAGGCTAGTAACTTATCCAAAGTGTTTTCAGCAGTCTGGAGCTAGGAAATTGATGTCAATTTACCTTTTCTAGAGATAGAATTTTACATATTCCTCCTCTGTCACATCCTTTGGACTGCGCAACCATATAGCCTTAACATCATTCAGAACTTCCCATTCATAAGTAGTTTCCTTCACCGTCTTTGTCTTTGGTTTCTTTTCAGTGTCTTCATCCTCGCCTTTTTCAGCATCTTCATCTTCTCCCTCTTCAGAAGAAGTCTTATCAGCTGTTTGTTGCAATAAAAGAGAATATGAGACCAAATAGTTTGATCAGAACATGCACACTCTTATAGTATTACGACAAAATGGCATCAGAAAGTTTTAAATAAACATTAACATGCTTCTTTCATTGATACATACTGGTTTCCTCCTCATCACCCGAATCATCTTCGTCTGCAGGTACCTCAACATCAACCTCTTTACTTGCCCAGATATAGATGGGGAAATTGATGAATTCAGAATATTTCTTCACCAATTCCTGCATATGAAAGCCACAGCACGATTTGTTAACATATTTTCAAAAGCCAAAGCAAAAATAAGAACAAACAAGCCTTATGCTATGCTAACCTTCAATTTGCTTTCCTCCAAATACTCCTGAGCTTCATCCCTAAGATGCAATCTAATCTCAGTTCCACGGCCCAGAGGTTCATTCCAAGTATCCTCAGAAATTGCAAATGCCCCATCAGCCTTTGATTCCCATACATACCTGAAAAATAAATCATATTCATTAAATGATTATTTAAAAGTGAGTCCAACACTTCTATAACAACTAGATTAAGGTTTAGCAGTCGTACTGTTTGTCATCATTGTGTTTGCTAATGACTTCAACATAGTCAGCTACTAGATATACGGAGTAAAACCCAACTCCAAATTGCCCAATCAGGTTAAGGTCTCCACTGCTCTGCACTTTCTCAACAAATGCTGCACAGAGAATAAAAACAATCCTTTCCATTTACGTAAATAATCTTAATATAATAAGATCTCTTGAAGGAAATGAATCTAAGAGTTACTTACCAGAAGTTCCAGATTTTGCAATTGTTCCCAAGTTCTTGATTAAATCTTCTTTTGTCATTCCTATACCTCTGTCTCGAAGCGAAAGAAGTTTCTTCTCTTTATCCAACTTGATCTGCAATTTTTATCCGATTATAAGGCTCAGAAAAGTCAGGTTTACATGCATCAATATTGAAACAGGATTTCTACATTTACATGCTTGTTTTATACACATTTTTCTAGTTATTTGGTTACCGGAATTTTCTACATTTTTATTCATAGAATTAAGTTTTAACGCTGAACAAACCTGGATCTCCAGCTTGGTAGCGTCACCTTCGCCCAAAACTTCTTTGTCCGTGAGTGAAAGGAACCTGATCTTGTCCAACGCCTGAATTCCAAAGCAAGCTTCCATTTAAATTTGGAATTCAAAAACAATCACCAAAGAATGACGGAAAACTCACATCAGAAGCATTGGAGATCAACTCTCGGAGGAAAATATCCTTGTTGCTATAAAGAGAATTGACAATAATATCCATAAGCCGAGACACCTCAGCTTGGAATTCAAATTTCTCTGCATTATTGCGAAGAGATCGATTCCGATTCCCTACGAAAAAAATCATTTTCCGATTCAAAATACGAAACAAAATGATCAAAGTGTAAATTCTTAAACAGTATTATGCCAACCTTTTAACTACGTCAGAATCGGTTCGTAAACCGTGAGGCACAGCGCCGATATTATCCTCCACTTTTGGAGAACCTCCGGCTCCTTCGTCGGCATTTGCTTGAACTTTTCTATCTGAAACAACCATAGATCCGGATTCAACATTCAAACGCTAAAGGGAAAAAAATCAATAAAAAAGAATATGAAAAAGAAAAACCGGTGTAAGCTTACCTTGATTTGAGAGGAGACTGAGAAGGCAAAGAAGAATCAAAGCGGAAGGGACCGCCAACTTTCCCATTGTTTGCTTTTCAAGCTTCGCCGGAGTGGGATTTTCAGTTTCTCAAGTTTTCAATATACTGAGACGATAAATGGTTTGGGAGTGTTCTTAAATAGCCGGGGTTTAAGCATTTCGAGTGATTTTTGAGTCTTTGCTTAGAATTGGATTGTATTGGTTACTAGTGCCAGCGTGGATGGTCTTACGGTTAGAGGTTTTAGAAACGTGGCAGATTATGATTGGGTTCTGGTTCCTAGGTTGATTCGCATGAAATTAAGATTTCTAGATAGTTATATTGGAATGTTTCGTTCGGGAATATTTGAACTCCACCACGTAATATTAAATTTAGACCAAATCGTTTAAAAAGTCTTTAACGAAAAAAATTAAATATTAATTGAGTTTTTAGGAAAATAATGTACCTAATTAAAATCATTATGAATCAATTAAGCTGTTTCGTTAATAAAAAAATAATTTATCCCTTTAATTAATTAAAAAATTATTATTGATCGATTTGACGGTTAACGAGGACAGTTAAAAAAATCAAATTGTTCTAACAAACTAAACTTTCAAAAAAAATAATACTTGAATTAATTGATTGTTTTTATTATTGATGATATGAAGTTGGCTCATTTTGTAAACTATATAACGAAAGCCCCAGAAACCTGTAATAGAATTGCTGAAGGGAACAAGCTCTTTTTTACAAAATTTGCCCTTTAACATTAATCGGTAGCTGTTACATACAAATAGTTTAGTTTAAACTCAAATGTTGGTAGCAATTTGTTAAAAAAAATATTTTTAATACCCATCAACGGGTAACGATCCAAAAGATATGGAGGAACGTTCAGGTTCTAACTTCTATTTTTCTACTCTCTTCACCGTCTAGTCGCTTGCTTTTATAGTATTAAATTATGAGTTATAGACGTTACGTTGTATAACGGTTGTTACAGAAATAGTTTGTTTATAAAAAGTTTTAATCTTTATAAATTACGTATGTAATTTAATGTCGGCGACTTTCAAAACCATTATAATGCGACTATTACGTAACATTACAGCCACAATTTAATATTAACTTTCTTTTAAGTTTCCACTTAAACCAAAGCTATATTGTATTGATTGATTCTAATGATAATGATGCATGTACATTAATTATAATTATAACCTAAAAATATTTATTTATACTACCCGTTAAGCAAAAATCCTAGCTGCTAGGTTTTCTCCTATCTCAGCCCTTTGTCTCTTTTTTTTTTATTTTATTTTAGTCGCCGACGACGACACTAGTTTTGATGCTAGTCGTTGATCGGCAATATTTTATTTTCTCCATGTGATTTCTTATTTCTTGCTTTGATTTTTATTTTTAACTTTTAATAAAATTTTACGTGCTTTGGTTATCTTTTTGACACATTTTGTTGCACTTTTTTCTTTGTCTTTATGGCACGCCAATTTTCTGCCTTTATGACACGTCTTTGTCTTATGACACGTTTCTATCTCATTACACGTTTTTTGGTGTAGTGTTCCTCACAATTTTTTATTTCTGATTTGAATTTGTCGATGGTCATGGATAGCTTCATCCCCTTTTGTGGTTGTTTGCCGGTGTAATCAAAAGTAGAGCGGATCGGTACCTTTGAAACCGACACGAAAGGTATTTACAGTTTTTTTAGTGAGAATTTCATCTAATTCATGTTTTGACAACTCTCCAGGGACTCTCCATACAATAAACTTCAGAGATTTGTTGTGGTACAAAGAAAAAAATGTTTAATCTAACTGGAGCAGCCTTTTAATTTTTTTTAGATTTGTCATTTTATTTTTTATTGTTTTTTAATATTATAAAACTTTTGAAAACTTTGGTTCTTATTTTTCTTTTATTTATTAATAAAATTATCTGGTTTCAAGTTAAAAATATTAAAAATATTTGTTTAATTTTTTAGAAAAATAAAAGAATATATGTGTGATAAATGAAGATAAAAGAGCGGTAAGCTATTAAACAAGCTGTTTAGCTAGTATATCTGGTCAGTTAGTCAAGTTATTCATATTTATTTTATTATATATTTTTAATTTATGAGTTTTAAACTTATTAAAAATATTTTTTTAAAATTTCTATTTTTCTCTTTTCAAGATAAGATTAAAATTAAAATTTGTCAAAAAAAAAAAACTGCTTAGCTGGCGAGAGGCTGGTGAGGTCAGCTTTCGTTTAAAACGCATTTCTGATTTGCTATATTTCCCTCTCCTCTCATTCTTTCCCCATATTTCCTTTATTTTTTTTCTTTACATTCCCCTCTATTTCCCACTCCAATCAACTTTCTCCTTAGGGTTTGCTTCTTGGAGATTAGCTCTGAAACCTCTGCATTTGGATCTCATTCTCTGTTGAACAACAACTACAGGAAGAAGAACATGTTGAAGCTAATCTGAAGAAAGAAAAGCTGTGATTCTTGTTAAGAAAGTTTCAAGATTTTGGGGACAAGTATAAAGAAAACAAACAAACAAAGAAGCATTAGGAGATTAGTTTTTCCCCCAATTTGATTCGTTAGGCGGCGTCGGATAATGAGCGCCTCCAGGTTCATAAAGTGCGTCACCGTCGGTGATGGCGCTGTCGGAAAAACCTGTTTGCTGATTTCCTACACCAGCAATACTTTTCCTACGGCGAGCCTTTTTACTTTCTTCCTCATCTTTTCGGAAATTTGTTGCATGATCGCATGATTAAGTATTATTTTCTCGAGTTGTTTCTCAGATAAACAAAGAATCAAAACAGAAAGCTGAATATTTATGTAGTTTTGATTTTAGGATAATTGAAAGAACAATGTTTTAAAATGAGTAGTGTTCTAGTGAGCTTTGTTCTAATATATTATCTGGAAGTTCGAAATTGCTATGGAAATTTTGTTGTCTTTTATAAATGCTGTCAAGATTAGGGTTATAATGCCTTTCAATGTAAGGCAGATCAAGTATAAGATCTCTTTAACAGTTAATTTGAACTTTTTTCCGTTATAATTAAAACCAAGATTGGGACATAATGTACTGCGTTAGGTTTATGTTATCTTCCATACTGATTTTCTTCATCGGTAACTCATTTCTTTGCAACTCTTATGTTATCAGGACTATGTCCCGACTGTTTTCGACAATTTCAGTGCAAATGTTGTTGTGGATGGCAGCACTGTCAACTTAGGTTTATGGGATACTGCAGGTAATTTGGAATGGCTTCTGAATACATATATATGTGTGCGTGTGTGTGTGTTCTGTTTGTGAGTTTGAGTGCTTTTTCCTCCTTTTTCTGATGAAATTATTGTCTTGGAACAGGTCAGGAGGATTACAATAGGTTAAGACCACTGAGCTATCGCAGGGAAGATGTCTTTATTCTTGCGTTTTCTCTTATCAGCAAGGCCAGTTACGAAAACGTTACCAAGAAAGTTTAACCACTGAATATCATTCTTTGAGACATTAATTTCATGCAGTATGAGATGTCCGTAATGTCATGTTTATACTGAGCATGTGTTTTCTTTCATTTGCAGTGGATTCCTCAATTAAAGCATTATGCACCTGGTGTTCCAGTAATTATTGTCGGAACAAAGCTTGGTATGATTCGTACTCTCGAGATAATGGCATCCTTATATATTCTTTGACACGGCTATGTTTGTGAACGGTGATTGGTTCAATACCAGTGATTATGAAAATCTTTCTGCTTCATGAAATAATCTTATGTGCTATACTCTTTGCTGCTGCAGATCTCCGGGATGATCAGCGATTCTTTATAGGCCATCCTAATGCAGTGCCCATTTTCACAGCTCAGGTACTGTATTTGCAGATTATTAATTCATTTTGTAGTGAGAACATATTCCACTTATTTTTAAACTATTGACTTTGCATTACTTCCTTTTGCAGGGAGAGGAATTAAGTAAACAGATAGGGTCTCCTGCCTACATTGAGTGTAGTTC